>CM044117.1:4510546-4801128 GCA_024174645.1 Lemna minuta | reverse complement strand
TATAATTATCCCTAAAACAATGTGTTTTGATATTATAACGTAAAATTGTATGAAGTAGATAACATGCATAAAAATAGAATGTTTTATGCTTTAATTTGTATTAATAATCGTATAATTGTATGTTAAAATTGCATGTTATCACTTCTCACCTACTTTGAGGTCTATATCAATTCTAGTTTGACCCGTTTGGCCTTTAAATTTAATATTTAATACCATTAAGATCAATTGGAAATTTAGTTGTATCAATGCCAAGGGTAACATTTTGGCGTAATAAAAAAAATCAATAACTGCTAATCATGTGGCCATGCTTTCAAGATATCTATATGACTTTGCAATTCTTTCATCCTTGCCCCTCACATATTCTTGCTCAAGGTTCATAAACATGTATGAACATTGCAAAAAAGGTTTCTACGGTTTGTTTCTCCATGAATCATCTAAGGTATTATTCTAAGTCGATTGTACTTCTTACTTAACCACGAAGCAACTTAACAAGATCCTGCCACTTACCCCATGAAAGCTTACACTTATGTGAGAGAGAGAGAGAGAGACGCATGGATGAGGGTTCATAATTTTCACAAGGAAGCAACTCGTTCAAGAACTTGTCTGTCCTCCAATCAATTGACATTTAGGAGGATGATGCTGGCGACCTCGTCGCTCTTTTGAAGATCCCACCAGAGCCCCCCTCATCCCCCTCCACAGTACTCTGACCCCCAAGACACAAATACTTTCTCGTCATCCACCTTACCTTCGAGAACCCCTTCTCCTTCTCCCTCACCCCTGTTGCTGGAGACTTCGAACGCGCAGAAGAACCGCCCAAAGAAGATGAATCAGAAGAAGAAGAACTCCCCGCAGAGTATGCAGGAGAAGCCTGGTTCCATGCAGTCACCCTCTTATTACCCTGGAGAGTAGTTCCATACAACCTCTCCCTCAGGGGCGTAGTCTCCCTCTTCGACCTTGACCCGCCAATCAACTTCTTGACTCGCTTTGCTGCGGAGATAACTGCACTCTCCTTCTTCCTCCTCTCCGAGCTAGAGCAGGAGCTCGATCTCTGACTTTCCCCGCAGAAAAGGAGAAAAATTTCGCTGTCCGGGACCACGAACTCGACTCCGGGGCTCGGCGGAACCCTGAGCTTAAACGCGGGAACCCTAAACCCTAACGCCGTTGACTTGAACCTCCCCCCTGCGTTGACTACGCTAGTTATCATTTTTTCCGTTGACGTTGACTTAGGGCGCCGTCGCAACAAATCTAAAGCTGTGAGCCCGTCAGCGTCCTCCATGTCCAGATTGACTTCGGGAATGGTCAACAGAAGTTCTGCCACCTCGGCTGGTAAATCCCCAGCGACCGCCACGTGGAGCGCCGTCTTGCCTTCTTCGTTAACGGCGTTTATTATATCCTTAATCTCACCTTCGGTGACCAGCCAGCGGAGGAGCTCCATCTGGCGGTCCAGTCGCCGGAATCCGTTTGCGCCGAATCCCGTAACCGCCGAGTGGAAGAGCGTCTCGCCGGCGTTGTTCCTCACGGCAGTTGATGGCGGCGCCGCGGCCGTCATCGCTTGGAGAACCCGTAACTGCCCCCGGAATGCTGCCACGTGGATAGCCGTGTTCCCTTCGTGATCTGTCGCGTCGATCATGTCCGTTGATTTTAGCAGCCATTCAACAACCTGGAAATTAAAATTTTAAAATGATAGATCAGATCCCATTTAAGTTATTGGGCCTTATTTAAGTTTAATTAGGCCCACCTGGAGCTGATTTTTGGCGGCAGCGGAGTGGAGGACGGTTGAGCCGTTGGCGTCTCTGAGAATCAAGGCATCATCGCAGGACGAAAGAATCTCGATCAGGATCTCGAGATTTCCTCCGCGAGCGGCGGCGTGAGCTGCGCGATTCTTGACCTCCGCAACCAAGGAGGAAGAAAACTTTCGGGGATCTACAAACTTGGCGTTCCCTCTCTCGGTCAGGGCCGGGGATTTATTCCCAAAGGATACCTCGCCGGTGAGGCGAGGAGAGGAGGCGAAATCGAGAAGTAGGCGGAAGAGATCGGAGTTCTTGCTTCTGGCGGCGGCGTAGAGGATGTCGGAGACTCCGTACTCGCCTTCGCCGAAGACGAGGAGAGGATCGCGGTGGAGGAGATCGAGGACGAAGGCGAAGTCGCCGGCGGAGGCGGCGGTGTAGAGGAGCCAACCGCCGTAGCCAGAGGAGAGGAGATAGTGTTCGTGGTCACGAAAGAGATTGCGGGCAATTTTGGAGCGGGAGACGGGGGCCAAGGAGAGGCGGGAGTCGTCGTCCCAGACTGACTCGAGGCGGCGGATGCGGCGGAGGGAGGTGAGCTTGATGATGAGGTTATTGTCGATGCGGAGGAGCTCGCGGACGAGGTCGTAGTGGCCGTTGGCTGCGGCGAAGTCGATCGGAGAGGCGTACCACCACTGGTCGCCGATGCTCTCCCACCGGAGTGGGAGAGGCGAGGATTCGGTCATTGATTATGGGAATTTGATAAATTACAAGAAATAGAAGAAAGTGAGGCAGAATTTGAGACTTGTCAGGGGGGACGAGTGGGAAATTAACGAAGCAATTTTGGAAATTAAGGCCACTTTGAGCGAATCGAGACTAAATCGGTCGGAGAGTTAAGGAAATCTCTTAGTCGAGGAAATGGAGGCCAGATTACGGGTCAATCAATCGAGGAAATAGACGTGAGGATGAGAGAATTAATCCTCAATCACGCGCCAGAGTAAGGAAAATTCCTCAACAATTAGAGAAATCGATGCCTGATTGAGCAAAAACGATTTAAATCCGGGGAGCACTAAGCAAATTTCTGACTCGATCGAAGATATTGACGCAGGATTCCGCCCGAGGGGAATGAACTTTCTTCAGCAATATAGGAAATCAATCGAGGGTTTTGCGAAATTCCCCTAGTTAATTGAGGAATTCAAGGATCGATTGCACAAACTGAGACTGAATCAGAGAGAGGATTAAGAAAGTCTGCTACTCATTCGAGGAAATCGAGACCAGATTGAAGCAACTAATCCTCGATTATCTGGAGAAATCGAGAAACCAGAAACGAGGAAGAAAGGCCAATATGGAAATGGAAAAAATTATCTGGAGATCTGGCGAGGCCGAGCAGGTGGATATTCGCAGCAGCAGCCGCATAATTCTTGATTAAAGACCATGTGAAGCAAAGAGATTGAGAACTTTATAAAATAATAATTTTTTAGAAAAAGCTGAACGTGACACGTGGGGACCTTCCCCACCTTTAAGTAAAGCTGAAGCTTTTAAGAAGGTAATCGCTGAAATCGGACCTGGTTCGTCTGTCCATATTCAACTGTTTTGACAGATATGCCCCCGTATTCGGCGATCACTTTCGACCAAGATTGATTCTGATTATCATGAAATTATCGATCGAGTCGATTTCGTCGGTCGATCTCGATTTCGTCGGACTAAAGGACTAGTCCTGGGGAATTGAAAATCCAAGGATATTTTCCTGCGGGGGAAGCCCAATAAGCACTAATCACTGCCGGCCCATCACTAAATAGGTGCGCTGGGCCGGAGTTACTAATGAACCTTACAAATTTGTCGGCCCATTCTGGCCTCCTTCCAAGACTTTCTGGCCCATTCTGCCCTTTTCGAAAATTAGGAAATGCGTGAAAGAAAATTTTGAACGATTCGACCGTTGGGCTCTAGAGTGTATGTGAAGCGGCCGTTGCAACGCCATTCTTGCTCTACCCGCTTTCATTTCCTGCGATCTTCCATTCATCCTCTCGCCCGCCGGAAATAGCGAAAATGGCGTCCAAAACCATGACCAAGGACGTGATCACCCTCAAGGGCTCCGCCGCCATCGTCAGCGAGTTCTTCGGTTCTCTCTCTCGTCTTCTCCACTCAATTTATTTCACCTATTGATCACTCTTCTCTTTCCCCCCACGTTCTACTCGTGCTGCTCGCTAAATGAAGGCTACGCGGCGAACAGGTAATAAAATCTGCAGCTCTATTTTTCTTAAATCCGGGATCTAATGGCGGGTTTAATCTTCGTAAGCAGCATCCTCTACAACCGGGGAGTTTATTCGGAGGAATCCTTCGCCAAGGTGAAGAAATACGGCCTACCCATGTTGCTGATCCAGGAGGAGGGCGTGAAATCGTATCTGTCCGCCCTCACAGCGCAGCTATCAGGTAGGGTTTCGTGTTTTCCTCTTTTTGCCCTCCGCTGGATCTTTTAAAGTTCTTCCTTTACCGGCAGAGTGGCTGGAGAGCGGGAAACTGCAGAGGATAGTGCTGGTGATCATGAACAAAGCAACCTCCGAAGTGCTTGAGAGATGGAATTTCAGCATCGAAACTGATGCAGAAGTCGTCCAGACAGGGTATCTCAGTACCTTACCTTTTAGGGAATGGCTATCAGCGGTCGGATCGAGGGGGTCGGATGGACACGATCGAACCCCTCGATCTGATGGCTGATATGCCAAAGTGGGCCTCGATCGATCCAGGCCCTGATATTGATCGAGGGGATCAAATGAGAGATTGATCACCGATCTCACATTCTAATTCTTGATCTTCGATTGATCAACTATTCTCGGGCTTTTTTCCATTTTTTTCTCTTCTTCAGCATATTCTTCTTTTTTCTCCCAGAGAGTCAAGAGAGAAGAGCGATAAGGAGATCATGAGAGAAATCCAGGTGATCATGCGGCAGATCGCCTCGTGCGTCACCTACCTCCCTTGCCTCGATGAGCCATGTAAACAAAACAAATGCCCGTGTTGTGAAATTTTTTGCCCAAAATTACACCCCTTTGATGGCATCATATTTTAGGTGTTTTTGATGTTCTTGCTTACACGGATATGGACATGCCCGTCCCCTTCACCTGGATGGAGAGCGATGCCAAGCTGATCGACAACCCACAGATGGTCAAGCTTCATTCCTTTGACACCAAGGTTATATCTCTATCTCCATATGTCTATCTATCAATCTATCATATAAGTATCGATCTGTGTCTATCATTCATCTATTGATATCTGCCAGTCTTTAAATAAATGTGTAAATATTTATATTTTGATCTAACCATCTATCTATTTGTATTTCAATTTCTCTAAATAATACTGACACTAAGAATGTCCATATGTATGAGTCTATCATTCATCTCTCTATATGTCTATCTGTCTATCTATCCGTATATATGTGTCTTTCAATCTCTCTAAATCATACTGACGATAAGAATGTATAGGTCTATCATTCATCTTTCTCTGGCTATATGTCTACCAATACATCTATCTATATATCTGTACGTCTATCCATCTATATCATACTAACACGAAAAATGCGTACCCTCTACTGTTTCAGATTCACAAGGTGAATACGCTGGTGTCTTTCAAGAATGATGAGTGGGACGAAAAATAGATCACTCATCAAGGCAACCATCTCTTGGAATTTCATGTGAATTCTGCATTCACATTCCTCCTCCCCTGTAATCTGATGATTATCTGGACTGAACATTTTCTCCCTGTGATGTATTCCATCTTTCTGCTGATCTCTCTCTCTCTCGCTCTCTGATTGATGATCAACACTGAACAATTCTCTATATAATGCACCCATCTTTCTGCTGATCTATCTTATCTATCTGTCTATTTATCTCTTCAAATTGATGATCAGGACTGAAGAATTCTCAATAGAGTGCACCCCATCTTTTTTCTGATCTCTCTCTCTCTCTCTCTCACTTGAATATGATGATCTGGCCTGAACAATCCTCAACAATGCACCCCATCTTTCAGTTGATCTCTCTCTATCTCCCTTCAACTTGATGATCAGGACAGAGCAATTCTCTCTAATGCACCCCACCTTTCAGCTGATCTCTCTCCCATGTACCCCACATTTATTATAAGGGTTAATTGCCCCATCTTTCCCAACCTTTTCAAGTTTTCCCTAATCTATCCCAACCTTTTTTCTCTTTCCTCAATCTATCCCAGCTGGCAGCCACGTCTGCGGGGAGAGAGAGAGAACTTATATCCCTCTCTCTCCCGCTCTCTCGCGCACGAGTGGACGGAAGACAAACAACCCTCCCTCTCTCCCGCCCTCCCTCCCTCCCTCTCTCTCCCGGCCTCCCTCCCTCCCTCCCTCCCGGCCTCCCTCCCTCCCTCCCTCCCTCCCGACCCTCTCCCTCTTCCAGGACGTCACAGCAAAGATTCTGTCTCTCGCCCAGAAAGGCCCCCGGGCCATTTGCATTCTCTCCGCCAACGGGTCCATCTCTAACGTCACCCTTCGCCAGCCCGGATCTTCCGGCGGTACACTCACCTACGAGGCACGCGCTCTTTCTATCTACTGATCGACTGAACTAGCTGCTCAGATTTCGTCTATCTTCATCTTCGTCGCGTCTCTTTTCTCACCGTCCGTCGTTTCTTTCTTTCTATCAGTTGACTGGAACGGACGCGCAGCCAAAAAAAGACCTCTTTCCGCAGTCGATCACCAGTTCGCTTGAAATCGTTACGCAGGGTCGATTCGAGATAATATCTCTCTCCGGGTCCTTCGCGACGACGACGGCTGATTCGGGAGTACGCAGCAGAACCGGGGGAATGAGCGTCTCTTTGGGGGGGCCCGATGGCCGCATGGTGGGCGGCGGAGTAGCGGGCTCCCTGCTCGCGGCCAGCCCCATCCAAGTAAAACTCCGTCCTCTTTGATTTCCACGACAGCGGGTCTCTTTGATTCATTTCTTATGCGCTGCTCTCAAACTCGAACGTGAACACAAACAGATCGTCGTGGGGAGCTTCATGCCGAACATCACGAAGCAGCAGCCGCAGGACAAGCCGAAACCCCCCATCTCGTCAAGTCCGGGGGTAGCGGCGAGGCCGCTCTCCCAGGTTAATCCGTAGCTCGACAACTCGGAGGCGCCGAGCTCCGGGCTCTCCGGCGAACGCGCCGGCACGAGCCCCGATCCATCGTTTTTGCCACCGGTAGTGGTCAGCTGGCACGCCCTGCAGTCCTCCGCGGAGCCTAGGGTGTCTCCGGACATGAACGTCCGCCTCGCCCCCGGCGTTTAATTAGTTGCATCGGTTATTTGGAATTAGTTGTGTAGGTGTTAGGTATCCCTCGTAGAACAGAGAAGAAGCAAACTCCTTCGTGTCCTCGCAAAATTTGATCCCTGTTAGCTGGAGTTCCTATTATAATCCATCTTTTAGTCGGGAAGCTTTTTTAAGCATCGTCAGCCTCTTCTGCAACTGTGGACGCATAATAAGGTGCCATCTACTTCTTCGCTGCTTAGCCACGCGGCGGCCCCAGCGATCGACTTCTCCCGGTGCACCGACTTGCGACGTTATCTTCCTCCTGGCGCACCCACAGAACTCTCTGTGGTCGCCGTCGTCGAGTCTCGTGAGAGGCAGATGGAGAGCCAGGCTGAGAAGGCCACGAAGCCAGGAAAACCGGGAACCGTTTAAGCGGGTGGTGTACGGAGACGAGGAGGGGAGACATCGCGTGGAGAAGAAACCGTTAAGAGGGAGGGAGGGCGGGAGAGAAGGGAGGGTTGTTTGTCTTCCGTCCGCTCGTGCGCGAGAGAGCGGGAGAGAGAGGGATATAAGTTCTCTCTCTCTCTCCCCGCAGACGTGGCTGCCACGAGGATCCGCTTAATTCCGGCGGCTGACGTGGACATGACGCCAACTGGACTTAATAACCCTTATTATGAATCCTCAAGATGGGGCAATTAACCCTTATTATAACTGATTAAGTAGGAAAACTGGCACACTAGGGTTTGATACACATAAATGTAAAAAAAAAGCTAGAGAATATTTCTCACTCATTCTACAGCGTGGGAGGAATCCAAACGTAACCGTGGGTTTGGGCATATCCAGCCTTGGATAGCTGCTCGTCAGCTTCAACAGGCCCACGGCTGCCTGGCTTGTAATTGTAACTCCTGGACTTCATCTCCCCTTCGTCAATTTTATGTAGCAGCGGTGTGAATATCTCCCATGCAGCCTACCAGCATTTATTTGTTGATTTATTTTCCTTTCAATAAAAAGTTTCTCGATTTATTTTTACTTACCTGCAACTCATCCCGGCGAACGAAATGCTGCTGGTCCCCTCTAATCCTGCTTAAAGAAAAACCCCAGAGTGAGGATCTGGGATATCAGAAAATGGATTTTAGGTAAAATTGGATTGAGGCTCGGGGATCCCACGTGTCAAGAATCAGACGCTCATAGGCCTCTGGGATCGTTACACCTTGATACCGTTGCATGTAGGAAAGATCCAGCTCACTCTGGATGGTTGACATTTCCAGTCCTGGCTTTTTCACCTGAGCAAAGAAAATAAATCCAGCGTCAAAAGCAAAAATTATAAAGAAGACTAGACTAAATTGGATATACTTAACTGTAAGTTTCATGTACATGGCTTCAGAGGGCTGCAGGCGGATGACAAATTCGTTCCGGCCCTGGGATTGGCCTGCATTGATAAATTCATGGTCAATCAAAATTTCATAAAAAACCATAAACATCAAGAAAGAAAATTTTCTCACATTTAAAGATATCGCCGGGAACATCCTTGAATTGAACTCTAATTTCTGCCTTCCTGGAATTCAACGCCTTTCCTGCCTTTAGTATGAATGGAACTCCTGCAGACAGGATGGCATTTTGGTTCAACCATGGTAAAGAAAAACACCCCTTCATCTTGTTCATGGATAAGTAGAATTTCCCATCATACCATCCCATCTTTCATTATGAATCTTCAGGATGACTGATGCAAAAGTGGGTGTGTTAGAATCCGGAGACACTGTTGGGTCCTCTTTGTAGCCCTCGTACTGTCCAAGAACAACATCCTCCAAGGCGATGGGTGAGACTGATTGAAGAACCTGAATTTGAAGTGCTAGGATGCTTTTCAATTTGGGATTATAAAATAAATAAATTTTGATTGATAAATATGCTATTTCTGTCTCAACCTTCACTTTTTCATCTCTAATGTGTTCGGGCTTGAGAGAAACTGGTTTTTCCATGGCAACCAAGCAAAAAACCTGCAGCAGATAGAGCACTCCGATTTGAAAGTTGAATGGAATCTATAGATATGATGTTGATAATTTTATGAAATTAATGGAAAAGATGACAAGAGAATGCAAAAAAATTAAGCAGAGGCGCCGACCTGCAATAGATGGTTTTGTATGATATCACGAATTATCCTGCAAAACAGTGCATTGATGTAAGTCAGAAACAAAATAATGGGACCTATTCCCGAGAAGGAATTCAAAGGAAAGCATGCCCAAATTATGAAGTTTTCAACAGAATCTATACCCATATTGATCAAAATAGCCGCCCCGTCCCTCTGTGCCAAAGTCCTCCCTGAATACAATCTGGGGAAACGGGTAAAGCATGAGTTCTTCTTGAAGAAAACATCTGAAACAACTGCTCCGCATTCTAAACTAGGGAATTCAATGAAAGAGATGATGAGAAATTGGAACCAATGATTGTCAGATTGCTGATACAGTGATCAGATCAATGCACACAATCTTAAGAAATTCTCAGTCAATCTAAGATTGTCAGGCACGATTTCAGAATATGCCAGTCAATCTGATCATTGAGTATAAGCCGATGTAGATTGAATCGATCAGGTTGGCATTCTGATCAGGATCCACCATCCTATTCAATGATCTAAAATCTAGACAATCACCTAAGTCAGGTGATTGAGGGGGAAAAGGCTGACCTGTATGTTGGCAATGTTGTCACGGTTCCAGAGAGGCAGAAATAGTCGATTTGCAAAGCGAAGAACCAGCTTCAGGTGAAAGGTTAAATCAGAAAACTAATTGTCAAAATTAAATTAAGTACACTCAAAACAAAGAGGGAATTGAAGAAATAGAAGCCGCACCAGATTCTGGACAAGCTCCTTTCCCAAGTAGTGATCGATCCGGTAAAGCTGGGATTCAGTAAAAAGCTCCCCCAGCTGCGAGCTCAGTTCATCCGCAGAGGCCAAATCCTTCCCAAAAGGCTTCTCTACAACTATCCGGGTCCATCCCCCAAGATCAGCTGTAAAACAGATGAACAATTTCAATTTCTAGGTGTTCAAACAATAAATCAGTCTAAATAAAAACTCTAATTTTTAGGTAATGCAGGGAAATGTGTTTCATCATAAATAAAGAGTACACAGAGGAGGGGTGCATTCAACCATAAAAGGGGGTCAGACAAGTATGTCCGTTAGCACGTTGACTGTTCATCACCATATGTACAACTCAAGCATGCTCACAAGGCATGCTAAGAGGCTACCAGACAAAGAGTTACCCACAGGGTATTCCCTTGCTATATTATACAGACGACACCACATTCTTTACGGAAGACTCGGCAGAGGAAGGGTAGAACCTATCCACACTTCAGGACTTATTCACATATTTATCAGGTCTACCTATGTAGTACATTTGGGCCTGCTACTGAAGAGGGGCCAGATATCAAGCACAAACTGGTAACCAGTCATTGAGAGAGTAGAAGGAAGATTGGAGGGTTGGCAAGCTAAGATATCGTCGAAATGAGGGTGGTTGGTGTTGCTGCAGTCAGTACTCACTATGATCTGCATATTTCATCTCTCAGTATTCAAGTTACTCGTGGGAATTGGGAAGAGAGACTAGATGGTCTCATGAGGTGAGGTTCTTAGGGAAAGGATTTGGGCCAAGACAAAGTCATGGGCTGTCAATGGTCTCTTGGGACATCATATGTAGACCCACTAACTAGGGAAACTACAGGTTTTAGACGCACAAATTATGAATATAGCACTTTTAACAAAATGGGTGGCTAGACTTATGAGTCAATAGGAAAATCTAGTTATTCAAGTTTTGAAAGACAATTATGGCAAGGGGCTCAATTGGGAGAGGCATGCAACTCCAGTTCAAGTGGCATCATAATTCTAGCAAGGATTGAGGCAGATTTTCCCATGGGTACGTGACTTCTTTGCTTCCAAGCTAGGAGATGGCTCTATTTTTAGTATTGGACAGACAATTGATCGACTCGAGGCATTCTAAATAAGATATTTCCTCACCTTGTCGTGCTAGCAATGAACCCTAGAACAATAAGTTCGATTTTTGTTGGTGTCTTTTGCTTGGCCAGAGGGTCGTGGAATTTATGAGTATGTAGCAATGGCTAATACATAAGAGGTCCCAGAGCAGGTCACACAATGGTTGAGAATGGGTTGGTGCCCCCTTTTCTGTTCGAGGGGCTTACATAAAGATGAGGGGCAATATGAGGAGAACCAACCAATCACCAAAACTTATAGGCTCATCTGGGGACAAAAGGTTGCACTAAAGGTGCAGTTCTTTAGACGGCTTCTCCTTGGAGAAGACTAATGATGCACATATTCCCTAAGTGATTATTTCAAGACACCTTTGTACAAAGCACTATAATTTTGAGTGATTGTCCCTAGACCTTTTGAAAAACAATCATGAATTAAAAAAGTAAAAAGAAGCTTCAAAACCTACATTGATTCATACAGCACTTCCTTATCATCTTGCAGACAGATGGATAGACCGAAGGGGGGAGAGCGAGATAGAAGAGTCTTCTAGAAGTCCCTGCTTGAATATGTTTTGGATGACTCATGCCGGGAGATTTCATTGTTCAATAGTGAGAAGCCTTCCTCCCCATCGTATGATCCACTAACGTATTTTATCTACAAATATGATGATTAAGAATCTCACTCGAGGGATGATCCATGAGAATGAAGGAGGGAAACTTATTACCAGATTCAAGAAATTGACCAGAACTTCTGACGCACTGTCTTCGCCTTTGATAAGATATCTGCGAGAATCAGTGGGTTCCCTCATCATGCCACGATATTCACAACCCATGCAATTAGATTACAGATTTTTGAAGAGCTTTTGTATGGGAAAAATACAAACAGGACTTCTTTAAATTATCAAAAGTTTATAGATTCAGTAAATTTCTTTAAAACAACTGCAAGACAGAGAAATGGAAAAATCTTCTCAATTGATATTTTCTCAGTAATTTCAAAAAATTTAGAGGTAAATGCACAATGAATTAAATTGCTTTCCCTCAGAGATAAATTAAATTTTCAATCGCTTTCCCTTATTGTGGACGAAGCATTACATAAGCACCCAAAAAACGCTTACCCGCGAATGCGATCTCTTAAACCTTCATCAGAAAGGTTCGTCCGAGCATACCCAAATATATGAACTTCATCTGTTTTCAAGAATCCCTACATATATTTTCAACAAAGAAAAAACACTATGATGAATGATATATAAACATTGTATTCTCAACAACTGCCCATAAAAGCATCTGATTCTTGAGTATGTGACAGTCTACTGAGAGAGAGAGAGAGTGAGAGAACCTGCTTGAAGAGATGATAGAGTGCCGGAAATGTCTTCTTCTTAGCAAGGTCTCCCGATGCACCAAGCACAATAATTGACAGACATCCAGTTTCCGGAAAAATATCTGAGTCTCTGCCATCCGAGAGCAAACTTAAGTTCTCTGCTGACATCTTCAATTAGGAGTCTGGATCCTGAACGTCAATGTCCCACCGCAGATAACTGCAGTTAGATAACACTGAAAACGTCAAACTAATAAGAGCAGGAGAATATTCCAGAAGGTTATTTAATAAAATAACTGAAAAGATCCTGATGCCAAGGTGGTAGAGTCAAGAGATAACAAAATCCATTAGCAAGTAGAAGAAATAATAGAATATTGCTCTGAGAGGTTTCCATGACCTCTATCAAACAAGTCGCTTTCATACCAAAAGTACCAGTATAGCATAAAATTCTCTGGCCTAATGAAAGACCAGGTAGGTATAGATCTATGAACATTCAGCACACCTCTATGAGCAGATCAAAAGAAACTTCTTCAGCGGGACGAGGTGCGATTGGAGAAGATTTTTTTTAATCAATTGGAGAACCTTTTTTAGATTGAGAAACAAATTTTTCACAAAAAGGATTAACACAATTTTAATCACAAGCTGACAGAACATCAGTGTTCTAGAAAAAAAGATTAGCGGGAAAGAGAGCAATTTGGGCCCCAAAAGAGAGAGAGCGGGCTCAAAATCTAATCAATTAGTTATTAACCGACAGGAGAAGATAAGAAACGCAATCAATATATTGCGCAGCGCTGCGCTCAAATGAAACACAAACAAAGAAGATGAGAGATCAGATCTGATAAGATCAGATCAGGTATACCCGGCAGCAGAACGGGCATAGAAAGGCGAAGAGCAAAATCAAACCTCTCTCTTGCACGCAGATATTTTTAAGCACATACGTCAAACAGCACGAAGAGAGAGAAAGTCTTCCAATTTGCGCTACAGTTTCGGGAAAGCACGATTCGGAAAGAAGGATTGTCTCGCGACTCCAAAAGTCCTTTTTTTCGCAACAGAACGGAATTTAGACTCTCTCAGTATACAGATATGTACATTCGGAGAGGTTAGGAGACCCTGATCGCGGAAAGCATCGGATCTCAGAGAGAGAAAAAGGATCTTCAGCCAAGTCGCGCAAAAAATTTCAAATTTCCGGATCGAGGTAATTTTGGATAGAAGCTGTCCTCACCGATATTTTCCTCCGCCTCGATCCAGCACTGATGTCGAATCTGCACTGTAATGGACCCGTAGATAAACAATAATAGAGAGGAGGGTGGAGTGAGAGAAACTGAGAAATAGACTCCGTATCCGTCAACTACCAGTCCTTCCCGACGGCTTCAACGTGGCGTCATCCTTATGGTAGGTAGAAGAGAGAAAATTAAGTTTTTATATTCTGTAATCTAGTTGATAATTAATTCTGAAGCCGTCTTCGGAACAAAAAATCCAGGCTCTAAGAACGTGACGCCGGCTGACCTTTCTACAAAGCTCGTCTCTTTTACATGATTGACGAAACAGAGAGGTAAGAAAAACTAGAGAGAGAGAGAGAGTGGAGAATTTTCACATCTTGAACCACTTGGGTTTGGCGGGCTTCTTTTCCACCGACTTAGGTGTCCCGGTGGAGGGGGCGACGGTAGGAGGTTGAACTCCGACTTCGTCTTCTTCTTTGGGTGGCTCCGCGTTGACCTCCATTTTGGTGGTGGCTTCTAGAGAGATGACGTCGTCGCGGAGGAAAGGACCAGATTGCCCCTCTTTGCTTTCTCCTGCATGAGTCGCACAAAACAAATACATCCGGGTTTCGAATGATAAAAACAAGAACAGGTAAAAAGTTGAGTAATGAAGAAAAGAGGGACGGAGCGAGGAAGAAATGTCAAGGGCAGATAAAATTAAGAAGAATGGAGAGATGAGGATAGAGGGATGGAGTGCGAGGAAGAAATGTCAAGGGCAGATAAAAGTAAGAAGAATGGAGGGATGAGAAAGGGAACCCAAAATAGAAAGGATGAAGAAAAGTCAAGAACTTATAAAAATAAGAGGATAGGAGAGGCGAGCAATATAGAGGTGGCCAGAGGGACAGAGATAGATCAATATATATGTGCAAGATCATGAGTGAACATCTAGAAAAAGGTAGAAGCCACACCTTTCAAAAGATCAGGAGAGAAGTAGACGATGGCACCAGGGACAAACCCCGCAGAATAAAAGTCCACAGACATGTCTTTGATCCTTTGCTTTGGGGGCGTCGTATCTGCATCAACATGAGTTCAAATCTCTTGAGAATTAAGAACTAGGAAAATTAGAGTAATAATAAGAGTACCCTAACAACAAGAAACAGGAAAAACTTCTGAGCAGAAAAGAAGGCTTTGACTATAAAATACTTGAGTCATTATGTAACTATGGAGTGTTGCTTGAAACCCTTTCAGAGATTTAAGTAAACAAGATTGGCCAATAATTTAAACAAAGATAAAATCCAGAGAAGATGCACTTCGGCTGGTTTGTGGTTTCCAAGAGGAAATAGAGCAAGATATATGAAAAAAAAGGTTAAACTCCACTCTTTACTATTACGCAATTCAGGAGTCATCCACTCACAGAGGTAGAAGGGCAGATCTGGCCGAGCTACTGCTTTGACGAGAAGATCAATTAAGCTCTGGATTTTATCTGATGGATGAAATGTAGCCTCTAGCACATAGTTATCTGGGAACTTAACCCTCATCACAGCCTAGCAAAAAAATAATGAGAGATAACAGAATTAACACCAAAACAGAAGGATGGCTCTTTTTTTTCCTTTTACACCACATCATCATCAAAGACCACTTCCATCCAACCACATTTCATCTGGATGAAATTTGGAAAAAAGAGCCAAGAAGTTATTAAGAATACCCATCTATTTGACCGTGCATCCCAGAACATCTATGTAACATGATTCTACATAGTGGTGGCATTGGACAAAACAGGAAATGGACAATCAAAGACCAATTAAATTAATTTGGACCCTTTTTCTAGACCAGATCTAATTCCATTTAATGGGATCTTTCTGTAAACATCAGGAGTGTTCTATTCAACCCCTTAACATACAAGAGAGGAGATGAAAAGTATAAATGGTCCCAAGAGGCCCATAATAAGATCTATGTAGAACACTGACTCAGCTTTAGCACAAGAACTATGTAAACATTGACTTGAATCCACAAGCCTTGCTCTACAAAATGGGTTAGGTTTTGAAACCACAAAACTAACCTTTTTAACTCTTAAATCCACAAGATGTTGTGCCCAAATCCACGAGCACTTGAGCACTCTCAATAAGGAGAACACTTAGGAGGAAAAAAGCAGAGCTCTCAAAATAGAATAATTTCAAATTGGGGGCCTTATAATAGGGCCTCAAAAAGTAAAGGGTCGTCCAAGTGACGTGACCCTTGAAAATGACTCTCTCTCTCTCCCTCCCTCCCTCTCTCCTCCCTCCCTCTCTCCTCCCTCCCTCTCTCCTCCCTCCCTCTCTCCCTCCCTCCCTCTCTCCTCCCTCTCTCTCCCTCTCTCTCCCTCCCTCTCTCCCTCCCTCTCCCTCTCCCTCCCTCTCTCCCCTCTCTCCCTCTCTCTCCCTCTCTCCCTCTCTCCCTCTCTCCCCCTCTCTCCCTCTCTCTCCCTCTCTCCCTCTCTCCCTCTCTCTCTCTCTCTCTGAGATCTACACCTCTCACCCCCCCCAAAGACATTCCCCTCCACTGCCTCTCTCTGTCTCCTCCCTCCAACCTTCCCTACGTAATCCTCTCTCTCAAGTGACATGACCCTTGAAAATGACTTTCTCTCTCCCTCTCTCCCTCTTTCTCTCTGAGATCTACACCTCTCACCCCCCCCCAAAGACATTCTCCTCCACTGCCTCTCTCTGTCTCCTCCCTCCTATTTTCCCTACCTAATCCTGTGTCCCTCATCTCTCCTTCATCATAAGTTTCATCCAAGTCCATTGAATTGAAGATTCATTTGAAATCTCATTATGCTGTAGAACGGAAAATTCCAGAGTAGATATGGTTCTTTTAAAGGGGCACATCCGAAATACATGATACTTGCGAGTGACAATCAAGAAGGGTAATTCAGAATCTGATGGAAACAGGAAAATATCGGAAACACCTTAAAAGTAATAAATTGCACCTTAGTAACTTTTGCTCTGCGTGCTGCAGCTTCTGCTTCTCGAAATTTCCGGGTCTTCAAAAATTGATCTGCAAGAAAAATTTGCATAGATCATGTCATAAAAAAACCTTTCAGATAAGGTAGTAGGTATTTTTTGTTTTCAATCAGATGATTGATTCAGATATGAAAATCGGTAGGCAAACAAAAGATACCTTTGATTTTGGTAGACACGGTCCTGTAATAATCTTCAGCAGTGAATTCATAGAAATCCTCATCCAATTCTTCTTCTACAAACGAGAAGATTGATTAAAAAACTACGCTCATAAAAAGATCATTCAGTCTATCGAATGTAATGATTTATCAAAGTCTGAGGTGGGAAAAAAATGAAAATCGTGTCTATCATATTACGATATATTTTAACTATAAGAAAAATAAGGACGCAACTTAACACATCGTGCCAGCGGAGAAAAACAAGCTCACTAAGCGAATAGAATCATAAGATTTTTTTTCAAAAAAAAAAATCATAAGATTTTGAAGATCTAAGGAAACATGTTTGAGTTCCATGGCCGCAGTTTCAAGTATTAGAAATTGACCAAATGATGAAATTGAGATAAGTAGCCTACTGAAGGCTGAAGCCCAATCAATGACGAGTGAATAAAATTAGGGAAGAGTACCCTTTTGATATGTAGATGCAGCTGAAACCTCAGATGCCGCCTGAGTTTTGAAAACACGTATTTGACGACCAAATTCTTCAAATGCAGCCGCTTGCTTTGCCTGAATTACAGATTAAAGATAGACTAAAATCATTAAAAATACAAAAGTACCCGACGTGAAAAAGAATAAAGCACGGAATGTAACAAATAATTCATTACGAAAATTACATGTCTCGTTCAGGATCAAAATGCGTGTGGACAAACACTTGTGTTCTTGATAATGATTCATTTTTCTTTTTCTTTCCCATACTCTAATTATTCTCAAAGCAGCACCAGAACTAATATTTTACTTCAAGGCCGATTTTTTTTCTCCAAATTAAATCTTTCCCAACATCAGGCTCTCCATTTATTGTAATTTCTCAAATTACTTCACTCGGTTCTCGGTTCTCAGAATAAGAACGAGAATTTGAATTCTTACGATAAAAAGAACGAGGATTGCAAAAAAAAACTTCCTACTCCTACAAAACATTTCTTCCTTAACGGGAAGAAATGCAATCTTCGAAGATGTCGAGATACACGAACCCGAAAATCTCCGTCCCTATCTTGTTCCTCTTTGACTTAATATATCAGGAACCAAAAGTAGAAATCAGATGAGCAAATTATGATGGCATTATAGCGTAGGAGATGAGCACAATAACCTTGGTTTCGTCGGAATTCATGGCGTTTCTCCTACAACACCTACAGTACAGAAAATACCTTATTTTTTGTGCGTTTTGACTAACAACATCAATTTCCGTAAAACCCTCAATACTTTGTTATTTCTAAAAGAACTCCATTAGAATTCTTTATTCTCAAAGCAATTGATGAATGGATAATAAAAACTTTTATATATATATATATATATATGGATAAGCAATAAAAACTTAATATATATATATATAACTTTTAAATAAAGTTTTGCTGAATAATTATAACCTCAAAGGTAATAATAAAAAAAGTTTTGCTGAATAATTATAACCTCAAAGGTAATATGTAAAAGATTTAGCTTGTTTAGAAGAAACATCGGGTCAATGGGAATAAGGATCGATTTTTTGTTGATTGATCCCTCAATCAGTCAATTGACTAGGATAGATGATCAGATCAAGGGTCGATCACTCTCCTAAATTACCTCGTCTATATTGATAATCAGATCAAGGATCAAGCTCTCATTAGATTTTCGCCTCGATCAATATATGGGCCTCAGTCACTGATTGATCAAGGCTTTGATTGTGTCGATATGGTCCAACCCCTAACTGATCCAACAAAAGTTTCTCCAATTGTGATTCGCAGGCCAAAAATGTCCCTCAATAATTTGTTATTTCTGAAAAAAATGCTTAAAATTTCCTAGTCGTCAAGACCCATTTTCTCATTTCCCATGGATGAATTGGTCTAAAAGCTTAGAAGTTTTTAAAAACTCTTAGTTATTATTTATAATTTATTTAAAAATTGACCAATTAATTTGACGTATTATGAAATTACATAATTTATCATTTTTATAACATCATTTCCATATTAGTTTTATAGCATCATTAAAACTTAAGAAACAATAGACAAGGTTTAGCATTAGCATTTTTGGAAAGACAAGGTTTAGCATGTTCAAGTGATATAATCTTGATACTTCTAACAGAGGCAATAATAAAGTGAGTAATGTCCCTCTCAAGCATTAGAAGATGGAACTACGGAGTCAAAGATGCTAATGTCGGGGTACTATGGGTATGTGACGCAACCTTAGTGCAGGAACAATGAAGAACAGTAGCTTGAATCCACAAATCTTGATATTCAAAAAGGGTTACGTTTTGAGTCCACAGAACTAACCTTTTCAACCCTTGAATCCACAAGGGTTGTACTTGAATCCACAAGCACAGAGCACTCTCTAACAAGGAAAACACTAAGAAAGAAAGCAGAGCTCTAAAAAATGGGATAACTTTGAATTGTATGTTCAAGTGTTACAGTGGGGGCCTTATTTAGACTTCAAAAAGCGACATGTCGTCCAAGTGACTTGACCCATGAAAAACACAATATAAAAGTCTAAAAATACAACTCTGACAGCATGCGTCTGTTAGAGACAGAACTGAAAAAATAAAAAGTAAATCTTCTAGGCCTTTTTAGGCCTCTCCAGAAAGATATTTGTAGTTTCCAAGGCATGTCATAAATATTTGTGGTCCCTAGGTGATTTTCTGATAAATATGTCAGGTCAAAGGGATTCTCTTGGCCCAAAAAGCTTTAAATAGGCCTTCAATGTAAACTTGCCCATAATAGTAGAAAATGGGCTACATTCTGGGCTACATCAATATGAGTGACCTCTAGGGTGGGAAGAAGATGATAATTGTGCCGGTTGGTCAACGTTCTCGGGTGATCTTCCTTTAGTGCATTAAAGAAAAGTGAGTAATTATCTGTACAAAAAACTATTAAAGAATTTGAATTATTCTTGTAGGCCTATCTTTTTTTGGCCTCAATGAGATCTCTGGCAGTCAACTAATCATTAACTTTAGCCCATGTTAAGACGACTCATTCCCGTCTATTTCATATAATTTTTTACCCACAGTCTCAACGAAGATATTATCGTTAAAAGTTATTCGAGCATGGCCCATGTGTGGGCCTAGCTAATCATTCTAACAAAATAAATCAATTAAAGTAATTAATATCAAGGCATCTGATTATCAGTATGGCCGTATCAACGATGT
The DNA here is from genome assembly GCA_024174645.1 of Lemna minuta. NCBI lineage: Eukaryota > Viridiplantae > Streptophyta > Magnoliopsida > Alismatales > Araceae > Lemna > Lemna minuta. Next base: position 4,781,366 of record CM044117.1, on the reverse strand, counting down.
CTCGAGATTAGGTCTCATTTCATTCAGTGGTGGGTAAATTTGGAGGAAAAACACTGAGTGGGCTTCTACCCCTCAAGCAGCCAAGATCAAGGAGACCGAAAGATCACTTCAACCATTTGGCTCTTAGTCTAAAAGGCTCACGCATCCAACATAAACCCCAATTTTCTCAAAATCAAAAGACAACTCGCAAGCAAAATCGAGCATTAATTAAACTCAAAAGAACAAGTTAAATCAAGAAACATCTATATTTGTGAAACAATTAAGACCTGGACTTCCTCCTTGACTTCCCAGAGGTTTTTGTGGGTTCAGTCTTTGGTGCCACGGCAGATACCTGCTGGTCTTTGACAGCAGGTGCCACGGCTCCTTGTGCTCCCCTAATGAAATGCCGCTTATCCCTCTTCTTCGGGCGGTAGCTCGATCTCTCTCTTCTGGGCAGCCATCTTTCTGGATCAGGCTTCGGCCCCGGATTTTCTGCGTCAAAACCTTTCGGATACCTCACCTTCCTCTTCCTCTTCTTAGTCTTCTTGCTCTTCTTCCCCGAAAGATCTTCCTCCAATGTCTTCTTCCCTGCAGACGGCGTGTCCTTCTCCAGGCTGTCCACATCAACTTCTTTGAGCCCTGGATAGCGGCTTCAACTGCCTAGCATAACTTTCTGCCTTTTCTGGATTCACCAGTGTCAAAGCCTTCACAAGCTCAGCAAGAGCTTCCTGTCCACCATGACCCAATAAGTAAAGCTCCTCGTAGAGTCGCACTGCCTCCTCGCCACCTAGATCTCCTGCTTTTCTCTCTAAGGGCGACGACTGTGGCCACTGTGCCTGGCAATTTCTCTATTTCTTTAATCTGGGACAAGGATTCTGCGGCAACTTTGAAGTGCCCTGCTGAGGCAGCAATCTGGGCTCGAGCCAGGAGAGCTGCCTGGCTAAAGCCACCAACGCTGCAATCCGGCACTCGCTCTGCTACCTCTCCCAGCAGCTCCTCTGCTTTCTGGATGTTCCTCCCCTTTACCAAGACAGCTGCTTGCAGTAATAACCATGAGATGCTTTGTGGGAACACTGATGATGCCCACGATATAATCTCCTGAGCCTGTCACGCATATTAACTAAATAATTAAAGAGAAGTCTATAGTAAAGGGCAACTGACCTTTACTATATAGTAAAGGGCAAGTTGACAGCATGAACAAATAAATAAGAAAGAATTGTGGTCAAAGTCACTGAGACCTGGTCCAACTTGTTAGAGTGAAGGAGCAGAAGGACCATGTTGGAGAAGAGAGCTTCCCTCTGCCGTGCAAAGAGCTTGAATTCAAGGCCGTTACTGAGCTTGAAATGACCTTTGATCTCGTCTTTCTTCACCAGTTGATCAAGCTTTCTCAGTCCATCAGATACCTCCTTGTTGCCTTTCAATGCTATCAGGTTGTTCGTTGCCACTGCAATAGAGGAAGCATCCGCTATCTTCTTTTTGACTATATCTGAGTAGACTTCAAGGGCTTCTGCAGTATGGCCTTGCATCTAGAAAAATAAAATAAAATAATGTCATTTTTAGTATGAAAACGACAGGGGTGGTAAAAAGAGATTAAGAAGAATGAATAAATAACAAGCCCCAGAAAAACCCTAGAGCCCTTGAAAAATAGAGACCGAGGAAATGAGGGCCTAACTCCGCTAGAAAGAGAGAGCCCTACACATAAAGGAAAATAAGAGGGCCCATCTGAGTAGGCCCAATAAGGAGTCAAATGTCCAATAACCACACGATGTAAAACACACATATCTCTTCACATTTTGCCATTGTTTTCAGTTGTAGATGGAACATTGACCTGCTGAACATATGCAAGCTGGACGGCAATAGGAGCAAGTTCACTTTCTATCTCATCATCCAACAAGTCAGTCCTCCATTAGCGTCTCTTGACCAATTCTGACAAAATACACAAAATCAAATTGTTTCTCTGACAATATTTTCCAACGGCACTAATTAAAAAGTGATCCCAAAGACCTTACCTTCGAGCAGAAAGCAACATTTGTTCGGCATCGACATACTGCTTCTTTTCTATCAAATAACATGCAAAGTTATATGCCATTTCAAAGCTGCTGGAGGGCTTGACTCTCAGGGCATCCATTGTTGTCTGCACCTCAGAAACCTGTCCGGCTGAAATTAGGGCAGCTATTGTGTTCGTCTTCAAGTCCAGAGAATCGATCTTTAGTTTCCGAAGATTCTTATAGCTTTCAACGCAGGCTTCCATTCTCCCCAGCCGGTAAAGGATCTGTGACTCTAACTGGATAACTGTGGAGTTCTTCTCCATTGAATCTATTAATTCCAGAGCCTCTTGAAGCCTATTCTGCCTGTATAGACAGTAAGCCTAACACAGAAAAATAGGAAGAAAAAACCCTGTTCAGATTATGGAATTTCAACTTAGCACCAAAAACCAGGAATCTCTATATCAGCAGGAAATTTCAGAATTATATGCTCAATTGAAATTTTATTTCATCTTACAGAAATATCATAAACGGGTTGGCATTGACTCAGACAAAAAAGACACCCACAGTATAATGTTTTGCCTTCAGGTAAATATAGTGTAAAAGTGATTGATTCAATGCCTGTGACTTCACCAGCAGCATAGTGATCTGAGAAGGAAGCCAAAAGCGCATCTCATGCTCATGGCCTTCATGCTGACTCACACATGTTCAATTTCGTCACCAAACTACCTGAGCTATATGATTTTAACTGAACGAATTTTGTGTGAAGGAATTTATTTGAGATACCAAATTCTATGTATTCAAAGGAAGAATATTATGAAAAAAAGCGAGTAGTATCAAAGGAAACTGTAAGATTTACAGTTTTCGCCAAGAAAGATTTAAGAAGACAGAAGGAATTGAAGATTGGTAGGCAGCGACACAGCATAAGGCAAAAAACACTGACTTTTCATCTTAAAACACACATATACATTTATAGAAAAAGTGACAGAAGTTAGGCTAGCCGTTTACAACGGCTAGCTCTAACGGCTAGTAAAACTAGCCGTTACCCAATCTGTTAATTTTAACAGATTGGGTAATTGATAAAATTATGGGTCATTTTTCGGCCCATTAATTTTGCCATCCTAACCATGAATTCTGGGCTATGTAACCCAGTATTAACTTTATTAATTTACTGCTAACTATTACATATACATTCAGCCCATTTGGCCCATTGATACATGTGCTCATAACAGAAACTATTGCAACATCCAGCATGAGATATGCAATTCAGAATGCAAGGATTTTTTTGAGGTTCAAATTTGAACTGGTTTAAAGAAGAAATTAACAAAAAACTGATACACACAACTCAAGAAAGGTCACTACACATCTCAAACTATAGCCAAGAGGATACACGTTATCAAGAGAATTAATGGCAGAAGAATCTCCACTAAACTAGATATGGGAAAATTCCAGCACTAATTAACCTTGTCAGCGAATTATACGGTGCAGTTATAAAAAAAACAGCAGAGTATTTAAAAAAATTATTCCTTTCTCTACCTTATAGAAACCAAGATGTACGTGGGTTCCCTTCGTTGAAGCAGTCTCAATGGACAGCAGCGCACGGTCGATGGCATCAGCCTTAATCAAAGCCACAACCTTGCAGCGATGCGCATCATCGTCCATTGGCAACACCCCCAGCACTAGATAAAAATAAATAAATTTGAGAGAGGCGCAAGTGGAAGACAAAAATTGATTCTAAAATGCAAATTTTGAAGATATAAAGATAAAATAATAACTCGGAGAAAGAATCTAGTAGAGGAGGAGAATTGACTATGAAATACAAGATATAGGAGATCCCTAGATCAGCAAAAAAACAACTAGAGAGGAACTAGCGGAAGAAGAAAATTGAAAATGGAATCCCTGATTTAGGACAAACCCGAGATATATCAATAAAAAAATACAAAAATTTTAGACATGAACTAGAAGATGGTGAAAATTGACCATGAAATCCAAGATTTAGAAGAAACCCAAGAAATGTAAGATAAAAATCAATTGGAGAGATCAACTTGCGGAAGACTAAAATTGATAATGAAATCCAAGATAAAGGAGAAACCCCAATTTATAAGAATAAAAAACATAAATGGGCGAAGAACTGCCGAAAGATGAAAATTGACTATGAAATCTAAGATATACGAGAAACACGGGGTATGAAAGATAAACAAACACAAATTGGAGAGAGGAACCAGAGGAAAACAAAAAGTGATAATGAACACCGAGATATACAAGAAAACCGACGAATAGAATACATAAAAAAACATAAATTGGATAGAAGTTTACCTTGATCCGCGACTTTGGCGGCTTGCTCGTACTCGAACGCCTGGATGTGGCGGTGAAGAGCGGAGAACAGATCCTCAACTTGGACGGCCGGCGTGGCGGCGCCGGCCACGGGCGGCGCTGGCTTCGGTTTTCCTTTGGGAGGCATCGCTGAGCCTGAGCTGCAATGAAATGCTTGGCACCTGGTTGGGGAGAAAAAGTGGGCTTAAAACTCAGTGAAGATGAATTTAAAAGTGGGCTTCATGATTTAAAATTGAATTATGGAACTATTCTGGAGATTGTGGACCGGCCCAGTGTTTCATATTTCTAAATACGCAACTATAAATTTCATATTTACAAATAGGCAACTATAACCTTTTAGTTGATATTAATATGACCATTTTCATTCTTGGTTTACGAAATTTTCTATCAATTAATTTTAGAACTTGATAGATATTTTTTTAGCCAAATTGATGCGAAAAAGGTAAATCTTTCCCATTTTAGAACGCGATTAACATTTTTTAATTTTATTTTAGGTATTGAAGGCTACCATAGCCCACTTGATGGAACATTCATGAAACCCTAGAAAACTTAGAATAAGCTTTTCAAGGCTCTTCTTTGTTCAATTCTATATTTGTATTTTATTATTCGTTTCCAAATCCAGATTTTTGATCTCATAGAAATCAAGATTAGACATTGAAAATACATTAGTTGAACTACAAAGGATTTTATAAAACCACTCACAAATCGAAATAATAGTTTATCTATTGTTGCTTTATATTTTCAACTAAGTTTTATCTTGGACTTTCCAAACTTAAGATTGAATGAAAAACTTAGGTATTTAATGAATATCATGTATTTAATTTAATTTTTCAGTATTCTTTATTATTTTTATTATTGTTATTTTAATGTTCATATTTTGACTGCTTTTGTTTAAGGGAATGATATAGAAGAAAATAAGAAACAAAGGCTCTTGATGTGCACACATTGGTACTTGGATGATCAGCACACTCTCTTCCTCTTGGAACGGCAATCAGATCTTCCTCTCGTGTGATCTAGCCTCTCTCTTAGTAGCAATTTCTCTCTCTCTCCCCTCCCAGCTCAATTTTTTTCTCAATCATGATCAAGCTCTAGTTTGAGTTGAAATTTCACTCATGTTCATTTCAATCAATTTTGAGTTCTTAGGTTTTATTCAAAACTTGATTTCAAATTATTAATAATGTATTTTGATTTCTTTAGTTGGTTTCATTTCAATTTTTTTTGCCTATTTGTTTTTGGTTTTGGTTTCAAAAAATCAGATTTCAATTGAGGTTTCAAAAATCTGCTTTCATTTTACTTTCCAAAATCTGATTTTAATTTAAACTTCAAAACGATTTCTATTTAGGTTTCAAAGTCAGATTTTAATTTAGTTTAGAGATATGCTTTCAACTTAGGTTTCAATATCTTATTTCTATTTAGGTTTCAATAGCTTATTTCTATTTAGGTTTCAAAATCTGATTTCGATTTAGGTCCACAAAATTTGATTTCGATTTAGGTTTCAAAATTTGAGTTCAATTAACTTCTTCAAAATCTGATTACAATTTAGGTCTCAAATCTGATTTCAATTTAGGTTTCAAAATTTTATCTCAATTTATTTTTCAAAATATCATTTCAGTTTAGATTTCAAAATCTGATTTTTATTTAGGTTTCAAAAATCTGATTTCAATTTAGGTTTCAAAATTTTATTTCAATTTCAGTTTCAAAATGTAATTTCCATTAAGTTTGAAAAAAAACTTATGATTATCCATTTCAAAAGTTGCATTACATTCTTCGTGATCAGATTTTGAAACTTATTATTTAGTTTTCAAAAACTGATTTCTATACATTCTTCGTGATCGGATTTCTATCAATTTTGAAAAAAAATTCTGAAAAATTCTTGTTAAATCATTTTTGTTGAAAATTACATCTCTAAATTCCTTAGGTCTGATTTTGGATACTTAATTGAAATTTTTTCATTTAAGACTTGTATCAACTCTTTGTAATGATTTGTATCAACTATATTTCAAGGAAAATTTTAATGTTCCAAAAAGAAGTGTTTAAAACTTCCTAAAAGGGTTGATATATTATTCATTCACCATATATATTCATAGAAGACAATCATTCAGACAAATTGAATAGAATTTTGGTAAAGCCTACTAAATTCCTCATTCATCATCTCAAACACATATAGAAAATCATTCTATTTATATTGAAATCCATCAAGACATTTAAAGGCAATTACCCCAGAAAGTCAAAGTCATCAACTAGGAGATCTCTCATTTCTTTTTATTAATATCTTGATTTTTACCCCTTTATTTGCATCGATAAAATTTCATCAGACTTGATATTTCAGTTATCTTTATATTGTGTGAGTTTTCCAGCAACTATGGTTAATTAGCTTTTGGTGAGTTAGTGCTAGACTAAGGACAAGTATAGCTAGTTGACTAAAAAGTTAATTATTGGTGCATTTTTCTTCACCTTGCAAGATCATGGGGGATAGTGGTTGAGAGATCTACTTGAAGAATGTGTAGATCCGTGATTGGGCTTGAGGACTTTAGAGATGCAAGCTGACTTGAAAGAGTAGGAAGTGGCATGCGGAGCTCTGGGAGTCAATCCACAGGAGAAGGGACAATCTTTGACATACCAAAGAATGTCTACAAAGTGAGGTCACAAATCATGAGTCTGAGTGGGTTAGATCATAAGTTCATGTTTAGACTATGATTTGACTAACCTTACTGATGTAGGCTAGATTGAAGCCCGAGTGCTTATTTTGGATGAAGTTGAGGCAGCCCACTGTAGAAACCCATTTAAAGCTTAATGGGCCTCAAGAGAATCTCTAGGACCTGTCAGTGTCTATAGAGGATCACCAAGAGACTCTAAATATTCTTGGAAGTTGAAGATATCTATCAAAATATCTCTAGGAGGCTTGACAAGACCGAGAAGCATCACTTTTTCTTTTGTCAGTTTAGTCTCTGACACATGCATGTTGTTAGAGTTGTGTTTTCAAGACTTTTGTGTTGTCTTTTCATAGGTCAAATCACTTGGACGACCCTTCACTTTTTGACGCCTATATAAGGCCCCCATTGTAACCCTTGAGGACACAACTTGAAGTTATTTCTTTTTGAGAGCTTTGCGTTCTCCCCTTTGAGTATTCTCCTGTTTTTGAGAGTACTCCTCTACTTGTGGATTCCAGTACAACCCCTTGTGGATTCAAGGGTAGAAGAGGTTAGTTCTGTGGATTCAGACTCTAACTCTTCTTGAAGATCAAGGTTTGTGGATTCAAGCAACTGCTCTCCATTGTTCCTATGCTAAGGCTGCGTCACTTACTAATTTGTAATTACTACTAGAGAACTAACAAGGTTAAGAGTGACTCCGAGGGGACTATCTCCTTCTAGGACTAGTGCAAGGGTTTGGATAACCTATCTAGTGTAAAAAATTTGACGTATGAATAACATGAGAAATTGAGTGAATAAGGAACAAATTTATAAAAAAGAACGATAATTTTAAAATGCAAAAGAAACTAATTCATACCCCCCCCCCTTGTTATTTCACCATCCAATGAATGCCTTTCATAACCAAATTTATACAAATGCCTATGAAATGACATTTCAATGATAGTAAATGAAAATTCCATGCAAATATAGATAATGGCTATCTCCATCTCATCAATATCGTTGTTCGCAATATAGATGAAGTTTTAAGCATCATTTGATTTCCAAAAATGGAGATAACCCTCTTATGAATGGTAGCTCTAGAATCTCCCCACCTTGTGTCCAAGGGTATAGAGGCAAGATTAACCTGAAAACAAATAAGAGAGATCAGATTACCTTTCTTTGTGCACCGAGCATGATAATTTTTCACAATCTTTTTCATGTGTCCACTCATCTTGCAATGAAAGCAAGATGGAGCTTGTCTTACTTATTAGCGATCCACTTGTAGCCTAATTTCCCCTCGATATTTTATGTGTTTTATCCTTGGAAGTGGTGGTTGATAACATGTAAATTATACATAAAAATATAGAATTATTAATACAAATTAAGGCATAAAACATTCAATTCTAATGCATGTTATCATATTTTTTAGTATTTATCTATCATTTTATAAAAAATAAGTTATAATATCAAAATGCATTAATTTAGGGTTAATTATGATAAAATAAGAGAAATATTTTATCCCCATTTTATTTGAGACTAGAATTGGGTTTTAATGTAGAATAATAAGATAAATCACTTTTTGTACACTCATTTATTTTTCTAAGTTTTACATTCTAAATGAAATGAGTGAATTTTTAACATAAAAACTTATTCTCTTGTTATTTATTAAACTTGAATTTTTAGATAATTTAATTTCTGATCCAATGAAACAAATTTGGATTTATATTTTAGAAGATATAAATTTTTTAACTTTAGGGATTTTTTTAGATTTTTTTTGGATTTTTTATGAATTTGATTCAATTTATTTTGAATTAAATTCATTAAAAATATTTAGTTTATCTCATGCTGACATGGCAAATGATGTGGCGCGGACATGAAAGCGGCACCACATGGCAACATATGAGACCGCCACGTGTCACACAATGTACATGCGTTTGCGTGTATGTGATTAAGGAGAAAGCACCTTGTTAAAGATTTTCGCTATCTCCTTAATTGCTTACACCTTATAAAACTATCAGATTTCTTAAATTTATGCCATGTGGGACTTTGTTTTTTGTTTTTAATACGCAAGTGATGTGGTGTCCCGTGGATCATTTGATTCACGCATTAAAGTTGAACCGTCGATCGTCACTTAAAAGGGTAGGTATGCGACACAATTGTATTCGTCGGTGAAATATTTTTAAAATGATTTAATATCAGTCATCAATCTAAGGAGTTATAAAGGATGAGATTAAAACCTAGGAAAACACATCCGGAGCGTCAGATCAAGATCAAACGGATGGAGTTTCAGGCGTTACTTCTGAAGCGCGCGGCGTGGCGAGATCTCGATGCTCTATTCTAGATTGGACGGATGCGATTTAACTGTAATGATTTGAAGCTTGGCGTTTCATCAGAGTCATTGATCGAAGATTAAATGCTTCATCCAATGGTTACGCCTAATTTTCCCTAGAAATTGAGATATTCTTCGACATTGTAAATCATTATTAGGTTCTTCGAGTAATCGAACTATCTAGACACAACGATCCTATAATTTTCTTCCAATCACTTCTAGATCCATTTTCACATCCATGGAGTGTATGAAAGTGAGATTTCGTTGAGAGAATATGGAGAAATCTATTATTGAATGCCAATGATCGTCTTCAAATTCACGATATGAATAGCCTTTGATCCGGCGAGAAATTGGATCAATTTGAGCACTATCTCGTTTAGAAATCGTGTTTTTATCTGAATATTTCTTCATATAACATTATATTTCAATTTTGAACCGTAGATTTTGTCAATTTCAATTTTAATTTCGGGTTTTCGTGATCTTCAATTTCAGAAATTTCTCTCTAATTTGCTTGTCGATTTCTCTGCGAATCTTGATCCACATTCTGTGATTTTTGATTCCGTGCATTTGACTTCGAGTTCTCTTTCCAATTATATCAAACCCCCTAATTTCTCACCTCATTTCATTGTTCGATTTGATCGAATTTCAAAGAATACCTCAAAAATACCGTAATTCTCCGTGGATTCGACCCTCATTCACTCTGTACTATTCAATTTATGATTATTTCCCAAAATTGGTGACTTTGGTAATTGTTTTGACATGTATCCTCGTGTCTTCAACGACCTTGCAGATTCGCTTCGTCAGTGGTCAAGTTCATGCTTTCATGCCTGCCTTTCTTCATATTTACCTCTTCTTTAACATAGTGAGAAACAAGCTCATTGATAGTCCATTTTTATTGAATTGAGCATATTGTGCCAGAAGCGAATTGTAGATTAGATGCAAAAGTATCTTCTCTTACATAACCAAGCCCAAATTCAAAGTTTTGATGCAATGTTAGACGTGAAGGATATGATTCCTTATGTTTCCCTTATACTTCATTGGGGTCAGCTTGAGTGTCAATGCACTTGTCTCCACTTCGACATTTTTAGGAAATTTTAACTTCTTTCTCATTTTGGAACTCTATAGCAATGATGTCCTCCAAATCAGTGTTGCCTATGAATGCGTTTGGAATTTCTCGCTGCAATTCCATCATACATTAGTGGTTCAACCTCTCCCACTTTTCAAAGATTTTTGGGTTCTCATCAAGTGACAAAGGTTGATCTGATCATAATTCATAGTCAAGATCTCTAAGCATTCAAGGAGCAAGCATAATTTTGATCTTCCTATCTTTTAAATTTTTCACTACTAATAATAGGAGTTTAATTTACCACACCTCTGATGCAGTCTCGTGAAAGGATTTATGAAAGGACAAAGAATTGCTCACATAAGGAGTTGAATTTAAAATTATGTACATTCCCATCACAAGACATTGGGTACAACATTAATGCCTTTTCTTAAGAGAACAACATTAATTCTAGTTAATATCTTGGTGTCACAAATAACAATGACTACAAGTTCTCATTCAATATCATTTTATCTTTGGACTGCCTTGCCATTCACTGAAAATTTATTGAAGAATTCTCACATGTTTATTATCACCATCCTATATAATCTTCTCCATCACCAGCTTGCCCTTGGGCCAGCTAATGAAGAAATTATATATAGATTCACAACACCTAAAGTGATGAAATTGACAATTTCTACCATAGATCCCACTTTGACAAGATGTTTCTTCAATCAATAACTCCAAAACAGTAGAACATGTACACAATTCACGTAAATTTTGATTTCTTTACTATTCCCCTTTATGTATGCACATTTGTACCCCAAAAATTGAGGGAAAGTGTTGGGTTCTAAGATCGATAAGCCTTCAAAAATTTTGATCAAAACATCAAATACAGCGGAATACAGTAAATCATACATTCAAAACATCAAGACACTAAGAACAAATGATCGTATTGTCTAGTATGTATAAGAAAACATACAAGATTTCCTTGAGACAGTTCATGAAACGATTCAAGTGTCTAGCCTCTAGCGGTATCCAAACAATCTCCGGATGGTTAGATCTTGATGAACTCAATTGCGTATATTTTTTTGTCATTGTTGTGCAATGATTTCATGTAATAAAATATAATTCCTTACGTAGTATAGTGTCAGTAACGGTTGAATCTATAAGAAGCTAAAGTAATGAAGTTCTGTGTTCAAAAGAAAGACAAGGGAGGGGGAATATGCACAAGTGAAAATAGAGCACATGGAGGTGAGTATGAGCGATAATTTTGAGTTTATCTGAGAGTTAAGATAGATATCAGAAAAAAGATGTGAGAATGAAATTAAAAGAGATTGAAATGGAGATAATATGATGGAAAAATGAGAAGGATGGATGGCGGTAATAATAGATCTACGTGGGGTGATGGCGAGAGTGAGAGATGCACTCTTAGATGATGTAAAATCTACTATGATAAAAGAAAAAGAAAACACATGTCTAATGTATATGAAAATTTTCATATGCCAAAATCTAATCCAAATCTTTGCACAAACCTCATTGGTGTATGACGAAACGATTAATGTGATCGTTAAAACACACAAACTTCGGTAAAAAAAAATTTATAATTTCAAACTCACCATAACAAAGATATGCAATCAAGTATAGTGTAAAGATCGGGTCGATCTACAAAGAACACAGTTGACTTTGATCGAAGACTTGACTTGGTCAAACTTAGGTTTAATTAGGGCTTTTAAGAAGTGAAAATAATATTTTATTAATTGAAATGACATAAATATATGAGAGAAGGTATTTTAAGTATTTAGAAAATGATTTAACAAAGAAAAATCAAAAGTCAAGGTCAAAGCTTTGACTTTGACCAGACATTGACTTTCTATAAAATCATAGAAGGAAAAGAGGTTAAAATATTATGAAAATTATATATTCAGAAACTAGAGAGAAAATGAAATTTTTTGATATATAATTCGTGATTTTTAGAGAAGAATTAGATTTATTATGATTTTTTAAAAATCAAAGATAAAAAATCCCGAAATAAACACCTAGGTAAAAATCATCAAATTTACTAACCAAATAATATCCAAATCTTGAAATTCATATATTAGTAGAAAGTTAACAACCAGAGGATTCAAAGAGACCAAAATTGTCAAATTTTACCTTATATTTTAAGAGTAATTGTCCCCTCAAGTGAACCCCAAATTCGGATTAAAAATTAACACTTGGTGGTCAAACGTCAAATTGAAGGGTCAAACGGTGATGAAATTTTACGAATTAGCTATCCACGGAAAGCTGATGAAACAAGGAATCCAATGAAACCAAAATCAATCAATTTGGTCTTAAGATCACGAAGAAATCTTTGTTTCAAAATTAGAAAAAACCGCACCCAAATTTGGGCAAAACGATGAACAATTCGATTTCTAAACTGAAATTAACTATCTAAATCTAATCTAAACTACATAAATTGTAAGCGAAACTATTAAATCACACTACTAACCCAATTGACGCAAAGATTAGGCTTCAAATTGTATCGATTGAAGTGTATTTGCTCGGTTTCTTCTTTGGCGTGCGTTCGGCGTTTATGAGGAGATTTCTATCGATTCTTGCAATGATTCGTGATCAATTCTGCCTCAATATGATCGCAATTGAGTCTAGAATGCAGGGGGATTACGAAGAACTAACAAAGTTGCTCTAAAATCACTTAATCTCTTCATGATTCAATCAAAAGTTATGTTTACAAGGAGAAGAATATCGTTTGATAGGAAAAATTGTGGACTATCTGATTTGGTGAACAAGAATGGACGGCCACGATCATGCGATTTAAGTGGGCCACGATCCCATGATCTCGCAAATATCGCCCGTCCGATCTTGATCGAGACGTCTTGATACGTCCACGTGCCCCCTATGATTAGCCGAGTAACCAATTAATCACAACCGTCCGATTTCATTAATGAAATCGACGGTGCACATTAACCACGTGCGTTGATCTTTGATCGGGTGGACTCGTGTTCACGCGATCGACGTCCTTCGATCAAGGTGACTTAATCAGACGCCTCTCGAGCCGTTGCGTCACCTGCAAAGAAGAAAAGATAGTCCCACACGAAGGAAAACGAGGGAACTCACGAGTATAAAAGGTCGGACCCTTTACCCTTTCGCGTAGCCCGCATGGGCCTAGTGCGCCCCAATATACTTACCTGGGCCCACTAACCCGTGCGCCCATCACTTGCCAGCCCAATCACTCCTTGCACCACGTAGGCGTCCACGTGTGTCCACGTGGCCTCGTATGGCTCCGCCACGTGTGCGCATCATGCCACGTCAGCTCCACGGGTCCTGTGCGATTAAAATACACACTTTTTGTGATTTTAATAAGGAAATTAAATCCGAAAAATACCTGAAAAATAAAAAAAAATCTAAAAAAAATCCCTAAAATTCAGAAATTCATATCTTCCTTTATATAACTCCTTTTTGACTCAAATTTTCTTTATTAGATCATAAATTTCTTCATCTTTGATATCATGCCACATAAAATATAAATTCAAACAAGAAAATAAGATGAATTCATCATAATATTAAATAAATCCTTAAGAATTATATTTTGTATCATCCCATTATTCTCTTCTTGAAATTAATTCTTTTAATCATCTACTAAAGTCAAAATAACTCAAGGAAAGTGGTTAATTTCTGATCATTAAACCTTGAAAAAGATTAAACATTAATAAAACACATAATTAACCCTAAATAATGCAAAAATATGGACTTTAGTAGAATGACAAACCAATGGAGAAAATTCATAAAACTATGATAACATGCATCATAATTACCTAAAATAAGCATGAATATTATGTAAATAAGATGAGAATTAAAGTTATATATGCATGCTATCAATGTACATATCCTAGGTCACAAGTACTAACTATCTATCAGTAATGACTCCACGTTAATGACGCCAAGATTAATGATACTCATCGTATGAGCGAAACTCGATAGTCTTATTCTCACCAAATATGGTGATATCCTTTTCAAATATCCCTCGAATAAAAATATTTAGTATATTTTTTAAAGACTAGTGGTCGTTATATTTTTTATATTATTATAAATCACGTAGTCATTATATATACTCATGGGTTTTTTTATAAACATCATATAAAAATAACAATTGATAAGTTTATTTCAATGAATATAAATGAGGTATAGAAGTGGCTTATCAACCGCATAATATCCGTCAAGAATATGATGCATACAAGGATTTTAATGAAGTTTGTCACCTCAATCCAACTATCTATGACTTCAAATAAAAGCCAGGGGCTTAATTTGAAGAATTCAGCTATATTATGAGATCCTTTAGCTTTTAGTACACCACCGATGGATGTAGTTTTCTAGCAGTTTGCGTTGATAATATTTTATCGTATGGAGCAACATTGATGGCATCTCTGAAGTGAAAGCTATCATCTTCAAGGTCATTTGGTTATGAAAGACATGAGGAAGCGATGTCTATAAGTATGTGTGAGACCAGAACAAAGGAAAAGATGGTAAGGTTGTATGTAAGAGAAGTATCAAAGTATGTCCTCACTGATTGACTCATCTCGTGAAGTTTTTTAGAATGTATATCCGTAATAGCCACCAATACAGAGGATTTGCCTGCTTCAAGATGTCCTCTCTAAGGTGGTTTTTTTTGCATTTCATCGCCTTATAAGAAAGATTACAACAAGGGAATTTATTTGAGAAGAAGGTGCTGAGGGCAGCATATCTGGTTTCAGTCATTTTTGTTCTTTCTAATTTTTTTTTCTCTCGATGCTGCTACGGTCAGACATCGTCATTCTTCGCATCTTCAAGGAAAATACCAGGAAGGGTGAGATGGCGTGTGGACGATCTTACTTTCTCTCTCTCTCTCTCCGCGCCACTGGCCGACGGCTACAATAGGAGTTCGTACTACGCTGTTGACTTTTGGCTTGGTCGTACAATCGTACTGCAAAATCCCACCGGGTCAACGAAAGGACAGCTAAGAATGACAGGATCCAAACGGACCCACAGACCCAGACGGGCCAAAAAGCCCGACCGGGCCCCTCGCCTGAGTCATCAGACGCTTCGAACCTTGGAAAGCAAGATGGATAAGTGGGCCTCGGGCTTTTGGGTTAATGTGCGCGTACGGGCCCGGCCCGCGCCTGATCTCTTAACCAATATTTATTTGTTCTTAATGACTTTCTTTTTTTATTGCCTGAATCTCTACGTGGGTGTATAAATAGGAGAGGAGAGCGGCGACAACAAAAGCAGAGGTGATCATGGCGGCGCCGTCGAGAATTTCCTTCTCCACAGCCGCGGTGCTGGTTCTGTGCCTGCTGGCGCATATGAGCGCAGCCGTCTCGGGCCACGAGGGCCACGTCCACAGTCCGGAGGCCGCCCCCTCCGTCAAGAACTTTGCGCCTACCGGTCTGTCTCCACTCGCTTCCTTCGCCGCCACTGCTCTCGTCCTTTCTCTCTTCTTCCCTCGTTAGCCCGTCAATCCAGGCGAGAGAAAGATTCATGGAAAGAGAGAGAGTTTGTACTTCCAGTCCTTGTGAATTATGCTTTGGAAATAAGCGCGGGAGATTCCTGTGGGTCGTTGTTCTTCATTCGATCTTCTTCCCTGTATAGACCGTCGAATCATGGGCGAGAAAGACAGAGAGAAAAACAGAATGCTTCTTTGGTACCTCGACGTCCGTGCGTTTATGCTTTGGTGGAAATAAGCGTGGGAGATTCTCGTTGAGGTACCTCGACGTCCTCGTGATTTGTGCTTTGGAAATAAATGCCGGTTGTATTCTTTGGGTACCTCGACGTCCTCATGATTTGTGCTTTGGAAATAAATGCCGGTTTTATGCGTGTGCTTTTAATTCAAAAGCTTGACGTTTCTTCTTGTACTTTGCAAGATTATAATTGAAGTATAACCTGTACAAATATCTAGATGCCTTAAAATAAAGAGGGTATTGAGGTCAGATGAATTAAGGAGAGCGAGCATATTTAATTAAAATAATATGAACTAATCCGTTAGAATCAATAGAATTATTCAGTTCTAGTGTTGGTATCGATTTTTTATGAGAACCTCAGCTTATCACTAACTTCGTATTGGTATCGGTGATGATATTTTTCAGTGTCAATTGGGTTAAACTTATACTTTTGGTCATGTGTCATTTGAAGTGAATATAAATTGTATAAGATTTTTATGGCACCATAATCTGTAAATATATAAATATGTGTTTCACAAACGAATGATATGAAATTAACACTTATCGGTAACATATGCATAATACATTATAAATTTAAGATAAAAGTTCTAAATAGATAAACTTCAACTATTAAAAATATTTATACAAATAATATAAACAATATAGTTTTAGGTAATCATCTCACATAAGTCTAATTAAAAAATCATTTCTCTTTCCTATCTTTCTCTCCCCCCCTCTTCGTCTCTCCCTATACCTCCCCCTCTCCCCTCCTCTCTCTCCCAATCTCTCTCTCTATCTCCCCCCCCTCTCCTTCTTGACGAGACGAAACTGCGAGGTCGTCGATTTCACGCGGTATCGCGTAAAAAATAAAGCCTAATTTACCAATTTGGGGAATTAAGAGAGAATTGAAGGGTATAATGGTAAATAAGGGTCGAATCCACAGGGAAATAAGGTATTTTCGAGATATCTTTTGGAATTTGGTCAAATTGGACGATGAATTGAGGTGATAAATTAGGGAAAATGGTAGATTTAGAAAGAAGACTTCAAATCGATTCCACGGAATCAAGAATCATCGAATTTGGACTTGATTTCGCGGAGAAATCACAAATTGAAGTGGAGAGAAATTTTCAGAAATCGCGAAGAACACACTTGAAATTGAAAACAAATTAAACTTAAATTGAAGTCCTAATCCTAAAATTGATGATACACGACGATAGATAAGAGGATAGACTTGTTTTCTAACCCGAGATAACGATCAAATCGATCCAATTGATCGCCGGATCGACGGCTCTTCATTCCGCGAATTCAAACGTGAACATCGGTGTTCAAGAGACAAATTCTCCTCGCACGATCGTCAAAATCTCTCTTATAAACACTCCGTGGACGCAGAATCTTGTCTAGAAGTGATTACAAGAGAGAGATTCAAGAGAAGATGCGTATAGATAGGTCAATTAGATCAAATCTCTCAAGAATGAGTACAAACGACGAAGAACTCGTCGATTTATAGCCCAAATTGGGCGAAACCGTCCGATCAATGTGTTAGGCTCGATCAACGGTCCAGATTAAACGCTTCAATTAGTGAAACGTTACGAATATATCACGATCGTTAGATCTCCGATGGACGCTCCAGATTCATCCTCGCGATTTGCGTTATAAAACGCCTCGAAACGGCGCCCGTTGGATCGCGATCTAACGCTCCAGATGCGTTTGATCGCGTGAAATCGTGGCCGTCTAGTAACGCCGGCTTTTAAGCGCGTGCGCGATCAGCTGATCGGTGGTCCGTGTTCACGCGATCGACGCGTGCGATCGTCGCGTCATCCCGATCCGACGCCTCCGCTCTGCCACGTCGAGAAAATCTCGAGCCGTTATAACTTGTTTAAAACGCACGTGGTCTTGATTTAATCTCAGTGACCCACGCAGTTCACTCGATCGGCGCGCTCCGATCATGATCCGACGCCTCATATCGCTCCACGTGTCCTGCGGTTTTAAAAACAATGTGTGGGACTTTAGTCCCACACGGAAAACTTTAGTAGAGTCCTGTCTGGGTTTATAAGACTCGACGGAGTAAGAGGTTGAATACCCTCCCCGATATACTGAGGCTGAATACCTCTTATTATATAATGTAAATAAATATATAAACTATGCGCCACGTAGGCGCTGCGCGGGTCCGCGTGGCGCTGCCACGTGGCCTTGCGTGCCACGTCGCATCCACGCGGGTCCCGCGCCCTTTTTTGCGAATTTTTCATTTATTTTTCATTATTTTTTAACGTTTTAAATAGAAACTAAAATCAGGAAAAATCCAGAAAAATACAGAAAAATCCCTAAAAATTGTAAAAATCATATCTTTTAAAATACAACTCCAAATTAATCCAAATTTCTTTCATTTGATCTGAAATTTAATTATCTATCATTCTAAAAATTCAAAATATTTAAATAACAAGAGATTTAATTTATATTTCAAAAATACATTCATTTTTTAAAGATTTTAACTTTAGAAAATTCAATGAATGTTCATAAATATGATTTCTCTCATTACTTAACTTTAAAAACCATTCATAATCTCAAGTAAAGATGGGTTATAAAATAATTTATCCTTAATTTATCACAATTAACCCTAATTTAGTGCATTTTGAGATTATGACATAAATATGCATAGAATGATAGAAATGCACTCAAAGTATGATAACATGCACATAAATGTAATGTTTTATGCCTTAAATTGCATTAATAATCATATTTTATCATGTTAAGATTGCGTGTTATCACTTCTCTCTCTCCCTCCCTCCCTCTCTCTGATGCAGGCTAAGGCTGACCAAGTATAGGGTGGTCGAGCCTACCCTATGGGTAGGCGAGTCCTTGACTCTAATTAAGACAACCTAACCTAAGTGCATGTAGGTGTGACGATCAACAAAGTCAACTCCAGGTATCCTGGGAAAACTCCCGAGGATGGGAAGGGTAAGAACCACTCGGTCCACCTCCAGAGGCGCAAGATCGCTCGTCATGGGTTAGCCAAAGGCTACAGCTCACGCTCGATACCAGACCTGATGTTCGCATCAGAATTCTCGATCCTATAGTCCGTTCTACCCTGCCTAAGTTCGTCCAACAATGATGGAGACGAGTAAAGCAAACACTTTAAAAAGTAATTAAACCTTAAAGTGAGGGGTCGAAGCTAACCTGCAGGGCAGTGAGCTCAATGAATCGTGGCAAAGCAAATATTCAACTTGGGTAGTGTCAACCGGAAGAGGGTGAGACGACAGCTCGGAGATCAATCACAGATGTGTCCGGGTAGGTCAACGAGACTTAGGTTTTAGTCTGAACTTGAACTATTTGATCGCACGCGTGCAGTGACGACATGAAGCAGGCGACGACGACTCGGGCAGCAGAGCGCGTAGGCAATCAGGCACGTGTGATGGCCGTGAGCAAGAAGGTGGTGTATGCGATGTTCGGGCAAGCGGGTCGAGGGTGCAGTAGGCGTGGGAGGACACCGGGCTGAGGGCGATCGCGGGAGGACACCATGCCAAAGGCGTGACAACCGCGATAGGCACGACAGGAACATGATGTCGACGAGCAGTGTAGGACTTACAGATGAGGCGAGGGGACGACTTCTTCAATGCTGTGCGAAGACAATCATACTCGGGAGACTCTATGGGTGTCGTGCAAGGTGACCAGTGCTTGCGCGTGTGCGTGGCCAGTGCAGGTGCGGGCGACCATCCATGACACACGGTGGAAGGGTGACGTGATCAAAAGGTCTAAGCTCACTGGAGACGCACTTCACTTGGCTTTGACGTAGTATAGTGGACAAACTAGACTGCACGGTGTTGGTCAAGAGGAATTCCCACTCTAGCCACGGCAATTGAGGGGCTTCCTTCCTAGTTGAGCTCCCTACTATTCTTCCCGTCCTTTCTCATGTCTCGCAAAACGGCACCTATAGGGAGATATGGTCGGGAGATGCAGCGGTGATTCCGAATGGTGTTCGGGTGGAGCACGAGGAAGAATTCCAAGGAGGCGCAGTAGGTCGTGGAGCAACGCAGGTGGTAGAGGAGGGCTTCCAAAGCTCGAGCGGATAGTTGTCGTCGCGAGGAATTCCCGGACGTAGATCTGGCGGTGATCTTTAGTGGAAAAGTAAGAGAATCGGTGGGGCGGTGGTTCTATCGGGGAAGCTTGAGTCTTCCCCGCTACTGGCTCCAATAGAGTTTCTGATGCACCCTTAGCGCAGGCACAGTGTAGAACAGGGACTTGAATCCACAAACCTTAATCTACAAGAAGGGTTAGAATCTGAATCCTCAGAGCTAACCTCTTCAACCCTTAAATCCACAAATGGGTGTACTTGAATCCACAAGGACAGAGCACTCTCAAATAGGGAGAACACTCAAGGGGAGAAAGCAAAGCTCTAAAAAAAAGGATAACTTCAAATTGTGTGTTCAATTGATACAATGGGGGCCTTATATAGGCCTCAAAAAATGAAGGGTCGTCCAAGTGACTTGACCCATGAAAGGACAACAAAAAATCTTGAAAATACACCTCTGACAATATGCATCTGTTAGAGACAAGATTGACAAAAGAAAAAGTAAATCTTGGCCTTTTCAGACCTCTGTAGAAAGATATTTGTAGATTCCAAGGCATGTCATAAATATTTGTGGTCCCTAAGTGATATTCCATAGAATGTGTTAGGTCCTAGGGATTCTCCCTTGGCCTCATAAGCTTTTAATGGGCCTCCAATGTGAACTTGCCTAGAATAATAGAAAATGAGCTCCTTGACGACATTTTTGGGCTACATCGTTTCCTCAACTTCCTTCACGACATTGAATCACAGGGGAGGGTGGCGTCATGTTCATCGTAGGACCCTTCGGGGCAATAGAGTTAGAGAAGATCTTGTCCTACGGCTAATCGCCGCATAATCCTCTACCTTCTGTCCTTTCTTTAGGAGTAGTTTAGGAGGATCGCCAAGAGACACGGTGAAGATCCTGATCGGTGCAATATGCCAAAGATGAAACCCTAGTGTTTGGCTGCAGATTGAGAAGAAGGAGAGAATTTGTGTTAGCAGGTAAGCCTTCATTCGAGATGGGCTACAGTCATGGGGGAGCAACAATGCAAAGGTGAGCAGAATGGGCCTCTCGAATTATCCTTCTCAATTTCTACTCTTCGCCTTCTTTCCCTTCAGCTCTTGTCTTTCTCATGAAGACGACGCGATGTTTTCATACTAGGATACGACTTCTCTTCTTAGTTCAAGATCTCGACGAGACACAGTGATCGTGGGTGACACCGCGCGCAGAGGAAATTATCCTCCCGTAGTCGGGAGGGAGACGAGAGTGAGTCTGAGAGAGAGAGGGAATTATTGGAGGGGAATCACTTGCGGCAATTCGGTGGCGTCGCAAGAGGCGTGTCATGCTGGTCGACGCGACGCGAAGTGGGGAAACAGACTGCGCGGGGATCGACGGAGTTGATTCCTACACTCGGCAGTGGTTGGAATCCTTCTTCCATCACCCACCCCTCCTCTTTCTCTCTCTCTTCCCTCCCTCCTCTTCTTCTTCTTCTTCTCGAAAACTAACTAAAGACAAAAACTAACAAAATCACTTTTTCAGAGGGCGCTAGGTCTTCTCGGGAGCCCTCCCTTCCTAATATAGGGCCCGTAATGGCCTAAGGGAGGGAAGCCCATTATGGGCCCCACTAGAGGCCCAAACAAAAGAAGGGCCTCCAAAAGAGAGGCCACACCCTGTCATAGGATTTAATTGGGCCCCCAAGGAAGGCCTAATAAAACCCTAAGGACATAAAAAGAAAATGACGGGGAAAAAGAGTAAATGGGCCCACTTAAACACATTGGGCCCGTAAGTTTTAGAGAATGAAATAATAAAGCAAATAGATGGGAAAACTCGGTAAATTCGGCTTGATGTTGGCGTGAAGATGGATGAGGAAATCCTGGCTCCTTTTTCTTTGCACGTCGGTCGAGCTGAACTCGTGTCATCAATGTCTCCCAAACTGATGGAGATGGGTCCTGCTTGTCATCACTGTCCTCTCTCTCCCTCTCTCCCACTCCCTCCCTCCCTCTCTCCCTCTCTCCCTCTCTCTCTCTCTCTCTCTCTCTCTCTCTCTCTCTCTCTCTCTCTCTCTCTCTCCCTCCCTCTACCTCACTATCTCTCCCTCCATCCCTCTCTCCCTCTCTCGCTCCCTCTGTCCCCCCTCCCTCCATCTCTCTCTCTCTCATGAGGCAGAATAATAATTTTTTTTCTCCCCTTGCTGTGTTACCTTTCGCCGTTAAATTTCATCTCTCCCTCCCTCTCTCTCGAGGCAGAAGAAGAACAATTTTTTTCTCCCCCAGCTGCATTACCTTTCGTCGTTCAATTATGTCTCCCCCTCCCCTATCTCTCCCCCTCCTTCTCTCCCTCCTCTCTCTCTCTCTCTCTTGGGATGGAAGAAGTGATGGATATTAAGTGGCGTGCAAGCCAATCAAATTTTTATCTTTTATTCATATTCATTGAAATGAACTTCTATTCATTATCATTCTTGTGTGATGTTTGAAATGAAGTCAATGAACATATGCAATAACTAAGTGAATTATGATAAGATTATACTATAGTGATTACTAGTCTTTAAATATATGCACTAAACATTCTTATTCATGGGATATTCGATAAGGACATCAAATTATCCTAAAAGAATAGCACTCTCTAATCCCACTCATGTGATGAGTATGGCTTATCATGTGCCCATTGGTGTAGAGACAATAAGGATAGATAGTAGGTGCTCTTTGGAAAAAGATTTCATTGAATTGATCTGTATGAATCCCTGAATGTATTATGCCAAACTGCCAATCAAGTTGATTCATGTCACGGTTGATTCAGATCCTTTAACCTGAGACACCAAAGACATATTGTGGATGAATGATCATTTTTGACTACGACTTACGAATTCCTAGCCATGGGATCTCCAAAAATTTATATATTAGATACAACATGAAGTCTACGAAGGTGATTGAGTAGTCAAGATGAGATCATCCACCAGCGGTATAACAAGAAATCAACTCAAGGAATTAGGTGCGGTTATTTCCTTGGCCAAGGTAATGGAAAAATTATAGAAGTTGTTCTCAATGATTTCCTACTTGCATTAGTACTAAATTGAGTGACCCATTAGGTTTGACCGTTAAACATACCCTAAGTCATTCATGAGTCTTGCATGGATGAAGGATTATACGCACACATCAACCGATGATGGCAAGGTTCCATGAAAGAGTTCTCATAAACTCCATATCTCCCATAGCACGTAATGTAACTTGGCACCCACTGGGATGGTGACTCAACTCGTCGATTAGGTTAAATTGATCCTTAACCAATTAATCTATATCTTGATATAATTAATTAATAAAGAAGACCAATAAGTATTATTGGGTCGATGAAGTAATTATCTGGCAAGGTATATGGACCTAAAGAGTCACATAAACAAAGTCAATGGACTTTGGTGGATATAAACATAATACTAGGGTTTTGTGAAAAATTTACTTTCCCAGTCTATAAATAGGGGCAGAACAACCATAATAAAGGTGCCCATGCAAGCCTAATAGAACTTCTCCCCTCTCTTCTCATCCGCTCACGGTGATGAGTATTCAATAGGAGATCCAATTGTCTAAAGACTGTGTGGATACCACTAGAAGCTGGACGCTTGAATGGTTTGAGAACTCTTTCAAATGATCCATGTAAGTATGAATTTTATTTTATACTAGATAATATAGGATCATATAGAATGGATGATAAGATCATCTATTCTTGGGGTTTCAACTTTATTGAATGTTTTGATTTAACATCTTCCATTGCAATCATTATTTTGATCAAAACTTTAGAGAGCTTGTCAAGCCTCAAATCCTAGTAAAAAGAAAATTAAATTCTTCTACAGTTATGTTACTTCCGTCATTAAAATTTTTATCTCGCTCTCTCCCTGCCTCCCCCTATCCCTCTCTCTCACGGGGAGGAAGATGAAAAAACTTTTTCTTTCGCTATTATCTTCTTTCGTTGCTGCATTCTTTGTGGAAGTTCCTCCTATGTCACCACCTATTCTTTCCTCTCCTCTCTTTCACCACTTTCTTGGGACAAAAGATTTCTTGCGCGTGAGTGACAAGAAAAAAATTCTTCCATTGCACCTTTTTGTTCCTTCCGCCTCCAACTCCTTCATGCCTCTGCCTTCTTCATCCATTCTTCTCCTTCCGCCTCCATCTCTTATCTCCCTCTCCCTCATGCATGGAATAAATTCTATTGCACGACGAGAGAATTTCTTCCGCCATTTCTTTTTCTCTTTCTTCTCTTCTTCTCTGTGCTACCTCTCATTTCTCTCATCTTTTCCTTTGCTCTCACTTTTTTTTCACCTCTCACGAAACTGATAACATGCAATTTTAACATACAATTCTACGATTATTAATGCAAATTAAGGCATAAATCATTTCATTCTTATGCATGTTATTATACTTTGAGTGCATATCTATCATTTTATACAATTTTAAGTTATAATATCAAAATATACTATTTTAGAGATGATTATACATTTTTAAAGAATATATTTTTGAGTTAATTATTCTCATCTATATTTGACATTAAAATTAGGTTTTAATGTTAAATAATAAGATAAAATACTTTTTATACACTCATTTATTTTTCTAAGTTTTATTTTCTTAGAGAAATGAGTATATTTTTTAAATAAAAATTTATTCTCTTGTTATTTATTAAATTTGAATTTTTAGAATGATATATAATTTAATTTATGATCTAACAAAATAAATTTAGATTAATTTGGAGTTGTATTTTGAAAGATATGAATTTTCTAATTTTTATAGATTTTTCTAGAATTTTTCTAAATTTTTTATAAATTTAATTCAATTTATTTTGAATAAAAAATTATATATTTATGGCATGCTGACATGACAGCTGATGTGGCACGTCCGAAAAATGTGGCACCATGTGGCGGCATATGAGAAGGTCACGTGTCACACAATGTGAATGTGAGTCTATGTGATTAATGAGAATAAACACCCTTTTCAGGATTTTCACTACCTCATTATTCACACATTACTTATATACCCGTTGTATTTCAATTATTTTTGTCATGTGAGACTATTTTCATCTAGTTTTATGCGCACTTGGCGTGACGAAATGTGGAGTGTCCAATCGTCGATCTCTACTTAAGTGAGGAGGTACGCGGCGCACTCTAATTGGGCGCCGATTCATTTTATAACATTTTAATCTCATCCATTGATCTGAGGAGTTATAAGTGCTGACATTAAATGTGATCGATCAATTGAAAGCACGCGAACGCATTCAGATCGTCAGATGAAGATCAAACGGCAAGCGGTTCACAACGTTTCTTCTTAACGTGCGACATGGCGAAATCTAAGCGGTTCATCTTCAATTGAATGGACGCAATTTAAACGTAACGATTCGCATCCAAGCTTTTCATCAGAGCCATTGATAGAAGTAAATGCCAAATCCGAAGGTTATGCCCAAATTTGTCTATTTATACACATGTTTTTCAACATAAAATATATTCTTAGGGTGTTTCGAGTAAGATAACTATGAAAATATTTCAATCCTTGAATCTCTTCCTTTCTTTGTCTTCTAGATCGATCTCTATGTCCAATGAGTGTTTGAAAGTGAGATCTCATTGAGAGAATAGGGAGAAATCGCTTCTTAAATGCCAACGATCGTCTTCGAATTTGTGGAATAAAAAGCTTTTGATCCGGAAAACAATTAGATCAATTTAAGCGTTATCTCGGATTAGAATACGTGTTTTCCTTATAATCTCTCGCCCTATAACATTAGATTTTAATTTCGAATAGTAGATTAGTCGAATTTTAGGTTCAATTTTAGTTTTTTCTCATTCGCATTCCAATTTTCTGTGATTTTGCAAATCTTGATCCAAATTCTGTGATTTTTTATTCCATGAATTCTTCATCAATTGTATTTCTAAAAATATCAAAATCCATAATTTCTCACTCAATTCATTGTCTGATTTGATTGAATTTCAAAGAACACTTTGAAAATACCTTAATTCTCTGTGGATTCAACCCTTATTCACCACTATACTCCTTAATTCGTGATTACTTCTTAAAATTGGTGTGTTTAAAATTATTTTTGACGCGAGTCCACATATATTCAACGACCTTGCGGTCTCGTCTTATCAGGAACCTCTTCTTGATCTCTCTCATAAAATTTCTCACATGTAAAACCTCCTCGCCATTCTTTTCTCTCTCCTCCGTCATACTGATCTCTCTTCTCTATCCATATTCTCATCTCTCTTTCTGCATCTCTCATACAAGAGAGAAATCTTTTGGTGACACTTGAAGCAAAAACTTAAATCGAACCAAAACTTTTGGTTTGATCCTTTTTTTTACCACCGCCGTTGTTGGTTTAGTTCAATTTTTTGGTGTCTAATTTGGTTTTGGAGATCCCTAATCATCTACACATTCATCCCTGATTTACTCTTCTTCCTCAACAGCCAGATTAGCATCATGATTTTTACATTCTGGACCATAGCTTCTAAGATGCAATGCTTGGGTTTTCCCGTCCACATCTCGATATAAGGGCGGATATCGGTAGCCAATAGCAGCATGTGGATGGGCAAATAAGAGGCTACTAGATATTCCGATATCGATTTTCGATATTGGATATCGGATCTAATACTCCGAGATCCAATAACCACCGTCATCCATCATCCAACTATGTCAACACTACTTGATTCCCTTGACATCCATAGTGTGACAGTCATTCGTCTATGCCACCATCTATTCACCGTCATTGCTCATCGGGATGATATCCTGTATCTTGGCTCGTCATTTAAGTGGCGCGTACCGGATCTCAAAATTGTCTAATGTTAGATGTTGTTTGGATATCGGATTGGCAAAGTGATGTAACCTTAGGATATGAACAATGTAGAATAGATACTTGAATCCACAAGCCTTGATCTACAGGAAGGATTAGAGTTTGAATTCAGAGAACTAACCTCTTCAGCCCTTAAAATCCATAAGAGGTTTTACTTGAATCCACAAGCCCATGAGCAGTTTCAAACAGCGAGAACACTGAAGGGAGAGAAAATAAAGCTCTAAAAAAGATAACTTCAATTGTATGTTCAAGTGTTATAATGAGGGCCTTATATAGGCCTCAAAAAGTGGAGGGTCATCAAAGTGATTTGACCCATGAAAAGATAACATAAGAGTCTTGAAAATATAAATGTGACAGCATGCATATGTTAGAGAAAGAACTGACAAAACAAAAAGAAAGCTTCTAAGCTCTAGTAGGCCTGAATAGAGATATTCTTCCCATTCTAGGTATTGTAGACTCTGACAAATAATATTAGTGTCTCTAGGTGATCTTTTGCAAATATTATCAACTCCAAAAAATCTTCACTTGGTCCATTAAGCTCTGACTAGGCCTCACATGTAGGTTTTGTGGGCTCTTGGGTAATAACATGCAAACTGGGCTTTCTATACTCTTGGAATGCCCTAAAGAATGTTAAGGAATTCGATGTCCTTTTCCTTAACACTTCAGGTAAGCCAATTTTGATGAATCACCCTAAGGAGGTGTGGTTGGAGTTATGACGCAGCCTTAGCGCAGGAACAATGAAGAACAATGGTTTGAATCCACAAACCTTGATCTTCAAGAAGGGTTAGGTCTCGAGGTCACGAACTAACCTCTTACATGAATCCACAACGGGTGTACTTGAATCCACAAGCACAGAGCACTCTCTAACAGGGAGAACACTCAAGAGAATAAAGCAGAGCTCTCAAAAAGGGATAACTTCAAATTGTGAGTTCAAGTGTTACAATGGGGGCCCTTATATAAGCCTCAAAAAGTAAAGAGTCGTCCAAGTGACAAAACCCATGAAAAGACAACACAAAAGTCTTGAAAATACAACTCTTACAGCATGCACGTGTCAGAGACAGAAGTGACAACAGCAAAAGGGAATCTTCTAGGCCTTGTCAGCCTCTCCAGAAAGATATTTGTAGTTTCCCATGCATGTCATAAATATTGGTGGTCCCTAAGAGATTTTCGGACAAAAGTGTCAGGCCCTAGGTATTCTCCCAAGGCCCAATAAGCTTTAAATGGGCCTCCAATAAGAACTTGCCCATAATAGAAGGAAATATGCTCCTGGGCTACATTGTGGCCTACATCAAGTTAGTAGCTGTGAATATTACAATTTACAGATCTTGCAATGGACGCTGTTTGGACTATTACTCAAAAATCTGTCCATAACTTTCAAGTGTGGTTTTTTTGCTCCATTCAAAAATTTATCAACCTCGTCAAGATCTTACTTTAAAATAGAAACGGTAATGATAATAAGAGGCCTTTTTAAAAAAGGAAAGCATTAAGGATGATTGAAATATTCAAAGTTCACTGTTCTTAATGCTCAAGCTTGATGTTTCCAATCCAAAAATTTACCATCCTCCCTAGATTTTACTGAAATTAGAGACGCCAATGACATTTAGAGGCCTTTACAAAAGAGCGAATTGACCCAGAAAGATGCAGTTGTTGATCGATTAATCCAAAGATTGCGATAAACAATGCTCGAATTTACCCTCCTCGGTAAGATTTTACTAAAAACGAACGGGTAGAGATCATTAGAGAAGAGAGCGGTGGCGCAAACTGATGCAGTAGATCTATGAATATTGTAAAGCTCGCAATGAACGACGCAGGGAGAAATGATTAAAAATCACGGTTTTCGAAATTGAAAAATTTACTTTCCTTCTAGTTTTTCCTCAAAATGGAAACGGCAACGATATTTGGAGGCTCTTAATGCACAAAATGATGGAGAAGATCAAATCTCGGAATGAAAAACACAGATTCACAAATCTGTGAACGCCGAAAATTCACTCCCTGAGCCATGGTGCAAGAGCTGGAGTCCACTGGCTCAGCTCGCCCTCG
The DNA here is from genome assembly GCA_024174645.1 of Lemna minuta. Lineage (NCBI taxonomy): Eukaryota > Viridiplantae > Streptophyta > Magnoliopsida > Alismatales > Araceae > Lemna > Lemna minuta. The sequence goes on along the minus strand of CM044117.1, from coordinate 4,752,478 downwards.
CCGAACCATAAAGCTGCAGAGAGATTATCTCCGTAAGATGGCTTGATTTCTTCGTCAACTAAATGGTACACAAGTAATCTTTTTCGAATACCGATTTCGCGCTGTCCGTTTTCAGGACTGTCACTGCCGTGCACGATGTTCCTGCAGCAATATGCCATGTCACCGGTAAGTTAAAGAAATAAATACAAAAATATCTGAAGGTCGGGTTCAGCGTGAGTTTCAACCTTCCAGTTTCGACGGCCAGGTCCCCTCTTATGGTGCCGGGCTCAGCATTAAGGGGATTAGTAGCTCCAATGAGCTTTCGAGCCGAGGCCACCACGCCCACGCCCTCCCACGCCTGCAACATAAATTCCATGAGAACATGAAGGGGATCGAAATTGAGGTGCAGGGTTCTCACCATGCATACGACGGGCCCCGAAGTGATGTACTTTATCAGATTTGGAAAGAAGGATTTCCCCTTGAGATCCTTGTAGTGCTCCTGAAATTTCAACGGGGGAAATAAGTCCGGTTCTAAGGGGAAAACATCAATTATGATCAATAGATTTGCTCGGCGATGTAGAAAAGTTTTTGCCTTTTTATCTATCCTCAATCAATCAAGAATCAATTGAAAAATCGATATAGCTCTATCAGGTTTGGGAAGAAGGATTTCCCCTTGTGATCCTGGTACTGCTCCTGAAAGTCTCAAGTGAAACGTAGTCTGAATTCTTCTATTTTTCGGATGGTCATTTGTGATCCTGACAGCCAAATTTTATGAGAAGATGAGTTTTTGACCGATCCTCTATTGATATGCTCACTCCTGAGCCGACCGAACAGTGACATCCCTAAATCACAACCATTGCAATACAGCGTCACCCAGACTGACATTGGGCCACAGCAGATGACTAAAACAGATTCATTGATGATGGTGCCCTAGGCTTACAAGACAGATAACAAATGATACAAAAACTCTTAACGATAAATAAAATCGGAACTCTATCTAACAAATAGAAGAAACAGATTTTTTTTTAGTCAATAATATGTGATTATATTCATCATGTACGTCGATCAACTATTCTGTTTCTTTATGGATTCCTTCACTAAGCTTTTGCAGGTGTGAGGGACGATGGACGGAGGAGAGAGAAGGCGCTGACCTCAGCTAGCACTGTGGGACAGTTGAAAAGTTTCAATCCTTTAAGCTTGAATCCCTTCTTCTCGAACCGGGAAATTATCTCGCCGACCTGAAAATTCTCGTTGAAACACTAGAGAAAATCAATCGAAAGGAGAAGAAAGTCAAAAGCCTTACCAGACCCCGCTGAACGCCGTCTGGTTTCACCATAATGTAGGTCTCTTCCACCTGCGCCAAAGAGAGGGTCAGGAATTGGATTTTTTTGTTAATCAATCTCCCTAAATTAAGTCTACAGAGAGGCCAATCTCTCCAAAAATAAAATTCTTTATCTGAGTCTTGATGGAAATGTCAGCGGACACTGGAGAGAGAGAGAGATAAATAGATAGATGGATAGAGAGAGAGAGAGACCTAACTCTCCCTCAGTTTTCTCATCTGGGTCTCAAATTCTAAATGGAAGTTCGGGGGCGTGGGCGACACAGAGAGGATCACCAGGGAAGCGACGAGATGGGGAAGGAAGATAGGAGGGGTGCCGCGCAATGAGCTCCGAGTTGGGCGACCATGTAGACGGTGAGCTAAAGCACGCGAGAGAGCAGAATGCTGCAGCGCCGAGAGTCGCGAAGAGAGAGAAAGTGCGCTCGTTCGATGCCTAGAACGCACGGAGCACAAGGTCGAACACCTCCCGAGCGTACACACCGCCGCATCCATTCCGCTTCCCTATCCAATCTCTCTCTCTCTCCTCAGCAGTCTGGCCAGCTTCCACTTCATTCATATTATGTGGATAACACTACACGGCAGGCGGGCAGACCACTGCACGGGATGTTCTGCCCACCTGCCGTGTAGTGTTATCCACGTAATATGAATGAAGTGGAAGCTGGCGTTTTTAGTAAAATCTTTCCGAGGATGGTAAATTTGAGTGTTGTTTATCGCGATCTTTGGATTAATCGCTGATCAACTGCATCTTTCTGGGTCAATTCGCTCTTTCGTAAAGGCCTCTAAATGTCATTGGCGTCTCTAATTTCAGTAAAATCTAGGGAGGGTCGTAAATTTTTGGATTGGAAACATCAAGCTTGAGGATTAAGAACAGTGAACTTCGAATATTTCACCAACCATTGTTCATCCTTAATGCTTTCTTTTTTAAAAAAGGCCTCCTAATATCATTACCGTTTCTATTTTTAAGTAAGATCTTGCCGAGGTTGGTAAATTTTAAAATGGAGCAAAAAAATCTCACTTGAAAGTTATGGACAGATTTTTGAGTAATTGTCCAAACAGCGTCCATTGCAAGATCTGTAAATTCTAATATTCACAGCTACTATCTCCAACCACACCTCCTTAGGATGATTCATCAAAATTGACTTACCTAAAGTGTCAAGGAAAAGGACATCGAATGCCTTAACATTCTTCAGGGCATTGCATAGACTTTGTGATGTAGCACAAGATAATGTCCAAGAGTCTAGAAAGCCCAGTTTGCATGTTATTGCCCAAGAGCCCTCAAAACCTACATGTGAGGCCTAGTCAGAGCTTAATGGACCAAGTGAAAATCTCTAGGAGTTGCTAATATTTGTAAAAGATCACCTAGAGACACAAATATTATTTGTCAAAGTCTACAGCTTCCTAGAATGTCTGAATATCTCTATTCGAGGCCTACTAGGGCTTAGAAGCTTTCTTTTGTTTTGTCGAGTTCTTTCTCTAACATATGCATGCTGTCACGATTATATTTTTAACACTCTTATGTTATCTTTTCATGGGTCAAATCACTTTGACGACCCTCCACTTTTTGAGGCCTATATAAGGCCCTCATTATAACACTTGAACATACAATTGAAGTTAACTTTTTTAGAGCTTTACTTTCTCTCCCTTGAGTGTTCTCGCTGTTTGAAACTACTCATGGGCTTGTGGATTCAAGTAAAACCTCTCATGGATTTAAGGGCTGAAGATGTTAGTTCTCTAAATTCAGACTCTAAGGGATGACGGTGGGTAATGGATCTCGGAGTATTAGATCTGATATCCAATATCAAAAATCGATATCGGAATATCTAGTAGCCTCTTATTTGCCCATCCACATGCTGCTATTGGCTACCGATATCCGCCCTCATATCAAGATGTGGACGGCAAAACCCAAGCATTGCATCTTAGAAGCTATGGTCCAGAATGTAAAAATCATGATGCTAATCTGGTTGTTGAGGAAGAAGAGTAAATCATGGATGAATATGTAGATGATTAGGGATCTCCAAAACCAAATCAGACACCAAAAAATTGAACTAAACCAACAACGGTGGTGGTAAAAAAGGGGTCAAACCAAAAGTTTTGGTTCGATTTAAGTTTTTGCTTCAAGTGTCACCAAAAGATTTCTCTCTTGTATGAGAGATGCAGAAAGAGAGATGAGAAGATGGATATAGAAGAGATATTGGTATGACGAAGGAGAGAGAAAAGAATGGCGAGGAGGTTTTGCATGTTAGAAATTTTATGAGAGAGATCAAGAAGAGGTTCCCGATAAGACAAGACCACAAGGTCGTTGAATATACGTGGACTCGTGTCAAAAATAATTTTAAACACACCAATTTTAAGAAGTAATCACGAATTAAGGAGTATAGTGGTGAATAAGGGTTGAATCCACGAAGAATTAAGGTATTTTCAAAGTGTTATTTGAAATACAATCAAATCAGACAACGAATTGAGTGAGAAATTATGGATTTTAATATTTTTAGAAAGATAATCGATGAAGAATTCATGGAATCAAAAATCACAGAATTCGGATCAAGATTTGCGAAATCAACAAGCAAAAATTAAATAGAAAATCGGAACGTGAAGAGACAGAAAACTAAAATTGAATCTAAAATTTGAATAATCTACTATTTGAAATTAAAATCTAATGTTATAGGGTGAGAGATTATAAGGAAAACACGTATTCTAATCCGAGATAGCACTCAAATTGATCCAATTGTTTGCCGGATCAAAAGCTTTTTATTCCAAAAATTTGAAGATGATCGTCGGGCATTTAAGAAGTGATTTTTCCCTATTCTCTCAATAAGATCTCACTTTCAAACACTCATTGGACAGGGAGATCGATGTAGAAGACAAAGAAAGCAAGAGATTCAAGGATTGAAATATTTACATAGTTCTATTACTCGAAACACCCTAAGAATATATTTTATGTTAAAAAACATGGGTATAAATAGACAAATTTGGGCGTAACCTTCGGATTTGGCATTTAATCTTCGATCAATGGCTCTGATGAAACGCTTGGATGCGAATCGTTACGTTTAAATTGCGTCCATTCAATTGAAGATGAACCGCTTAGATTTCGTCATGTTGCGCGTTAAGAAGAAACGTCGTGAAACGTTTGCCGTTTGATCTTCATTGACGCTCTGAATGCATCCACATGCTTTCAATCGATTGATCACATTTATTGTCAGCAGTTATAACTCCTCAGATCAATGGATGAGATTAAAATATTATAAAATAAATCGGCGCCCAATTAGAGTGTGCCGCGTACCTCATCACTTAAGTAGAGATCGACGATTGTACACTCCACATTTTGCCACGTCGCGTGCGCATAAAAATAGAAGAAAATAGTCTCACATGACAAAAATAATTGAAGTACGACGGGTATATAAATAATGTGTGACTAATGAGGTAGTGAAAATCCTAAAAAGGGTGCTTATTCTCATTAATCACACGCGCGCATATACACATTGTGTGGCACGTGACCTTCTCATATGCCGCCACATGGTGCCACATTTTTCGGACGTGCCACGTCAGCTGTCACGTTAGCATGCCATAAAATTATAATTTTTTATTCAAAATAAATCGAATTAAATTTATAAAAAATTTAGAAAAATTCCTAAAAATTAGAAAATTCATAAATTTCAAAATACAACTCCAAATTAATCTAAATTTATTTTTTTAGATCATAAATTAAATTATATATCATTCTAAAAATTCAAATTTAATATAGAATAAATTTTTTTATTTATATACTCATTTCTCTCGAGAAAATAAAACTTTGAAAAAAATAAATGAGTGTATAAAAAGTATTTTTATCTTATTATTTAACATTAAAACCTAATTTTTAATGTCAAATATAGATGAGAATAATTAACTCAAAAAAATATTCTTTAAAAATGTATAATCATCTCTAAAATAGTATATTTTTGATATTATAACTTAAAATTGTATAAAAATGATAGATATGCACTCAAAGTTTGATAACATGCATAAGAATGGAATGATCTATGCCTTAATTTGTATTAATAATCGTAGAATTGTATGTGAAAATTGCATGTTATCAGTTTCGTGAGAGATGGAAAAAAAAGTGAGAGTAGAGAAAAAGATGAGAGAAATGAGAGATAGCACAGAGAAGAAGAGAAGAAGGAGAAAAAGAAATGGCGGAAGAAATTCTCTCGTCATGCAATAGAATTTATTCCATGCATGAGGGAGAGAGAGATAAGAGATGGAGGCGGAAGGAGAAGAATGGATGAAGAAGGCAGAGGCATGAAGGAGTTGGAGGCGGAAGGAGCAAAAAGGTGCAATGAAAGAATTTTTTTTTCTTGTCACTCACGCGCAAGAAGGTGGTGAAAGAGAGGAGAGGAAAGAATAGGTGGTGACATAGGAGGAACTTCCACGAAGAATACAACGGCGAAAGAAGATAATAGCGAAATAAAAAGTTTTTTCTTCTTCCTCCCCGTGAGAGAGAGGGATAGGGGGAGGAATGGAGAGAGCGAGATAAAAAATTTAATGACGGAAGGTAACATAACGGTAGAAGAATTTAATTTTCTTCTTACTGGGATTTGAGGCTTGACAAGCTCTCTAAAGGTTTGATCAAAATAATGATTATCTCTAAAGTTTTTCTTCTTATTGGGATTTGAATCCCTTCTTCTCGAACCGGGAAATTATCTCGCCGACCTGAAAATTCTCGTTGAAACACTAGAGAAAATCAATCAAAAGGAGAAGAAAGTCAAAAGCCTTACCAGACCCCGCTGAACGCCGTCTGGTTTCACCATAATGTAGGTCTCTTCCACCTGCGCCAAAGAGAGGGTCAGGAATTGGATTTTTTTTGTTAATCAATCTCCCTAAATTAAGTCTACAGAGAGGCCAATCTCTCCAAAAATAAAATTCTTTATCTAAGTCTTGATGGAAATGTCAGCAGACACTGGAGAGAGAGAGATAAATAGATAGATGGATAGAGAGAGAGAGAGAGAGAGATCAATGTCCGTAAGATTCAAAATTTTTATCTCTCTCCGGTGAAAATTCTGATGATAAAAGTTTGGAAAAACCGGAAATTCCGATGGATAGAGAAAAAGTAAGAGAGCTCAATCCTTCCAATGATGAAGTTTTTAACTGGGTCCTGGTGGAAATTCCGGTGGACAGAGAGAGAGAGAGAGAGAGAGAGAGAGAGAGAAACCTAACTCTCCCTCAATTTTCTCATATGGGTCTCAAATTCTAAATGGAAGTTCAGGGGGGGGGGCCGTGGGCGACACAGAGAGGATCACCAGGGAAGCGACGAGATGGGGAAGGAAGATAGGAGGGGTGCCGCGCAATGAGCTCCGAGTTGGGCGACCATGTAGACGGTGAGCTAAAGCACGCGAGAGAGCAGAATGCTGCAGCACTGAGAGTCACGAAGAGAGAGAAAGTGCGCTCGTTCGATGCTTAGAACGCACGGAGCACAAGGTCGAACACCTCCTGAGCGTACACACCGCCGCATCCATTCCGCTTCCCTATCCAATCTCTCTCTCTCTCTCTCTCTCTCTCTCTCTCTCTTCAGCAGTCTGGCCAGCTTCCACTTCATTCATGTTATGTGGATAACACTACACGGCAGGTGGGCAGAACATTGCACGGGATAAGAAGATGGAAACGGGGAGAACACTAGAGGAGAGATAAAATTCTCTATTGCCAACTATTTATCACCTTACTATCGGCTGCATGATGAATATTGTGGCCTATTAAATAATCATTATGTCATGCATCTCATTTATGTTTATTGAAATAAAATTTATTTATTATTAGTTTTATATGATGTTTGCATTGAAGTCTATAAACATATGCAATGATTGAGTAAACTATGATAAGATCATAATATAGTGATCATAGTCTTTAAACACGTGTTCTAAATATTTATACTTGTAGTATATTCGAGAAGTATATTAAATTATCCGAAAAGAATAACAACATTTGATTCAACTCATATGATAAGTATGGTTGATCTTGTGGCCATTGATGTAGTGGGTGCTCTTTGAAGAAAGAGTTCATTGAATTGATCCGTATAAATCCTTGAATGATATTATACCTAATTGTTAATCACGTTAATTCATGTCACTACTATGAATGTGGTCCTTTGACTTGAGACACCAAAGACATCTAGTTGATGAATGACCGTGTTTTGATTATGACTTATAAATCTCTAGCCATAAAATATCTAAAATGTTATATACTCGATACAACATGAACTCCATAAAGTTGATTGTATGGTCAACATGAGATCATCTGTCCTCAATATTTGAGGAGATTGACTCAAATAATGAGATATGATAAAATCTTTTGCCAATGTAGTAGAAATACTAGAGAAGGAGTTCACAATGATTTTCTACACACATTAGTACTAACTTGAGTTATCGATTATGGTTTGACAGTTGACCATACCCTAAGTCATTCATGAGTCTTGTGCGGATGCATAATTATACATACATGATAACCGATGACGAAAAGGTTCCATAAGGGAGTTCTTATATACTTACTCTATATCTCTTAGTGTATATAGTGTAGCTTAACACTCGACAGGTTGGCAACTCAACCTATTGATTATATCAAGTAGATCCTTCAGTAAATAATTTATAAGTTGATGAAAATAATTAATAAATTTTAACTATTAAGATTTTATTGATGTTGGGTTTTGAGGTTGATAAGCCTTCCAAAATTTAATTCAAAATATCAAATGTAACGTAATGAATACATAGAATCAGATATTCAAATGATTAGGGCACCAATAACAAATAATCTTGTCATCTAGAATGTATAATAAAACATACTTACAAGGTTTTTTTAAAAGAGTTCTTGAAACTATTCAAGTATCTAGCCTCTAATGGAATCCATGTAATCTCTTGATGGTTTGATCTCCTCTTCAAAGCTCTTCACCAAGAGAGAAAGAGAAGAAATAAGAGAATTCTCATAATGCTTATATGGCCACCTTGAGTTGTGATCGTTCTCCCCTAATTTATAGACATTTGGTATTTATATTTTTTATTAAAACCCTCACAATTGTTTATATATACCAATATCTATAAACCTTATGTATGCGACCCTCTAGGTCTATAGATTTCACTGGTTAATAACTCTATAGGCCCAATAACAACTATTAGACAAACTGAATTAATTATCATCATAAAGATTAATTAATCAAAGATCGATTTAATCAAATTAATAGGTTGAGTTGGAGCCCGTTGGGTGCTAAGTTACATCACGTACTCTAAGAGATTCAAAGTATGTAAGAAATCCCTTATAAAGCTTGTCCATCATTACTTATCATGTATGTCTAATCCTTGATCCCCACGAGACTGATGAATGATTTAGGGTATGGTCAACTATCAAACCCTGATTGGTCACTAGAGTTAGTATTGATGCGTGTAGGAAATCATCTAGAACTCCTCCAATATTTTCACTACCTTGGCCAAAATTGTTATCATTCCTTGAGTCAATCTCTTCAAATATTGAGGGTGTATGATCCCATGTTAAATCAACGTGATTAACAATTAAGTATAATATCATTTAAAGATTTATACGGATCAATTTAGTGAACTCTTTCTCCAAAGAGCACCCACTATCTATCTTTAGTGTCCTTACATCATATGAGTCAAATCAAATAATGCTATTCTTTTCAGATAATTTGATGTCCTTCTCGAATATCCTACAAATATAAACATTTAGAACACGTGCTTAAAGAATAATGATCATTGTATTATGATCTCATCATAATTTATGTAATCATTGCATATACTTGTGGATTTTATTACAAACATCATATAAAAATGACAATAAATAAATTTTATTTTAATGAACATTAATGAGATACTTGGAAGTGAGATATAAATGCTTATAAGTCACATAATATCCATCAATTGGGTCAATATAGTTATTAATTAGTGAGATATATGACCATATCCTTAGTCATTCATGAGTCTCGTGAAGATGAAGGTATACATACATGGTCATTGATGATGGTAAGGTTCCATACAACAGTTCTTATATGGCCCGTATCTACTATAGTATGTGGTGTAGCTTGACACCCAATGGGTTGGCAACTCAACTTATAAATTGTGTTAAATCAATAATTCATTAAATAATCTATATATTGATGTACATAATTAATAAAGCTTGATCAATAAAATTTTATTAGTTCTATTGAGTTATTGAATAGTGAGATAAATGGACCTAGAAGGCCACACACATAAGGATATTGAAATATTTAGGTCTATGGATGTTGGTGGATATAAACATAATTATGAGGGTTTTTATGAAAAATCAATATACAAAACTTTTAGAAATAGAAAAACAACCACAACTCAATGTGCCTATGTAAGCCTTATGAGAATTCTCAAATTTCTTCTCTTTCTCTATTGGTGAAGAGTTTTGAAAAGGAGATCCAACTATTCAAAGATGGTGTGGATTGTTGGGATCTTAGGCTCGAAAAGCTCTCCAAATCTTTGTCCAAAATAATGATTGCAGCGGAAGGTGTTGAATCAAAACATTCAACATCGTGGAAGCACCAAGAATGGATGATCTCATCATCCATTCTAGGTGATCCTATCATCTAGTATACAATAAAATTCATGCTTACTTGGATCATTTGAAAGAGTTATTCAACCGTTCAAGCGTCCGGCCTCTAGCGGTATCCACACAGTCTCCAGACGATCGGATCTCCTCTTGAACACTCGTCACCACGAGAGGAAGAGAAGAGGGAGGAGAAGTTCCACTAGGCTTGCATGGGCACCTCTATTATGGTCGTTCTCCCCCTATTTATAGACTTTGGGAATGTGAACTTTTCACAAAAACCCTTATTATTATGTCTATATACACCGACGTCCATTGACCTTATGTGTGTGACCCTCTAGGTCTATATATCTACTGCCGATTAATGACTATATCAACCCAATAACACTTATTGGTCTTTTATTATCAATTAACTATATCAACATATAGATTAATTGACTAAGGATCGATTTAACCCAATCGACGAGTTGAGTCACTCAGCCGGTGGGTGTCAAGCTACACCACGTGCTCTAGGAGATATGGAGTATATTAGAACTCTTTCATGGAACCCTGCCGTCATTGGTTACCGTGTACGTATAATCCTTCATCCACACGAGACTCATGAATGACTTAGGGTATGGTTAATTGTCAAACCCTAATCCGTCACTCAATTTAGTACTGATGCGATTAAGAAATCATTGAGAACAACTTCTCTAATATTTCTGCTACCTTGGCCAAGGATTTAACCGCATCTCATTCCTTGAGTCGATCTCCTCATATATCGAGGGTGGATGATCCCATCTTGACCACACAATCATCTTCGTGGACTTCATGTCGTATCAAATATATGACGTTTTAGATATCCCGTGACTAGGGATTCGTAAGTCATAATCAAAACACGATCATCCATCCACAAGATGTCTTTGGTGTCTCAAGTCAAAGGACCACGTACACAATCATGACATGAATCAACCTGATTGAAAATTAGGTATATTACCATTCAGGGATTCATACGGATCAATTCAGTGAACTCTTTCTCCAAAGAGCACCCACTATCTATCCTTAGTGTCTCCACACCGATGGCTATAAGATCGGCCATACTCATCATATGAAATGGATCAGATAGTGTTATTCTTTCCAGATAATTCGATGTCCTTCTTTAAAATCCCACGAATAGGAATGTTTAGAACATATGTTTAAAGACTAGCGATCACTATATTATGATCTCATCATAATTCACTTAGTCATTGCACATGCTCATGGACTTCATTTCAAACATCACACAAGAATGACAATGAATAAATTTCATTTCAACGAACATAAACAAGATTGATGAAGGTGTGATTGGCTTATATGCCACATAATATCCATCATGGATACCACTAGAGGCTAGAAATTTGAATAACTTGAAGAACTCTTTCAAGAGAACCCTATAAATATGTTTTCTCATATATAGTAGATGATAGGATCTTCTTTTCTTGGTGTCTTGGTAATTTGAATATCCAGCTCAATGGTTTGATCAAAATTTGTAAAGCTTATAGACCTTAGAACCCAACACACTCATTTCTCTCCCCTCCTCTCGAGAGCCCATCTCTCTCACTTGCTTGCTCTCGTTTTCTCTCTCTCCCACTCTCTCTCTCTCTTCCCTCCTATCGTTTCTCCCTCTATCTCTCTCCACTCATCCTAGGTCAGTGATCTATCACCCCAACATTGCAAACCCCTGACCCTCCCCGACTAGATGGTCTAGAGTAGATACTAAGATGACAGTGATAAAGCATGATCTTATGGTAGTTGTTGAAAACACATGCCCAAGCATGAAAATGAATACAAAAATCACTCAAATTAAGGTTTAATGATAATTTAATTGGAATAATGGTGATCAAGAGTTGAATCCACTAAGCATTAGGAGAATTTCTTGAGAAGTTATCAAATTCTATTAAGCAGAAAAAATAATAGAGGTGAGAAATTAGGAAGTTTAAAATTTTTAGAAAGAAGACTTGAATATCTTTCTAGGAATAAAAAATCCTTTGATTTGGATTTGTATCTACAAAGAAATCAAGAACAAAGGTAATGAGAAGAAAATTATTCATATAAAGAGAAAAAATGACAAAATGAAGAAAAATTATCTTGATCTGAGGTTCGAAATTGAATTCTAATGTTAAAGAACAAAAGATTCTAATCCAAAATCATGCTTGAAATGATCTAACTAATTTTTGGATCAAGGCTTTTCATTTTGTGTTTCAAAAACTAGATCTTCAGAGTTCAAGCAGTGAATTCTCCCTATTCCTTCAACAAAATCTTCATTTAAAGCACTCCTTTGATCAGAAATGAGCATAGAAGAGGATCAAAACAAGAGATTCAAGGATTAAACTATCCAAAAGGTTCGATTCATTGAAATATCTAAGAATAATTTTTTTGTGAAAGAGAGAGAGAGAGATTATAAATAAGAGAAAATTAGGTGTGGCTATTCGATTGTTGATTCATCTTCAATTATTGATTGATCTTTGATGGTTCCACATGTCCCTTAGAGTCCATCGACCACATTGAATGTCGCCTGTTAGAACTCTTGTGATGAACGACCAAGATTCATTACGTATTTTAGAGGTTGGTTGAGCAAAAATTTCAAGTATTCCATTCATTCATCATTTAGACTCATTCATAGACCATCATTTAGAATCATTCATAGGATTATATCTGTATTAGACTATTCTATATAATTAGATTATTTAAGGGCAAGTACACGAAAGTTAGTGTCTAATAGACTGTCAAAGTCAGTTTTAGGAGTCAAGTTATTAGTCAAAAGTTCAAAGTCAATGACTTAAGTCAAAGTCAAAAATAAAAGTGCAAGTCAAAGTCAACAAAAAATGCAAGTCAAAGTCAAAAGATAAAGACATAAGTTCTCTATGGGAGTTCTTTATTTTTTGAACAATTCACTCTATATAGTTTATGCACTCAAATTTTGATTTCTAGTTGTTACCTCTCATTGTTGATTTAGTTTAAATATTCTTTCCACATATATACGTCATGTGAGTTTACACTATGAATTAGGAATAATTAGGAACACCCACATGTAGTAGGTTAACTCTAGACAAGTCATAGGGAATCAGTTAGTGAAGGTAAGAGGAAAATTTTTATAGGGAATCAGTTAGAGGTGACGAGTTTAGGGAGTTGATCGAAAGATCAACTCAAGGTGTATTTGTTCTACACCTTGCATGATTACGTGGGTTCGGGGGACGAGAAACCTACTTGGAGCATGTGTGAATCAGTGATGATGCTCAGAGACTTCTAAGAGGCACATTGGCTCGAAGGGGAGTAGGGAGTGGGGCTCAAAGCTCTACGAGTCGACTTGTGAGAGTTGGGACAAGCAGCAGCTAATGCAATCTTAGCACAAGAATAATGTAGAATATTGACTTGAATTCACAAGCCGTGCTTTACAGGAAAGGTTAGAATCTGAATCCACATAACTAACCTCTTCTTCCTTTAAATCCACAGAGAATAGGAGCACTCTCAAACAAGGAGAACACTTAAGGGGGAGAAAGCATAGCTCTAAAAAAAGGATAACTTCAAATTGTGTCCACAAAGGGTTACAATGGGAGACTTATATAGGCCAAAAAAAGTGAGTGTTATCTAAGTGATATGACCCTTAAAAAGATAACTCAAAATTATTGAATGTACAACTCTAACAACATGTGTGTGTCAAGTATAGAACTGATAAAAGAAAAAGTAAAGCTTTTACGCCCTATCAAGCCTCAGTAGACATATTTTATAGATTTTATGAATTGTCAAGAATATTTCGTATCCCTAGGTGATCCTCTGTAGATAGTGATAGCTCCTAAAGATTCTATTTAGGCTCAATAGATTGAAATAGCCTCTAAATTGGGCTACGTCAACTTTATCCAAAAGAGGCTCTTGGGCTCCATTATGGGTTACATCAACGACATACTAAAGGATGACGATGAGGTGAGGTCATTATCAAGAGCGAGTAGGATCGAATGCTTATGTTTGAACCTTGATCTGACTAACCTGGCCAATTAGTAATTGCTACTAAGGGATTAACAAGTGAGGAGTGACTTTGGGGGGGACTATCTCCTCCTGGAACTTGCGCGGGGGGTTTAGATACCTTGTCTAGTATAAAAAAAATCTCGTGTACGAGTGACATGAGGATTGAGTAGAAAATCAATGAATTGATAAAAAATTAGAAAAATATAAACATTCAAAATATACTAACTCTTATTGATGTAGCCCATAATAGAGCCCTAGTGCCTACTTTTGATAAAGTTGAGACAACCCACTTCAAAGGCCCATTTCAAGGTTATTGGGCCAGGGAGTTCTAGGAGCTGATAATATTATTAGAATATCTCTTAGAGACACACAAATATTTTATGTTAGAAGCCTGCTTTTGTTTTGTCAGGTGTAGTGACTGACACGTGCATGCTGTCAGAGTTGTATTTTCAACACTTTTGAGTTGTCTTTTCATGGGACTTCTCACTTGGATGACCTTTCAATATTTTAGGCCTATATAAGGCATCCATTATAACCCTTCAACACGCAACTTGAAGTTATCCATTTTAATGAGGACTTTGCTTTCTCCCCTTCGATGTTCTCCTTGCTAGAGAGTGTTATGTGGTTGTGGATTCAAGGGTTGAATAGGTTAGTTATGTAGATTCAGACTCTAACCCTTCTAGTACATCAAGGCAAATGCCATTCTCTTCTAACTTATTAAATTTGATTGGTTAAAACTAAATTATTTAATATCTAATCTATTATTTGAGATTATAATTGAGTTTTAATGTTAAATTATAAGAAAATATCTTTTCTATACTGATTTATTTTTCTAAGTTATAATTTCTAAGAGAAATTAGTGTATATTGGAATTAAAAATTCATTCTCTTGTTATTTATTTAATTTGACTGCATAAAACTACATTAGTTAATTTTTAATCTAGCAAAGAAAATTTTGATTGAGGGAAATGAGTGTATATTCGACAAAAAAATGCATTCTATTCAAACTTATCAAATATCACGGGTTAAAATTAAATTATTTAATTTTTATTCCATTATTCGAGATTATAATTCAGTCTTAATGTTAAATAATATGAAGTATAGCTTTTCTATACTGATTTATTTTTCTAAGAGAAACTAGAAAATTTCGATTAAGGGAAATGAATGTATATTCGACATAAAAATGCATTCTCTTCTAACTTATTTAATTTGACTGGTCAAAACAAAATTATTTAATTTCTAATCCATTATTTGAGATTATAATTGAGTTTTAACGTTAAATAATAGGAAATAAACCTTTTCTATACTGATTTATTTTTCTAAGTTTTAATCTCTAAGAGAAATTAGTGTATATTTGAATTAAAAATACATTCTCTTGTTATTTATCAATTTGACTATTTAAAACTAATTAGTTAATTTTTTAATCTAGCACAGAAAATTTGGATTAAGGTAAATGAGTGTATATTCGATATAAAAATTCATTCTCTTCTAACTTATTAAATTTGACTAGTTAAAACAAAATTATTTAATTTCTAATCCATTATTTGAGATTATAATTGAGTTTTAATGTTAAATAATAAGATAACTACCTTTTCTATACTGATTTAGTTATTTAAGTTTTTATTTCTAAAAGAAATTAGTGCATATTTGACGATACAAAACTGGGAGGTCTCGTGTCAAAAATAATTACAAACTTACCAATTTGATGAAATTAACTAGAATTGAGGGGCATAATAGTAAATAAGGGTCGAATCTACATGGAAATAACGAAATTTATGATGTTTTCTTCGAAATTGATCAAATCGGATGATAAATTGATAATGGAAATTGGGGAAAATGATATATTATGAAAGAGAACTTTAAATCGTATCCAGGGAATAAAAAACCATCGAATTTGACTTTGATTTCGTGGAGAAATTGAAGATCGAAGTAGAGAGAGATTTCCGAAATCGTTAAGAGAAAAATTGACAAAAATTAAGCAAAATTAAACCTTAAATCCTAATCTAAATCAAAATTAAACGTGAATGGATGATAGATTAGCAAAAATCGACTCCACTAACCCAATATTGCGATCAAATTAACACGATTAATCATCTTAATCGTCGAAAACGGGAAGAACGCGATCCTGAAGTTCAAGCTTCGATTTCTCGTTCGTCTCTCAACCAAATCTCAATTTCAAACCCTCTGTGGATTCATAAATGAGTGTAGAAGAGGATGCAATTGAGAGATTCGAGAGGGAAGGTGTCTAAATAGATCAATTGGATTGATTTCTAACTCAAATGCCTACAAATTGAAAGAACGTGCCTTTTTATAAGGTATTTGGGTGTAACCGTCCGATCGTAACGATCGACAATTATGATGAAACGGTCCATCGTGGACCGTTTTGAACATATCGCAACTGTCGGATCTTCGATGGAAGGTTCGGATGAAATCGTTGATAAGCGCTATGAAAACTCATGAGATTGCGCCCCTTGGATCACGATCTGACGGTCGAGATGCGATCCCCGCGCATTTCATTCAAGCCGTTATAATCCTCTTTAAAACGCTCATGCTTGTGATGCGACCTGGTGGACCGCGAGCTCACCCAATCAACGCGCCTTGATAGCCCTTCGATTTTATCTCACGCTCCTCCTTCAGCCACGTGTCCTGCACTTAAGATTCCATGTGGAACTTAGTCCCACACGGAGAAAATTAAAAGAAGATGTTGGGTATATAAGGACTGACAAATAAGAGGGTTAGCTTAATATCTGAAATATCGGATGATTATATTTATTATAACCCTATATAATACGAGTAAATATAAATAATGCCACATGTCACCTCCGCGTCGCACAGGCGCTCGCCTGGGCCCGCGTCGTGCTGCCACGTGGCCCTGAGTGCCACGTCACATCCACGTGGGTCCCATGCGAAAATATAACTTCTTTTTGGCCTTTTTTAATTAGTTTTTAATCATTAAAAACCAAAAATAATTCAGAAAAAAATCTAGAAAAATCTATTAAAATTAGAAAATTCATAACATTTAAAATATAACTCCAAATTAATGCAAATTTCTTTCATTTGATCGAAAATTTAATTATCTATCATTCTAAAGAGTCAAAATTAATAAATTATGAGAGTTTTAATTTCTAGGAGAAAGTATTGTATTTTGGACTAAAAAAATGTATTCTTTATTATTTATTTAATTTGACAGTTTAAAACTACATCAGTTTATTTTTAATCTTAGAAAAGAAAATTTGGATTAAGGGAAATGAGTGTATATTCAACATAAAAATGCATTCTCTTCTAACTTATTAAATTTGACTGGTTAAAACAAAATTATTTAATTTGTAATCCATTATTTCAGTTTATAATTGAGTTTTAATGTTAAATAACAAGATAAACACCTTTTCTATACTGATTTATTTTTCTAGGTTTTAATTTTTAAGAGAAATTAGTGTATATTCGAATTCAAAATGCATTCTCTTGTTATTTATTTAATTTGACTGTTTAAAAATAAATCAGTTTATTTTTTTATTTAGCGAAGAAAATTTGGATTAAGAGAAATGAGTGTATACTCGACATAATAGTGCATTCTCTTCTAACTTATTAAATTTGACTGGTTAAAATAAACTTATTTAATTTTTAATCATTTATTTGAGATTATAATTGAGTTTTAATGTTAAATAATAGGAGAAATACCTTTTATATACTGATTTATTTTTCTAAGTTTTAATTTCTAAGAGAAATTAGTGTATATTGGAATTAAAAATGCATTCTCTTGTTATTTATTTAATTTGACTGTTTAAAACTACATTAGTTAATTTTTTAATCTAGCAAAGAAAATTTGGATTAAGGGAAATGAGTGTATATTCAACATAAAAATGCATTCTCTTCTAACTTATTAAATTTAACTGGTTAAAACTAAATTATTTAATTTCTATTGCATTATTTGAGATTATAATCTAGTTTTTAATATTAAATATTAAGAAAAATATCTTTTCTATACTGATTTATTTTTCTAAGTTTTTAATTTTTAAGAGAAATTAGTGTATATTGGAACTAAAAATGCATTCTCCTGTTATTTATTTAATTTGACTGTTTAAAACTACATTTACTTAATTTCTAATTTAGGAAAAAAAATTTGGATTAAGGGAAATGAGTGTATATTCAACATTAAAATGCATTCTCTTCTAACTTATTAAATTTAACTGGTTAAAACTAAATTATTTAATTTCTATTGCATTATTTGAGATTATAATCTATTTTTAATATTAAATATTAAGAAAAATATCTTTTCTATACTGATTTATTTTTCTAAGTTTTAATTTTTAAGAGAAATTAGTGTATATTGGAACTAAAAATGCATTCTCCTGTTATTTATTTAATTTGACTGTTTAAAACTACATTACTTAATTTCTAATTTAGGAAAGAAAAATTTGGATTAAGGGAAATGAGTGTATATTCAACATTAAAAATGCATTCTCTTCTAACTTATTAAATTTAACTGGTTAAAACTAAATTATTTAATTTCTATTGCATTATTTGAGATTATAATCTAGTTTTAATATTAAATATTAAGAAAAATATCTTTTCTATA
Organism: Lemna minuta; assembly: GCA_024174645.1. NCBI lineage: Eukaryota > Viridiplantae > Streptophyta > Magnoliopsida > Alismatales > Araceae > Lemna > Lemna minuta. The sequence goes on along the minus strand of CM044117.1, from coordinate 4,734,057 downwards.
CTGATTTATTTTTCTAAGTTTTAATTTTTAAGAGAAATTAGTGTATATTGGAACTAAAAAAATGCATTCTCCTGTTATTTATTTAATTTGACCGTTTAAAACTACATTACTTAATTTCTAATTTAGGAAAACAAAAATTTGGATTAAGGGAAATGAGTGTATATTCAACATTAAAAATGCATTCTCTTCTAACTTATTAAATTTAACTGGTTAAAACTAAATTATTTAATTTCTATTGCATTATTTGAGATTATAATCTAGTTTTTAATATTAAATATTAAGAAAAATATCTTTTCTATACTGATTTATTTTTTTCTAAAGCTTTTAATTTTTAAGAGAAATTAGTGTATATTGGAACTAAAAATGCATTCTCCTGTTATTTATTTAATTTGACTGTTTAAAACTACATTACTTAATTTCTAATTTAGGAAAAAAAAATTTGGATTAAGGGAAATGAGTGTATATTTCAACACTAAAAATGCATTCTCTTCTAACTCATTAAATTTAACTGGTTAAAACTAAATTATTTAATTTCTATTGCATTATTTGAGATTATAATTTAGTTTTAATATTAAATAATAAGAAAATTAACTTTTCTATACTGATGTATTTTTCTAAGTTTTAATTTCTAAGAGAAATTACTAAATATTGTAACTAAAAATCCACTCTCTTGTGATTTATTGAATTTGACTGTTTACAACTACATTACTTAATTTCTACTGTAGCAAAGAAAATTTTTATTAAGAGAAATGAGTGCATATTCAACATAAAAATGCATTCTCTTCTAACTTATTAAATTTGACGGGTTAAAACTAAACTATTTAATTTCTATTCCATTATTTGAGATTTAAATTGAGTCCTAGTGTTAAATAATAAGAAAAATACCTTTTCTATAATGATTTATTTTTCTATGTTTTAATTCCTCAGAGAAATTAGTGTATATTGGAATGAAAAATGAATTCTCCTGTTATTTATATTGTATAGTGTATATTTGACTATTTAAAACTACATTACTTAATTTCTAATGTAGCAAAGAAAATTTGGATTAAGGGAAATGAGTGTATATTCGACATTAAAACGCATTCTCTTCTAACTTATTAAATTTGAGTGGTTAAAACTAAATTATTTAATTTCTAATTTTTGTTTCAAATTATAATTGACTTTTAATGTAAATATTAAGAAAATTAGTTTTTCTATACTGATTTATTTTTCGCAATTTTAATTTCTAAGAGAAACTAGTGTATTTTGGATTCAAAAATGCATTCCGTTGTTATTTATTGAATTTGACTGTTGAAACTACATTACTTAATTTTTTATCTAGCAAGGAAAATTTGGATTAAGGAAAATGAGTGTATATTTGGCATAAATTGCATTCTCTTTTAGTATATTAAATGTGACTGGTGAAAACTAAATTATGTAATTTCTTATTCAGTCTATATTCGACATAAAAATGCATTCTCTTCTAACTTATAAAATTTGACAAGTTAAAACTAAAATATATCATTTCTATTCAATTATTTGAGAATATAATATAGTTTTACTGTTAAATAAAATGAAAAACTGCTTTTCTATTCTAAGAGAAATTAGTGTATATTGGAATTAAAATGCATTGTCCTGTTATTTATTTAATTTGACTGTTTACAATTACATTACTTAATTTCTAATCTAGCAAAGAAAATTTGGATTAAGGGAAATTGACGCAGCCTTAGCGCAGGAACAATGAAGAACAATGGTTTGAATCCACAAACCTTGATCTTCAAGAAGGGTTAGGTTCTGAGTCTACAGAACTAACCTCTTCAACCCTTGAATCCACAACGGGTGTACTTGAATCCACAAGCACAGAGCACTCTCTAACAGGGAGAACACTCAAGAGAAGAAAGCAGAGCTCTCAAAAATGAATAACTTCAAATTTTGAGTTCAAGTGTTACAATGGGGGCCCTTATATAGGCCTCAAAAAGTAAGGAGTCGTCCAAGTGACAAGACCCATGAAAAGACAACACAAGAGTATTGAAAAAACAAATCTGACAGCGTGTATGTGTCAAAGACAGAAGTGACAACAGCAAAAGGGAATCTTCTAGGCCTTGTCAGGCCTCTCCAGAAAGATATTTGTAGTTTCCCATGCATGTCATAAATATTGGTGGACCCTAGGAGATTTTCGGACAAAAGTGTCAGGCCCTAGGGATTCTCCCAAGGCCCAATAAGCTTTAAATGGGCCTCCAATAAGAACTTGCCCATAATAGAAGGAAATATGCTCCTGGGCTACATTGTGGCCTACATCAGAAATGAGTGTATATATGACATAAAAATGCATTCTATTCTAACTTATTAAATTTGTTTGGAGAAAACTATATTAGTTATATTCTATTCCATTTTTTGAGATTATAATTGAGTTTTACTGTTAAATAATAAGAAATATACCTTTTGTATACTAATTTATTTTTCTATATTTTTAATTTCTAAGAGAAATTAGTGTATATTAGAATTAAAAATGGATTCTCTTGTTTTTTTATTTAAGTTGACTGTTTAAAACTACATTAGTTTATTTTTTTAATCTGGCAAAGAAATTTTGGATTAGGGGAAATGAGTGTATATTTGACATAAATTGCATTCTCTTCTAACTCATTAAATTTGACTGCTTAAAACTATATTATTTAATTTATATTCCATTATTTGAGATTATAGTTGAGTTTTAATGTTAAATAATAAGAAAAATACCTTTTCTATTCTGATCTATATTTCAAATTTATTTTCTAAGAGAAATTGGTTTATATTCAAATTGAAAATGCATTCTCTTGTTACTTATTTAATTTGACTATTTAAAACTACGATAGTTTGTTAATTATTCTAGGAAAGAAAATTTGGATTAAGGGAAAAAAAGTATATATTTGACAAAAATTGCATTCTCTTTCAACTTATTAAATTTGACTGGCTAAAAACAAGTTATTTGATTTCTATTCAATTATTTGACATTAGAATTGAGTTTTAATGTTAAATAATAAGAAAAATATCTTTTCTATACTGATTTATTTTTCTAAGTTTTGCGTTCTAAGAGAAATTAGTGTACCTTGAAAAATAAAAATGCATTCTCTTGCTATTTATTTAATTTGACTGTTTAAAATTGTATTACTTAATTTCTAATTTAGTAAAGAAAGTTTGGATTAAGGGAAATGAATGTATATTCGACATAAGAATGCATACTCTTCTCACTTATAAAATTTGGTTGGTTAAAGCTAAATTATTTAACTTCTATTCCATTATTTGAGATTATAATTGAGTTTTCATGTTAACTAATAAGAAAATAACATTTTCTATACTGATTTATTTTTCTATGTTTTATATTCCAACAGCAACTAGTGTATATTGGAATTAAAAAATGCATTCTCTTATTATTTATTCAATTTGGCTGTTTAAAACTACATTTTTTTAATCTTGCAAAGAAAATTTGGATTAAGGGAAATGAGTGTATACTCCACATAAAAATGCAATCTCTTCTAACTTATTAAATTTGATTGGAAAAAGACAATTATTGAATTTCTTTTCAATTATTTGAGATTATAATTGAGTTTTAATGTAAAATAATAATAAAAGTTAACAAAGAAAATTTAGATTAAGGGAAATGAGTGTATATTCGGCATAATAATGCATTCTCTTCTAACTCATTAAATTTGACTGGGTAAAACTAAATTATTTAATTTCTAATCCATTATTTGAGATTATAATTGAGTTCTAATGTTAAATAATAGGAAATATACCTTTTCTATACTGATTGATTTTTCTACGTTTAAATTTCTAAGAAAAATTAGTGCATACTGGAATTAAAAATGCATTCTTTTGTAATTTATTTATTTTGACTGTTTAACACTACATTAGTTTGTTTATTAATCTAGCAAAGAAAATTTGGATTAAGGGAAATGAGTGTATATTCGGCATTAAAATGCATTTTCTTCTAACTTATTAAATTTGACTGGTTAAAAAAAACTTATTTAATTTCTAATCCTTTATTTGAAATTATAATTGAGTTTAATGTTAAATAATAGGAAAAATACCTTTTCTATACTAATTTATTTTTTTAAGTTTTAATTTCTAAGAGAAATTAGTGTATGTTGGAATTACAAATGGATTCTCTTGTTTTTTAATTCATTTGACTGTGTAAAACTAAATAAGTTAATTTTTAATGTAGCAAAGAAAATTTGGATTAAGGGAAATGAGTGTATATTCGGCATAAAAAAGCATTCTCTTCTAGCTTATTAAATTTGACTGGTTAAAACAAAATTATGAAGTTTCTAAAAAGAATACCTGTTCTAAGTTTTAATTTCTAAGAAAAATTAGTGTATATTGGAATTAAAAATGTATTCTCTTGTTATTAACTTAATTTGACTGTTTAAAACTACATTAGTTTTTTAATCTGGAAAAGAAATTTTGGATTAAGGGAAATGAGTGTATATTCGACATTAAAATGCTTTCTATTCTAACTTATTAAATTTTACTAGTTAAAACTAAATTATTTAATTTTTGTTCCATTATTTGAGATCATAGTTGAGTTTTAATGTTAAAAATAAGAAAAATAGCTTTCTATACTGATTCATTTGTTCTAAGTTTTAAGAGAAATTAGTGTGTATTGGAATTGAAAATGCATTCTCTTGTCATTTATTTCATTTGTATTTAAAACTATATTAGTTAATTTATTAATGTAGCAAAGAAAATTTGGATCAAGGAAAATGAGTGTATATTCAACATAAAAATGCATTTTCTTCTAGCCTATTAAATTTGAGTTGTTAAAACAAAATTATAAAATTTCAAGAAGAATTACCTTTTCTATACTGATTTATTAACCTTTGGTTTTGGCGAGGGTTTTCCGTTCTTTAAGAACCTCCAGGTTTTGGCGAAGGTTCTTTTTCTTCGTTACCCCAAACTCGTCCCTCCGGTACCCGCTCTACCACCTTTGATTTGAATCGGTCCGGTCCTTCCACCTTACTTAAGAATGTAAACCAGCAACATCAGTAAGAATGAAGCTGCTGTCCATAGTCTTTTTTTGTTTATGGGTGACAATTCAACTCTCCATTGTCTGGTTCTGCAAGAAATTTAAAATGCTTGTGCTGGCACATTAGTTCTTTCAGACGTCTTTATTTCATAACCTAAAGTGCATCTCATATATATGACTCCAGTTGCTCTCTTAGTGTAAATTGTGTTATGAATTCATTTTTGGTTGGATACCTTACATGCGTTGGTAATACTTTCACACTGTCTCATGTCAAAAATAATTCTTAAATTACCAATTTGATGAAAATGATTCAAACTGAGGCGTATAATGGTAAATAACGGTCGAACCCACAGGGATATAAGGAAGTTTCTGATGTTCATTTCAAAATTGATCAAATTGGATGATAAATCGATGGTAGAAATTGGGGAAAAGGATATATTATGACAGATAACTTCAAATTGCTTCTACAAAATCAAGAATCGTCGAAATGGATCTTGATTTCGCAGAGAAATTATCGTTCGAAGTAGAGAGAGATTTCTGAACGTTGAAATCACGAAATTGGCGCAATTGAAACAAAATTAAACCTCAAATCCCAATTTAAATTTAAATTAAACGCGTGAGATTGCCGCCGTTAGATCGCCATCCGACGATTGAGATGCTCTCCGCGCGATTAAATCACGACTGTTATAATGCTGAATTAAACCACGTGCTTTTGACCGCGCGTCCATGCGATCCAGGCACGCCGGTGGATTCTCCGTTTGATGCGATTTTTTCCCTTTCAGTCACGTGTCCTACACGTTTAAAACTGTGGGGAACTTAGTCCCTCAAGGGTAAAATAAAATAAATGCATCGGGTTTATAAGATACCTCAAATATATGACTTAGCATATTTTTGATAATCGGAATGCCTATTTGTAGTATAACCCATATATAAATAATGCATATGTTACATCGTAGTGTAGGCGCCGCGTGGCCTTGAGTGCCATATCGCATCCAAGTGGGTCTCGCGTGAAATGAAAACCCTTTTTGCTTATTTTTAATATATTTTTAACATCAAAAATCGCAAAATTAATTTAGAAAAATTCATAAAAATTAGAAAATTCATAACTTCTAAAATATATATCCAAATTAATCCAAATTTTTTTCATTAGATCTGAAATTTGATTATCTATCATTCTAAAAAGTCAAAATTAATAGATGATGAGAGTTTTAATTTTTATTTCAAAATTACATTTTTAACTTAAGAAAATGTAAATAAATGTTTATAAAACATATTCTCTCATTTTTTTGACTCTCAAAACATCTCAAGTAAAGATGGGTTAATAAATTATTTATCTTTAAATCAACATATTTAACCCAAATTTAAAGTAGTTTTGAGATCATAATAACTTTTTCATGGAATGATAAAAAGATACATATAAGTATGATAACATGCATTAAAATGAAATCAATAATCTTGTTTAATCATGTTAATTTAGCATGTTATCAATATTGACATAAAAATCTATTCTCTTCTAACTTATTAAATTTGATTGGTTAAAGCTAAATTATTTAATTTCTATTCAATTATTTGAGATTGTAATAAAGTTAAACTTAAAATAATAAGAAAAATACCTTTTCTATACTGATTTATTTTTCTAAGTTTTAGTTTCTAAGCAAAATTAGTGTATATAAGAAAACTGGATTAGTTTATTTTGACTGTTTAAAACTAGATTAGTTTATTTTTTTTAATCTAGCAAAGAAAATTTAAATCAAGGGAAATGAGTGTATATTTGACATAGAAATGCACTCTGTTCTAAGTTATAAAATTTCACTAGATAAAACTAAATTATTTAATTTCTATTCAATTATTTGACAGTATAATTGAGTTTTAATGTTATATAATAAGAAAAATACCTTTTCTATACTGATTTATGTTTCTTAGTTTTGTGTTCTAAGAGAAATTAGTGTACATTGGAAGTAAAAATGCATTCTCTTGTTATTTATGTAATTTGAGTGCTCAAAATTGTATTACTTAATTTCTAATGTAGTAAAGAACATTTTGATTAAGGGAAATGAGTGTATATTCGACATAAACATGCATTCTCTTTTGAGCTATTAAACTTGACTGATGAAAACTAAATGATTTAATTTCTCTTGCATTGTTTGAGATTACAATTTCTTTTTAATATTAAATAATAAGATAAATACCTTTTGAGTATTGATTTATTTTTCTAGGTTTTAATTTCTAAGAGAAATCAGTGTATATTAGAATTAAAAATGCATTCTGTTGTTATTTATTTAATTTGACTGTTTATAACTACAATAGTTTTAATTATTAATCTAGCAATCAAAATTTTGATTAAGGGAAATAAGTGAATATTCACCATAAAAATACATTTTCTTCTAACTTATTTATTATAATGGTTAAAGCAAAATTATTTAATTTCTATTCCACTTTTTGATATTACAATTGAGTTTTAATATTAAATAATAAGAAAATTACCTCTTCTCCACAAAATTATTTTTCTAAGTTTTAATTTATAAAAGAAATTAGTGTATACTGGAATTAAAAATGAATTCTCTTGTTATTTATTTAATTGTCTCTTTAAGACTATAATACTTAAATTCTAATGTTGCAAAGAAAATTTGGATTAAGGGAAATGAGCGTATATTCAACAACAAAATGCATTCTCTTCTAACTTATTAGATTTGACTTGTTAAAACTAAATCACTTTATTTTTATTCCACTATTTGAGATTATAATTGAATTTTAATGTTTAATAATAAGAAAAATACTTTTTGTATACTGATTTATTTTTCTAGTTTTTAATTTCAAAGAGAAATTAGTGTGTATTGGAATTAAAAATTCATCCTCTTTTTATTTATTTAGATTGAATGTGTAAAACTACATTCCTTAATTTCTAATGTAGCGAAGAAAATTTGCATTAAGGGGAATGAGTGTTTATTAAACATAAAAATGCATTCTCTTTTGACCTATTAAATTTTACTGGCGAAGATTAAAATATTTAATTTCTATTGCATTATTTGAGATAATAATGGAGTTTTAATAATAAATAATATGAAAAATACCTTTTCTATACTATTGTATAGTGGAATAAAAAAAGGGTTATCATCCAAATCTAGCCCAAACTCTCAGATTTTATCCAAATCTAGCCCCAACTCTCAGTTTTTATCCAAATCTAGCACAGCCGCTATTGTTGACTCTTCCTGATCCAGTTGGCAGCCAAGTAAGCCAAGCCAGATCCACGTAGCAGCCACGTCATAGAAAAATAAATCGACAGAGATAGAGGCGGGAGAGAAAGAGAGGGAGGACGATAGAGAGAGAGAGGGAGGCCGGGAGAGGTAGAGGAGAGGGAGGGCGAGGAGAGCGGGAGAGAGGGAGGGAGCGAGGGAGACGGGAGAGAAAGAGAGGGAGGGCGATAGAGAGAGAGAGAGAGACAGAGGGAGGCCGGGAGAGGGAGAGGGGAGGGAGGGCGAGGAGAGCGGGAGAGAGAGAGGGAGGGAGGGAGAGCGGGAGAGAGAGGGAGAGAGGGAGGTTGGGAGAGCGGGAGAGAGAGGAAGGGAAGGAGGTCGGGAGAGGGAGGAAGGGAGGGAGGTCGGGAGGGGGAGGGAGGGAGGGAGAGGGAGGGAGGGAGGGAGGGAGAGCGGGAGAGAGAGGGAGGGAGGGAGAGCAAGAGAGAAAGGGAGAGACGGAGGTCGGGAGAGGAAGGGAGGGAGTTCGGGAGAGCGGGAGAGGGAGGAGGGAGAGCGGGAGAGAGATAGGGAGGGAGGGAGAGCGGGAGAGAGAGGGAGAGAAGGAATTCGGGAGAGGGAGGGAGGTCAGGAGAGCGGGAGAGAGAGGGAGGGAAGTAGGTTGGGAGAGGGAGGAAGGGAGGGAGAGGGAGGGAGGGAGGGAGAGCGTGAAGAGAGCGGGAGCTCGTAAATATTTGCTATTTGATATAACAACTCTGGGGGTTGTTGGAATATTCCTTATTTAATTCTATTTGAAGATCACGATTATTTCCTCCAACACAAATGGTGTTTCAAAAGTATTAATTGTCTGTATTTTCAAAAAGACCCAAAGGATTGGAGACTCTCAAAGGATTGGAGAAAGGGACAAGAGTTGTAAGAGAATTGGAGACTCTCAAGGAATTCAAAATGAATTCAAGAGTCTCTCTTGAATGCGACTCCCCCTCCGGTGGTTATATATTTCTGTCTAATACCAGGCGGCAGTGTGGGTGCTGCTACACTCACTTGTGTGAAGAGTCCTATGCCACCTGCTCTTGTTATGAACAATACTCTTGCCATAGTAATTTCTACAAAATGTACCATGCTTCCCTCCTGCATATGAGTTTCTCCTGTGACCTAACCTGAAACATACTTATGAGTGAAAAGCTGTTAAAGAAAATCAGCAAATGCGAGCGAACTTCCTTGGGATCCCGAAGACTTTTGAACATCTGGGTAGTGGAAGAGTCCTTTGAAATGAACTCACTCCCTCCCTCCCTCTCTCTCCTGCGCTCCCTCCCTCCCTCTCTCTCCTGCGCTCCCTCCCTCCCTCTCTCTCCCGCTCTCCCTTCTCCCCACTCTCACTCCCTCTCTCCCTCCCTCCCTCCCTCTCTCTCCCACTCTCCCGAACTCCCTCCCTCCCTCTCTCTCCCGCTCTCCCTTCTCCCCACTCTCACTCCCTCTCTCTCTCCCTCCCTCCCTCTCTCTCCCACTCTCCCGAACTCCCTCCCCTCCCTCTCTCTCCCCGCTCTCCCTTCTCCCCACTCTCACTCCCTCTCTCTCTCCCTCCCTCCCTCTCTCTCCCACTCTCCCGAACTCCCTCCCTCCCTCTCTCTCCAGCTGTCCCTCCCTCCCTATCTCTCTCCCTCTCTCCCTCTCTCTCCAGCTCTCCCGACCTCCCTCTCTCTCCTGCTCTCCCTACCTCCCTCTCTCTCCCCCTCTGCCGAACTCCCTCTCTCCCTCTCCCTCCAGCTATCCCTCCCTCCCTATCTCTCTCACGCTCTCCCTCCCTCCCTCCCGACCTCCCTCCCTTCCTCCCTCTCCCGACCTCCTTCCCTCCCTCTCTCTCCTATTCTCCCGACCTCCCTCTCTCTCCCGAATACCCTCTCTCTCCAGCTCTCCCTCCCTCCCTATCTCCCTTCCGCTCTCCCTCCTCCCTCTCCCGCTCTCCCGAACTCCCTTCCTTCCTCTCCCGACCTCCGTCTCTCCTTTTCTCTCTTGCTCTCCCTCCCTCCCTCTCTCTCCCGCTCTCCCTACCTCCCTCTCTCTTCCACTCTCCCGAATTCTCTCCCTCCCTCTCTCTCCAGCTCTCCCTCCCTCCTTATCTGACGCAGCCTTAGCGCAGGAACAATGAAGAACAATGGTTTGAATCCACAAACCGTGATCTTCAATAAGGGTTAGGTTCTGAGTCCACAGAACTAACCTCTTAAACCCTTGAATCCACAAGGGGTGTACTTGAATCCACAAGCACAGAGCACTCTCTAACAGGGAGAACACTCAAGAGAAGAAAGCAAAGCTCTCAAAAGGGATAACTTCAAATTGTGAGTTCAAAGAGTACAATGGGGGGCCTTATATAGGCCTCAAAAGGTGAAGGGTCGTCCATGTGATGTGACCCCTGAAATGACAATTCAAAGTCTTGGAACTATAACACTAACATCATGCATGTGTCAGCGATTAGACCTGACACCACAAAAGGAAGCTTCTAGGCTCAGATAGGGGCCTGAAAAGAGATATTCCAGCATCTCTAGAATCTGACACAATATATTGGTGTGTCCCTAGGTGATCCACTGTAGATTTGTCAGTTTCTAGGGAGTCTCCCAGGCCCATTAAGCTTAACTGGGCCTCACAGCTGGACTGCTTAATTTGGGCCTCTACTTGTAGATGTGTGGCCTACATCAGGCGCTTCTCCTTCAGAAGAACTCGTCCTCGAGTTAAGATCATTGTCAGCATAGTATTCATAAATATCACTAACATTGAAGGTGCTTGAAATACCAAAATGTGGTGGAAGGTCAATTATGAATGCGTTATCGTTTATCTTCCTCAAAATCTTGAAGGGACCATATTTCTTGGGCTTCAACTTGTTATAAGTCCCTGTAGGAAATCTCTCTTTCCGTAGAAAGACCATCACCAGATCACCTTCTTTAAAGATCTTAGACCGTTTATGCTTGTCTGCTGCTGCCTTATATTTTGCATATGTTTCAGCCAAGGTGGCTTGAACTTTTGCATGCGTATCATTGACTTGGTTCGCAAAGTTATTTGCAGCGATGCTCTTTCCATTGGGACTTGGAATCTGTAGAAGATCTAATGGAATCCGCGGTGTAAAAGAGTATACGACAGCAAATGGAGATAGTTTTGTGGATCGATTTACCGCCGAGTTGTAGGCGAATTCTGCTTGGGGTAATGCAAAGTCCCACTGCTTCGGACGGTCGCTGGAGAGGCAACGCAAGAGATTTCCAAGGGTACGATTTGCCACTTCAGTTTGTCCATCTGTCTGAGGGTGACAGGTTGAAGAGAAATTAAGCATTGTGTTGAAACGCCTCCACAGTGTAGTCCAGAAGTGTGACAAAAATTTGGAATCGCGGTCGGAGGTAATGCTGTCAGGAACTCCATGTAGACGCACAATCTCCTTGAAGAACAGATGAGCCACTTGTACCGCATCATTCGTCTTTTTGCAGGCAATAAAGTGAGCCATCTTAGAAAATCTATCCACCACTACCATGATGGAATCAGCTCCCCTCTGCGTACGAGGAAGTCCCAGTACGAAATCCATGGAAATATCAGTCCAGGGATGTTCAGGAAAAGGGAGGGGCGTATATAGTCCAGTGTTCTGACTCTGTCCCTTGCTCTCCTGGCAAATCTGACACCTTTTCACAAAGTTTTCCACATCTTTCTTCAGTTGGGGCCAATAGTACTTCTCTTGTACCATAAAGAGTGTTTTGTTGCGCCCAAAGTGTCCACTGAGGCCACTGTAATGCAGTTCTCTAATCAATTTTTCCCTTAATGGGGTTTTTGGGATGCGCAACTGATTTCGCCGAAACAGAAAATCATCGTGTAAGTGGAAACCACTTTTACCTTGTCCAGAATGGCACAACTCCCAAATCTCTGCAAAATCTCTGTCCTGGTTATAGAGTTCCTTGAAATGGTCAAAACCAAAGACGTCTGCACGAATACTGATGAGACATGCAGCTTTGCGGCTTAATGCATCAGAAACGCGATTAAGTTTTCCCGACTTGTGCTTGATAGAGAATGTAAACCGCTGGATGAATGATATCCAACGTGCATGCATTCGATTTATCGTTGTTTGCTGGTTAACTGATTTCAAAGCCTGATGGTCAGTATAGAGTATAAACTCCCTCTGAATCAGATAGTGCTCCCATGTATGAAGAGCTCGAACAATTTCATAGAACTCCAATTCATAGGTTGTCCACTTCTTTCGTGGTTCTGAAATTTTTTCACTGTAAAATGCCACTGGACGTCCTTCTTGAGAAAGTACGGCACCGATTCGCGATATGGATGCATCACATTCAACCTCAAATAACTTTTCAAAATCAGGTAATGCTAAAACAGGGGCAGAGGTAGGCTTATCCTTGATCAATGTGAAGCTCTTCTCAGCCTCAGGTGTCCATAAAAAATTTCCTTTTCTTATACAATCAGTCATTGGTCCAGCTAGGGAGCTGAAACTTCTGATAAATCGACGATAGAATGAAGCCAACCCGTGGAAACTACGCACCTCATGAGCATTTCTTGGGACCGGCCAGTCCTTTATTGTTTTTACTTTTGCATCATCTACTTTGATGCCTTCTGAGCTGACTATGTAACCAAGAAACAAAACACTGTTGGTGAGGAATGAGCACTTCTTCAAGTTTATCCGCATCTCATTGTCATGTAGAATGATGTAGGCCAGAATGTAGCCCAGGAGCCTATTTTTTATTATTCTGGGCAGGTTCTTATTGGAGGCCCATTTAAAGCTTTATGGGCCTTGGGAGAATCCCTAGGACCTGACACATCTGTCAGACAATCTCCTAGGGACCACCAATATTTATGACATGCAGTGGAAACTACAAATATATTTCTGGAGAGGCCTGACAAGGCCTAGAAGATTATCTTTTGCTGTTGTCACTTCTGTCTCTGACACATGCATGCTGTCAGAGTTGTATTTTCAAGACTCTTGTGTTGTCTTTTCATGGGTCAAATCACTTGGACGACCGTTACTTTTTGAAGCTTATATAAGGCCCCATTGTAACACTTGAAGACACAATTTGAAGTTAACCCTTTTGAGAGCTTTGCTTTCTTCTCTTGAATGTTCTCCCTGTTAGAGAGTGCTCTGTGCTTGTGGATTCAAGTACACCCCTTGTGGATTCAAGGGTTGAAGAGGTTAGTTCTGTGGACTCAGAACCTAACCCTTCTTGAAGATCAAGGTTTGTGGATTCAAACTTCTGTTCTTCATCTATCCTACGTTAAGGATGCGTCATAGAATGATGTAGGCAAAGGGCCTTTATTGCCCAATTGTCACTCATAAAGCCCAGAAAGTCACAGGGCCCACTTAGGAGGCCCAATTAGAGCTTATCGGGCCAGGAGGGAATCTCAAGGAGCTGTCACTATCTGCAGAAGATCACCTAGAGACCCACAAAAGTGTGTGTCAGATTCTACAGTTCTCAGAACCTCTAGAGTGTCTCTTGTCCGGCCTAGAAGCTTGTTTTGTTGTGTCAGGCCCATACCCTGACACAAGCATGGTGTATTAGTTAGAGTTTCAAGACTTTGAGTTGTCTTATCAAGGGGTCATGTCACTTGGACAACCCTTTACTTTTTGAGGCCTATATAAGGCCCCCCAGTGTAACACTTGAACACACAATTTTGAAGTTATTCCATTTTGAGAGCTTTGCTTTCTCCCCTTTGAGTGTTCTCCTGTTTTGAGAGTGCTCCTGTGCTTGTGGATTCAAGTACAACCCCTTGTGGATTCAAGGGTTGAAGAGGTTAGTTCTGTGGACTCAGAACCTAACCCTTCTTGAAGATCAAGGTTTGTGGATTCAAGCCATTGTTCTTCATTGTTCCTGCGCTAAGGCTGCGTCATAGAACTAGCAAAGTAGATCTCAAATGATGTATATGCTCATATTCACTTTTGCTGTATATAAGTATGTCATCAAAATAGACAACAACACAGTGCCCAATAAGTGGCTTGAGTACTTGGTTCATAACTCTCATAAATGTACTGGGGGCATTAGACAACTCGAAGGGCATTACCAGCGACTCATACAAGCCACTTTTTGTTTTGAATGCTGTTTTCCATTCGTCACCTGGGCGAGTTCGAATTTGATGGTAACCACTCTTTAGATCAATCTTTGAAAAAATCTTAGAACCGCTCAGCATATCCAGTAAATCATCCAAACGTGGAATCGGGAATCTGTACTTCACAGTTATTTTATTAATGGCCCGACTGTCAACGCACATCCTCCAGCTTCCATCTTTCTTTGGAACAAGTAACGCAGGAACTGCACAAGGGCTCATGCTCTCCTTAATCAGACCCCGTTCAAGAAGTTGCTCAACTTGTTCTTGCAAAGTCTTGTTTTCTTCTGGACTCATTCTATAATGTGGTAAATTAGGCAGAATAGCACCAGGAATGAGGTCAATGTGATGTTGAATATCTCTCATGTGAGGAAGTGATGTTGGTGCGCTTGAAATATCTGGGAATTCAGCTAAGAGCTCAACAACAGGTTCAGGCACAATTTCGGATGCAAAGGATGAATGATCTGGTTTTTGAACGACAAAGACCAACTGTTCGGTCTCCTTCAAATCATTCCATACTTCTTTCTGATACACAAGGAGAACAGAACTATTTTCCCTTTCTATAGGAGGTTCTCTGTCCATAAGTGGGTTCAAAACAAATTTCTGTCCATTTTTGAAAAAAACAAAGATGTTATCACGACCTTTGTGGTTGGCATCAAGATCAGATTGCCACGGCCTTCCCAACAGAAGGTGGCATGCATCCATATCCACCACATCGCATAGAATTTCATCAAAATATTTACCACCAATGGAAAACTTTACAAGGCATGAGTCAGTTACCTTGACATCTATTTCATCAGTAATCCAACTGATGTGATAAGGATTGGGGTGTGGCTCGGTACGAAGGCCCAATTTCTTGACTGCCTTGAGGGAAATAATGTTGTCAGTGCTCCCGCCATCAATAATAACATCACAGACTTTTGCATCTATGGTGCATCTGGTGCGGAATAGCTTCCGCCTTTGCTGGTGCTATGCTTTCCTGGGGACATACATAATCCTACGCACCACACAACAGAGTCTTTCCCCTATGTCTACATGAATTATGTTTGCCTCATCCTGTATGTTTTCGCAGATCTCTTCTTCTTCTTCTTCTCCTTCTTCTACTAATTCAGTCAAATTAACTGCCCTTCGTTTTGGACATACATTTGATTTGTGACCTTCCTCATTGCATCTGTAACATTTCGTAACTACACTAGGGCCATAAGGATTTGCAGGGGACGATCCCTTGCCATTTTGGGCCGGTCCTGAGAAACGTGTTGTGGAAGAAGTACGAGCATTGTAAGAGGTAGAATTTGTGACAGCTGGTCTTGGATTATCAAAATTATTTGTTGGCGTACTGGAAGGCACACGAGTCTTTGTCTTGCCTCTTTCCATCAGTTGCTCAACACGCTGTGCAGCGAGAACAATATCATCCAAGTTATGAAATGATTGGACTGCCAGCCTCTCCTCAATCTCCCATTTCAAACCTTGTCTGCAGCTTTGAAATTGCTGGTATAAAACTTGTTCAAAATCGGGAGGAAGAAAACGATTTTTTAATAGCTTTTTCATTTTTACCCATGTACGCACCGGTGACTTAGCAGATCTATTTCGCGTTTGCTGAACTTGCTCCCACCAGGCAGATGCAACACCTTTTAGTTTATAGGCCACCAATTTTGCCTGCTTTTCCTTAGGTATTTTCGTGTAGTCAAAGAATCTTTCAACTTCTGCCGGCCAATCCAGAAATTCTTCTATATTCAACGAACCATTGAAACAAGGTAAATCTAATTTCATGCGAAAATCACGATTTTCCTCATCCCCATACCTGTCACGAGAATTGGTTGAAGTTGATATGTCCATATGTTCCACATTTCTGCCATTATCAGGATACTCTTCAGGAAACTTCCCTTTCCCAGATTTATAAGAAGTCCCCGCTTGGTGATCTTTCCCAGAAACATTTGAAAGAATGATCTTTAAAGTATTCATAACATCATCAAACCTTTGTTCTATTCTGTCTTGGAATGCAACAAATTCAGATCTAGACACATGTGATACATCTGAAGAAGAACCCTCAGCAATAGAAGTTCCATTGCCTCCTTACATCCTCTAAGAGCTTGATATGGAGAACACTTGTCTTGCTCTGATACCACTTGACGCAGCCTTAGCGCAGGAACAATGAAGAACAATGGTTTGAATCCACAAACCGTGATCTTCAAGAAGGGTTAGGTTTTGAGTCCACAGAACTAACCTCTTAAACCCTTGAATCCACAAGGGGTGTACTTGAATCCACAAGCACAGAGCACTCTCTAACAGGAAGAACACTCAAGAGAAGAAAGCAAAGCTCTCAAAAGGGATAACTTCAAATTGTCAGTTCAAAGAGTACAATGGGGGGCCTTATATAGGCCTCAAAAGGTGAAGGGTCGTCCATGTGATGTGACCCCTGAAATGACAATTCAAAGTCTTGGAACTATAACACTAACATCATGCATGTGTCAGCGATTAGACCTGACACCACAAAAGGAAGCTTCTAGGCTCAGATAAGGGCCTAAAAAGAGATATTCCAGCATCTCTAGAATCTGACACAATATATTGGTGTGTCCCTAGGTGATCCACTGTAGATTTGTTAGTTTCTAGGGAGTCTCCCAGGCCCATTAAGCTTAACTGGGCCTCACAGCTGGACTGCTTAATTTGGGCCTCTACTTGTAGATGTGTGGCCTACATCACTATCTCTCTCCCTCTCTCCCTCTCTCTCCAGCTCTCCCTCCCTCCCTATCTCTCTCCCTCTCTCTCCAGCTCTCCCTCCCTCCCTATCTCTCTCCCTCTCTCTCCAGCTCTCCCTCCCTCCCTCTCTCCCGCTCTCCCGACCTGATGTAGGCTAGATTAAGGCCCAAGCGCTTTTTTTGGATGAAGCAGAGGCAGCCCACTGCAGAGGCCCATTTAATGCTTAATGGGCCTAATGAGAATCCCTAGGACCTGACATGTTTGTCAGACAATCTCCTAGGGACCACAAATATTGATGACATGCCTTGGAAACTACAAATATCTGTTTGGATAGGCCTGACAAGGCATGGAAGATTCACTTTTGCTTTTGTCACTTCTGTTTCTGACATATGCATGCTGTCAGAGCTGTATTTTCAAGACTCTTGTGTTGTCTTTTCATGGGTCAAATCAATTGGACGACCCTTACTTTTTGAGGCCTATATAAGGCCCCCATTGTAACACTTGAACTCACAATTTGAAGTTATCCCTTTTGAGAGCTTTGCTTTCTTCTCTTGAGTGTTCTCCCTGTTATAGAGTGCTCTGTGCTTGTGGATTCAAGTACACCCCTTGTGGATTCAAGGGTTGAAGAGGTTAGTTCTGTGGACTCAGAACCTAGCCCTGTTTTAAGGTCAAGGTTTGTGCATTCAAGCCATTGTTCTTCATTGTTCCTGTGCTAATGCTGCGTCACGACCTCCCTCTCTCTCCCGAATTCCTTCTCTCCCTCTCTCTCCCACTCTCCCTCAATCCCTATCTCTCTCCCGCTCTCCTGAACTCCCTTCCTTCCTCTCCCGACCTCCGTCTCTCCCTTTCTCTCTTACCCTCCCTCCCTCCCTCCCTCTCTTTCCCACTCTCCCGAATTCCCTCTCTCCCTCTCTCTCCAGCTCTCCCTCCCTCCCTATCTCTCTCCCGACCTCCCTCCTTCCCTCCCTCTCCCGCTCTCCCTCCCACCCTCTCTCTCCCGCTCTCCCTCCAACCCTCTCTCTCCAGCTCTTCCGAACTCCCTCTCTCCCTCTCTCTCCAGCTCTCCCTCCCTCCCTATCTCTCTCCCGACCTCCCTCCTTCCCTCCCTCTCCCGCTCTCCCTCCCCACCCCTCTCTCTCCCGCTCTTCCAAACTCCCTCTCTCCCTCTCTCTCCAGCTCTCCCTCCCTCCCTCACTCTCCCGCTCTCCCGACCTCCCTCTCTCCCTCTGTCTCCAGCTCTCCCTCCCTCCCTCTCTCTCTCCCGGTCTCCTTCTCTCCCTCCCTCTCCCGCTCTCCCAACCTCCCTCTCTCCCTCTCTCTCCCGCTCTCCCTCCCTCCCCCTCTCTCTCCCGCTGTCCTCGCCCTCCCTCCCCTCTCCCTGTCCCGGCCTCCCTCTCTCTCTCTATCGCCATCCCTCTCTTTCTCTCCCGCTCTCCTCGCCCTCTCCCCCCTCTCCCTCTCCCCGCCTCCCTCTCTCTCCCGCTCTCCTCGCGCTCTCTCCCCTCTCCCTCTCCCGGCCTCCCTCTCTCTCTCTCTATCGCCCTCCTTCTCTTTCTCTCCCGCTCTCCCTCCCTCCCTCTCTCTCTCCTGCTCTCCTCGCCCTCCCTCCCCTCTCCCTGTCCCGGCCTCCCTCTCTCTCTCTATCGCGCTCCCTCTCTTTCTCTCCCGCCTCTCTCTCTATCGATTTATTTTTCTATGACGTGGCTGCTACGTGGATCTCGCTTGGCTTACTTGGCTGCCAACTGGATCGGGAAGAGTCAACAATAGCGGCTGTGCTAGATTTGGATAAAAAACTGAGAGTTGGGGCTAGATTTGGAGAATACGAGAGTATGGGCTAGATTTGGATAAAATCTGATAGTTGGGGCTAGATTTGGATAATAACCCATTAAAAAATGCATTCTGTTGCTATTTATATAACTTGGTTGTTTGAAACTACAATAGTTAATTATTAATCTAGCAAAGAAAATTTGGATTAAGGGAAATGAGTGTATATTCGGCATAACAAGTTGAAGCCCAAGAAATATGGGACCTTCAAAGTTCTGAGGAACATAAACGACAATGCATACATAATTGAACTTCCTCAACATTTTGGTATTTCAAACACCTTCAATGTCAGTGATCTTTATGAATACTATGCTGAAAATAGTCTTAACTCGGGGACGAGTTCTTTTGAAGGAGAAGCGCCTGATGTAGGCCACACATCTACAAATAGAGGCCCAATATAAAGCAGACCATTTGTGAGGCCTAGTAAAGCTTAAGGGGCCTGGGAGAATCCCTAGAAACTGACTAATCTGCACGTAGGGACACACCAATATATTGTGTCAGATTCTAGAGATGCTGGAATATCTCTTTTCAGGCCTATCTGAGCCTGTAAGCTTCCTTTTGTGGTGTCAGGTCTAATCGTTGACACATGCATGATGTTAGTGTTATATTTTCAAGACTATGAGTTTTCATTTCAGGGAGTCACATCACATGGACGACCGTTCAACTTTTGAGGTCCATATAAGGCCACCCATTCTACTCCTTGAACACACAATTCAAAGTTATCCCTTTTGAGACCTTTGCTTTCTTCTCTTGAGTGTTCTCCCTGTTAGAGAGTGCTCTGTGCTTGTGCATTCAAGTACACCCCTTGTGGATTCAAGGATTGAAGAGGTTAGTTCTGTGAACTCAGAACCTAACCCTTCTTGAAGGTCAAGGTTTGTGGATTTAAACCATTGTTCTTCATTGTTCCTGCGGTAAGCTTGCGTCGATAATCAACATAAAAATGCATTCTCTTCTAACTTATTAAATTGAACTGGCTAAAACTAATGATTTAATTTCTATTCCAATATTTGAGATTATAATTTAGTTATAATATTTCATAATAAGAAAAACATCTTTTCTATACTGATTTTTTTTTATGGGTTTTAATTTTTAAGAGAAGGTAGTGGACATTGAAACTGAAAATGCATTCTCCTGTTATTTGAAACTACATAACTGAATTTCTAATCTAGGAAAGTAAAGTTGGATTTAGCAAAATAAGTATATAATAACCAGAAAACGGCGTTCTCTTCTAACTTATTTAAATTAACTTATCTAACTTCTTTCTAAGTTTTTATTTTTAAGATAAATTAGTGTACATTGGAATTCAAATAGTATTGTCTTGTTATTTCTTTAATTTGACTGTTTTAAACTACATTACTTCATTTCTATTGTAGGACGGAAAATTTGGATTAAGGGAAATGAGGCTATAGTAAACATAAAAATGCATTCTCTTCCAACATATTAAATTTGACTATTTAAAACTAAAGTACTTTATTTTTATTCCACAATTTGAGATTATAATTGAATTTTAATGATTAATAATAAGAAAAATACCTTTTCTATACTGATTAATTCCAAAGAGAAATAAGAGTATATTGGAGTTTAATAGGTCAATAGAGAAATTCTCTTGTTATTTATTTAATTTGAATGTTTAAAACTACATTGCTTAATTTCTAATGTAGCCAAGAAAATTTGTATTAAGGGGAATGAGTGTATATTAAACATAAAATGCATTCTCTATTGACCTATTAAATTTCACTGGTTAAAACCAAATTATTTAATTTCTATTGCATGATTTGAGATACTAATGGAGTTATAATAATAAATAATATGAAAAATACATTTTCTATACTAATTTATTTTATGAAGTTTTAATTTGTAAGCGTAGTTAGTGTCTAGTGGAGTTAGAAAATACATTCTGTTGTTATTTCTTTAATTTGATCGTTCAAAACTACAATCGCTAATTATTAATCTAGCAAAGAAAATTTCAATCAAGGAAAATGAGTGCATATTCGACATAAATATGCATTCTCTTCTAACCTTATAAATTTGACTAGGTCAAAGTAAATTATTTAATTTCCATAATATTTTTTGAGTTTTACCATTCAATAATAAGAAATATACCTTAACTCTACAGAATTATTTTAATAGGGTTTAACTTCTAAGAGACATTAGTGTATATTGGAACTAAAAATGCATTCTCTTGTTATTTACGTAATTTGAATGTCATAAACCACAATATTTAATTATTAGTCTAACAAAGAAAATTAGGATTAAGGGAAATGAGTGCATATTCAACATAAAGTGCATTCTCTTTTACCTCATTAAATTTGACTGGTTAAAACAAAATTATTCAATTTCTATTGCATTATTTGAGATAATAATTCAGTTATAATCTTAAATAATAAGAAAAATACCTTTTCCATTCTTGTCTACATTTCTAAGTTTGAATTTCGAAGAGTAGTTACTGTATTGGAATTAAAAATGCGTTTGCTTGTTTTTTATTTAATTTGACTGTTTAGAACTACAATAGTTTATTATTAATCTAGCAATGAAAATTTAGATTAAGGGAACTGAATTACTTTACTGCAGGTCAAAACTTAGGTTAAAACTTACTTTATTGCAGGTTATTACTTTATTAAGGAAAATTTAGATTGCAAGTTAAAACTAATTACTTTATTTTTATTCCCTTATTTGATATTAGAATTCAGTCTTTATATTAAATAATAAGAAAAATAAACTTTAATTACTGAATTTCTAATGTAGGAAAGAAAATTGGGATTAAGGGAAATGAGTTATATTCAAGATAAAAATTTAATCTCTTCTAAGTTACTAAATTATTTAGTTTATATAGCATTATTTCAGATAATAGTTGAGTTTTAATGGTAAATAATTAAAAAATTACCTTTTCTATTCTGATCTACATAAAAATGAGTGTATATTCTACATAAAAATGCATTTTTTTCTAACGTATTAAATTTGATTTGATATAACACAATTATTTATTTTCCATTCAATTATTTGAGATTATAATTGAGTGTTAATATTAAATAATAGAAAAAGACCTTTTGGATACTGGTTTATTTTTCGAAGTTTAATGGTCTAAGAGAAATTAGTGCATATTGCAATTAAAAATGCATTCTCCTTTTATTTATTAAATTTGACTGTTTAAAAATACAATAGTTAATTATTAATCTAGCAAAGAAAATTTGGATTAAGGGAAATGAGAGCATATCAACCATAAAAATGCATTCTCTTCTAAACTATTAAATTTGAGTGGTTAAAACTAAATTATTTAGTTTATATTGCATTATTTGAGTTTTAATATTAAATAATAAGAAAAATACTAGTGTATATTGGAATTAACTTGGCTGTTTTAAACTACAGTAGTTTATTATTATTAATCTAGCAAAGAAAATATGGATTAAGGGAAATGAGTGTATATTTGACATAAAAATTTTATTTACTTTTACCAGTTGAAACTGAATTTGTTTATTTTAATTGAGTCTTAATATTAAATAATTAGAAAATTACATTTTCATTACTGATTTAGTTTTCAATGTTTTAATTTCTTAGAGATACTAGTGTATATTTAATTTAAAATCCATTCTCTTGTTAGTTATGTACTGATTTAGTTATGTAACTTGACTGTTTTAATTTACAATAGTTTATTATGATTAATCTAGCAATGAAAATTTGGATTAAGGGAAATGAGTGTGTATTCGACATAAAATTGCATTCTCTTCTAACATATTTAATTTTACCGGTTAAAACTAAATTAGTTTATTTTGATTCCATTATTTCAGATTATAATTGAGTCGTGATATTACGTAATTAGAAAATGACATATTCATTACTGAATTAGTTTTCAATGTTTTAATTTCTAAGAGATACTAGTGTATATTTGAATTAAAAATCCATTCTCTTGTTATTTATTTAATTTGACTGTTTAAAACTCCAATAGTAAATTATTAATCTGCCAAATAAAATGTGGATTAATGGAAATGAGTTCTCCTTTGACCTATTAATCTTGACTAGTCTAAACTAAATTATTTAAGTTCTGTTGCATTATTTCAGATTATAATTGAGTCTGAATATTAACTAATAAGAAAATATATTTTCATTACTGATTTATTTTTCGAAAATATATCCTCTTCACACTTTGAGAGGTGGGAGGATTATGTTTTATTTGGTGAGGAGGAGGATCCGAGTCTATAGTACTCGGGACTGCATTAAGGGACATTAGGTCCCACAACCAGTATAATAATACTCATTGCAGTGACAGGAAAAGACGTGAGTGATTAAGTCAACAAATCTAAGAAAAAGAAGAAAATATAGATAATTTCATAAAATTACACATAACCTAATTCATCAATTGGTATCAGAGCCTGACTTGTATTATCAATTGTGAAAAATCGACAAGTCGATCTATCATGGGTGGGGACATTAGATTATTCCCTCCAACTCTTGATGCACTAACTATGCCCTTTGGAAGGTAAGAACTGAAGCATATACTATGGGAAAGGAATATGAAGTATGGAGTATGATGGTCAACGGACTCGACAAGGAGTATGAGAAGTTGACCAAGGAAGAGTTGGAATTCAAAAGGAGCGCAAAGAATATGATCTTTGCATCAATTGGTGACAACTTGTTCTATCAAGTGTCAAGTTGCAATAAAGCTAAGGAAATTTGGGACAAGCTGATGTAGCACAGAATGCAGCCCACGAACCCACTTTGTATTATTCTGGGCCTATTTTTATTGGAGGCCCATTAAAGGCTTATTGGGCCAAGGGAGAATCCCTAGGACCTGACACATCTGTCAAACAATCTCCTAGGGACCACCAATATTTATGACATGGATTGCAAACTACAAATATCTTTCTGTAGAGGCCTGACAAGGCCTAGAAGATTTACTTTTGCTTTTGTCACTTCTCTCAAGAGTGTTTTCAAGACTCTTGTGTTGTCTTTTCATGGGTCTAATCACTTGTACGACCCTTACTATTTGAGGCCTATATAAGGCCCCCCATTTGTAATACTTGAAGACAATTTGAAGTTATCCCTTTTGAGAGCTTTGCTTTATTCTCTTGAGTGTTCTCCCTATTAGAGAGTGCTCTGTGCTTGTGGATTTAAGTACACCCCTTGTGGATTCAAGGGTTGAAGAGGTTAGTTCCTTCTTGAAGATCAAGGTTTGTGGATTCAGACCCTTGTTCTTCATTGCTCCTGCGCTTAGGCTGCGTCAAGTGGTATCAGAGCGAGATTCATGTTCCAATATCAGCTATTAAAGAATATCGAAAGGAAAGGTTTTATTTATTCCTCAAGTTTTATTTTCTTATACTTTTGGGAATCATAGTAATGATGATGGGGTTAAATGTCAAATGGTAAATGATTTTCCTGAATATTCTGGCCAATTGTATATTAAAGAGTTTCTTGATTGTCTCATTGCAGTGGAGAGTTTCTTTGAAGATCGAAATATACCAAGGAAAAACAGGTCAAGTTTGTCAGTCGTAAGCTTAAGGGAAGTGCATGGGCTTGGTGGGAGCAAATCCAAAGGATGCGTACTCGGTTAGGAAAGGATCCTATTCAAGATTGGGAGAAGATGAAGAAATACCTGAAGAGGCAGTTTTTACCACCAGATTACCAAGACTTGCTATACCAGGAATACCAAAATTGCAAACAGTTAGGTGATTCTATTGCTGTTTACACAAAGAAGTTTTGTCGCCTCCAGTCATATCTAGATTTCAATATAGCAGAGGAATACATTATCTCCAGGTACAAGAATGGTCTACGTTGCAGTATTAAGAGAAAGCTATCTAATGAATCCTTTGATTTCCTAACTGATTTGGTGCTAGCTAATACCCATGTTGAACAAGTGATAGAAAGAGAGCAAACAGTGTTGACGAAGCCACAAGAAGTACTTGATACAACTACACAGAGTTTAACTTGTCCTATTGTAAGTGAAACTCCAAGTTATTTCCCTAATTCATGGAGAAACATTTCAACTCTTGCTGTGACAGTTTTTACTGACAATGATTGATGTAGTGGTGATGTATCATCAAACGTAGGCATGGTTGATTTTCCAGAGGCCATCGAAGATAAAATTGATGTTTCAGTGGAAAATACAGAGAAAGAGATACCGAAGGAGAGTAACTCTCATGTTGGCTGCACTACACAGAGCAAGGTCGAAAAAGACAAGGTGGAATCGATTTACATGGATCTAATTAACTACAAGGTAACTGGGAGCTGTCTATTTAAATTGCATCACGATGGGAAATACTTAGACAAAATATTATGTTATTTTGTCGACATGAAATTATCCCAGCCCAATTTCAGCTTGTCGTGGCGATATGACCTTGGTTCCTATTTCTTGCCCTTCCATAATATAGTCACCTTCTTTAGAAATTTTCAGAAATCTGTGTTAAGTCTATTTAGAGATTATACTCCTTTCTGCAAGCAAACACAGGAAGTAGTGGTAAATCATGGAAAAACTTATTGTTAAAACAATGGGGCTGCAATCTCATTGGCCAAGAAGAGGAAATCAAATACTCCAATCGCCGCAGCAATTGCAGGCAAAATTCTAGAGCTCATAACTGAGTTCCCATCACACGAACGGAAAAATCAAATCAACCTAGACAGGTTTACTCGCTACCAAATGCATTTACAACAAAGAGTATAACGGGAAAATCAGGATCTTTATGGATTAAGCCAGCTTCAGTGATGCCCCAATATCATGAGAACAGGAGGTTCAAGTTGATTTCAGAGATCAGCCTAAATAACCTTTATCAAGAGATGTGGATAACAAAAGAAGCTATGGTGCCAAAAACTCACCAGTTTCTGAAGACAATACCTAGTTCCAGTATTGTACAATTGCCCCACAATATCACTCACATGCTACCTGGTCAAAGAGACAACATGTTTGGTATGCAACTCATAAACGAGGGAATTAGCATTCGCGCACTGCGAGTATTATTACTGCATGAAGAAAGGCGAAGCTGGGTGATGCAGGCCAGAATGTAGCCCAGGAGCCCATTTCCTTCTATTATGGGCAAGTTCTTATTGGAGGCCCATTTAAAGCTTCTTGGGCTTTGCGAGAATCCCTAGGACCCGACACGTTTGTCAGACAATCTCCTAGGGACCACCAATATTTATGACATGCATTGGAAACTACAAATATCTTTCTGGAGAGGCCTGAAGAGGCCTAGAAGATTTACTTTTACTTTTGTCACTTCTGTCTCTGACACATGCAAGCTGTCAGAGTTGTATTTTCAAGACTCTTGTGTTGTCTTTTCATGGGTCAAATCACCTGGACGACCCTTTACTTTTTGAGGCCTATATGACGCAGCCTTAGCGCAGGAACAATGAAGAACAATAGTTTGAATCCACAAACCTTGACCTTCAAGAAGGGTTAGGTTCTGAGTCCACAGAACTAACCTCTTCAACCCTTGAATCCACAAGGGGTGTACTTGAATCCACAAGCACAGAGAACTCTCTAACAGGGAGAACACTCAAGAGAAGAAAGCAAAGCTCTCAAAAGGGATAACTTTCAATTCTCTCTTCCAGTGTTACAATGGGGGCCTTATATAGTGATGCAGGCCAGAATGTAGCCCAGGAGCCCATTTCCTTCTATTATGGGCAAGTTCTTATTGGAGGTTTGGTAGGACGTATAAATGCATTGAAGAACATGGGGAAGGAATATTCGACACTTGAGTTTAATAGGAAGCTGCTCAATGCATTGTAAGGTGAATGGAAGATCAAGGTTTTAGCTATTAAATAGCCTAAGAACCTTACTCATGAGGTAGTAGGGGTCACTTCTCACTCATGAGGTGAATGAGGCGAGAAGGAATTCAGGAACAATAAAGAAGGACAAATCCATTGCCCTTCAAGCGCAAGAATCCTCTTTAGATGATAAGGAGGATATCGCACTGATATCTAGAAAGATAGCTCATATGCTAAGAGGTAGAACAAAATTTGGAAACACATCTAAAGTGTGCTATGAGTGCAGGAAAGCAGGTCACTTCAACGACGAGTGTCCTACTCTCAAGGAGGAGAGCAAAAAGATGGTGAAAAAACTAGCCTGGAAAGGAGACAAGAAGAAGAAAGCATTTATGGCTACCTGGAGCAATTAAAGTGAATTAGAAAACATGACGCAGCCTTAGTTAGCGCAGGAAAAATGAAGAAATTGGTTTGAATCCACAAACCTTGACCTTCAAGAGCTATCCTCTAACAGGGAGAACTAACCGGAGTCCATAGAACAAACCTCTTCAACCCTTGAATCCACAAGGGGTGTACTTGAATCCACAAGCAAAGAGCACTCTTTAACAGGAAGAACACTCAATAGAACACTCTGAAAAGGGATAACATTCAATTGTCAGTTCAAGTGAAGGGTTGTCCAAGTGAAAAGATGATGCAGCCTTAGCGCAGGAACAATGAAGAACAATGGTTTGAATCCACAAACCTTGATCGTCAAGAATGGTTTGGTTCTGAGTCCACAGAACTAACGCCTTCAACCCTTGAATCCACAAGGGGTGTACTTGAATCCACAAGCACAGAGACTCTAACAGGTAGAACACTCAAGAGAAGAAATCAAAGCTCTCAAAAGGGATAACTTTCAATTGTGATGTAAATCAGAATATTGCTCAGGAGCTTATTTTCTACTGTCACCTTCTTCATTGGGGAAATTATTATTGGAGGCCCACTTAAAGCTTTTGGGGCCTTGGGAGAATCCCGAGGACATATCACATCTGTTAGAAAATCTCCTTGTGACCAGAAATATTTATGACATGCTTTGGAAACTATAAATAACTTTCTTGAGATGCCTGACAAGTCTTAGAAGATTCTCTTTTGCTTTTGTCACTTATGTCTCTGACACATGCATGCTGTCAGAGTTATACTTTGAAAACATTTGTACTGTCTTTCCATTGGTATTGTCACTTGGACGACCCTTCACTTTTTGAGGCCTATATAATGCCCTTTTTTGTAACAATTGAACTGACAATTTGAAGTTATCTCTTTTGATAGCTTTGCTTTATTCTGCTGAGTGCTCTCCCTATTATAGAGTGCTCTGTGCTTGTGGATTCAAGTACACCCCCTTTTGGATTCAAGGGTTGAAGAGGTTAGTTGTGTGGATTCAGACTCTAACCCTTCTTGTATATCAAGGCTTGTGGACTCAAGTGTTTGGTCTACATTTATCCTGCGCTAAGGCTGCGTCAAATTGTCCGTTCAAGTGTTACAATGGGGGCCCTTATATAGGCCTCAAAAAGTAAATAGTCGTCCAAGTGCCAAGACTTATGAAAAGACAACACAAAAGTCTTGAAAATACAACTCTGACAACATGTATTCGTCATAGACAGAAGTGACAACAGCAAAAGGGAATCTTCTAGGCCTTGTCAGGCATTTCTAAAAAGATATTTGTAGTTTCCAATGCCTGTCATAAATATTTCTGGTCCCAAGGAGATTTTCAGACATATGTGTTAAATCCTAGGGATGCTCCCTTGGCCCAATAAGCATTTAATGGGCCTCTAATAATAACTAGCCCATAATAGTTGAAAATGAGCACCTAGGCTACAGTGTGAGCTACATCAATGTGTCAGAGACAAAAGTGATAAAAGCAAAAGATAATCTTCTATGCGTTGTCTAGGCCTTGTCAGGCATTTCCAATAACATATTTGTAGTTTCCAATGCATGTCATAAATATTTCTGGTCTTAACGAGATTTTCTGACAAAAGTGTCAGGTCCTAGGGATGCTCCCTTGGCCCAAGAAGCATTTAATGGATCCCGAATATAAATAGTCCCAGATTAATACAAAGTGGGTTCTTGGAATACATTCTATGTTAAGATATCTTATTTCTTGGTGGGGCATATTTCACAAATCACACATATTTTGGCGGGTAAATAGCCGGATCTATCCCAACTTTTTAATGTTCTCCCTAATCTATCCCAACCTTTTATCTTTCCTCAATCTATCCCAGCCGCTGACATGGACTTAAATTAAGTCCTGTTGGCGCCCGCGTCGTGTCCACGTCAGCCGCCTCCCTCCTTCTTTCCATCATTCTCTCTCCCGCCTCCCTCCCTTTCTCTCCCTCCCTCTCTCTCCCTCCCTCCCTCCCTCCCTCCCTCCCTCCCTCCCTCCCTCTCTATCTCTCTCTCCCGCCCTCCCTCTCTCTCCTTCCCCAGAACGACGATGGTTAGATTTACAGGGAAAACTTAGGACAGCCCAGACGGCTTTCTCATCATCGTTATTCGTTATTATCATTATTCGTTTCATCATCATCGTCTTTCTCTTTTTCTTCTTCTTTTTTTTATTATTCTTCACCATCATCATTATCATTATCAATATCATTATCATCATCGTTAGCTTCGACAAACTCGGTGATGTAGGCCAGAATGTAGCCCATGAACCCACTTTGTATTATTCTGGGCTTATTTATATTAGGGGCCCATTGAATGCTTATTGGGCCATTGGAGCATCCCTAGGACCTGACACTTTTGTCAGAAAATCTCTTTGGGACCAGAAATATTTATTACATGCCTTGGAAACTACAAATATCTTTCTGCAGAGGCCTGACAAGGCCTAGAATATTCTCTTTTGCTTTTGTCACTTCTGTATCTGACACATACATGCTGTCAGAGTTATATTTTCAAGACTTTTGTGTTGTCTTTTCATGGGTCTTGTCACTTGGACGACCCTTCACTTTTTGAGGCATATATAAAGCCCAACTTTGTAACACTTGAACTCACAATTTGAAGTTATCCCTTTTGAGAGCTCTGGTTTCTTTCTGAGTGTTCTCCCTGCTGAGAGTGCTTAAGTGTTTGTGGATTCAAGCACACCCCCTTGTGGATTCAAGGGTTGAAGAGGTTAGTTCTGTGGATTTAGACTCTAACACTTCTTGCAGATCAAGGCCTTTGGACTCAAGTCTCTGTTATACATTTATCCTGCGCTAAGGCTACGTCACTCGGCGCCACCGAGATCTTCGAGTGTCTTCTCCCCACCATGCCCTGGAACTGTCTCATGGTGAGTATCGATTCTTTTGTCTTCTTCTACGTTCTTGTTCTTGTTCTTCTTCTTTTCCTTATTAATATTATTATTATTATCATTATTCTTTTCATCATCGTCGTCGTCTTGTTGCTCGTTTTTCTCTTCTTCTCTTTTTCATTTTCTTATGATTCTTTACCATTATCATCATCCTCATTATTAATATCATCATCATCATCATTATCTTTTAGGGATCTTTCTTATTGTTTCTTTTGGGGTACTTGATATCATATCTAAGGGCAGTAATACCCATTCTTCCCCTCCAGGATCGTATGATGGAGGAGCTCCACGCCACTGGATACTCCCCTGAAGACATCGCCGCCGTCCTGAAGAGAGCCCCCCTCGACCCCCACGTCGCTGCGGCCATCAAATCCGCCCATTCTCTTGGGTACCGTATCTCCTTCACTGCTCCCACCAAAAATCCAAAAACAGTTCCCTCCTTTGTGTCTTCTAACGGAATATGTCCTTCCTATCTTCTTCTCCAAATGCGAGCTGAAGATCGTGAGCGACGCGAATACGTTCTTCATCGAGACTGTTCTCGAGCACCAGTACTTCTCCGGTTCTTCTCGGAGATCGTCACCAACCCCAGCTCTGTCCATGAACGAGGAAAGCTCAGGATGTCCCCTCACCACGACTTCCGCAAATCCCGGTACGGCTGCCCTAACTGCCCTCCCAACCATGTGCAAGGTACGACTCATTTACAGAAGAAGCTCAAGATTTGGTTGACCGCAGGGATTGATCGTCGACCGGATTCTCGAAAGGAGAGGGAAGAAGTGGGTAATCTATTTGGGAGACGGGTAGGGAGACTACTGCCCGTCGCTGAGGCTATCGGAAGAAGACTCGGTGATGCCGAGGAAGAAGTATCCCTTATGGTAGCGGATCTCCCTGGACCCTTCCCTCTTGAAAGCCGAGGTTCGAGAATGGAGTAACGCGGAGGAGCAAGCGAGGATACTCCTCGAGCTGATCAACGGGGACTCAGCCCAGATATTATCGGCGGACTGCAAGTTCATGAAGCGCGCCATTTCTGCCTGCGACCGCCTTCTACATTGTCTCCCCGTTCGTCCCTGAAGAACGCCAGCTGTCACTTATAAAGCCATTGTCGTCGCTCTCTCTCCCTCGTGAGACCTATTCTTCCAGCGAACCAAATACAACAACGTAGAAGAAAGAAAAAATTTTCTGGTTTACCACGAACATGATGAATAGACATTCATTTACAAAATATAGCATGAACACGAAGAATTTCATGGAGTGAAAGAAGTCTATATGGATTTATTAAAGTAGAGGATCCAGTGAGATGAATAAACAAACGTTGACCATTACCTACGCGTAGCTGGTCCGACTCTTGATATTCCTGAGGGAATATGATGAGAGCTGCCCCGTTGTCTGGATACTACGCGCAGGGCAATCCGATTGATGATGCACCTGAAGATAGTTGGACTTTACGCAAATGGGATCGAGAGTGAAGGGAGGGAGGGAGAGAGAGGGAGGGAGAGAGGGAGGGAGGGAGGGAGGAAGGGAGGGAGAGGGAGGGAGGGAGGGAGGCCAGGAGAGGGAGGGAGGGAGGGAGGGAGGGAGGGAGGGCGGGAGAGGGAGAGAGAGGGAGGGAAGAAGGGAGGGAGGCGCCAACTGGACTTAATTTAAGTCTATGTTAGCGGCTGGGATAGATTGAGGAAAGAAAAAAAGGTTGGGATAGATGGGGTGAAAAAAAAAGGTTGGGATAGATTAGGGAAAAGAAAAAAAGGTTAGAATAGATGGGGCGAAAAAAAAAGGTTGGGATAGATTAGGGAAAACATTAAAAGGTTGGGATAGATCCGGCTATTTACCCGCCAAAATATATGTGTGATCTGTCAAATATGCCCCACCAAGAAGTAAGAAATCTTAACATAGATATGATTTCGGCTGTTTGATTGATTATACATCTCTGTCAGCTGCAGTCTTCCTTGTGTATAAGAATACTGGTAGTACTAGAATACTGATTCCGTCATTTTTGAGTTGTAGACCTACCAAGTCGTCCCCTGAACAAGTTATTGTTGTCTTCAGAAAATCTTGACTTCTGGGAACCGTAGCTATCTTTAAGTAATACCGTTTCAACTTGATGTATAGTTTCCTGGTCTGATGTGTGAAGAGATTAATGCCGAGTGGCTTTGAATGTGACGGTACTATGGAAAGTAAATAAGTATTGGGGAAATAAGTAAATAAGTCTCTTTGTTTTTATTTTTCACTGAAACATCAATGTTTTCTTTGATGGCCTTTTGTGGCTTCCTTAACACTGTTTGCTCTGTTTCTATCACTTGTTCAACATGCGTAGCAGCTAGGACCAAATCAGTTAGGAAATCAAAGGATTCAGCAGATAGCTTTTTCTTAATACTCCAACGTAGACCATTATTGTACCTGGCGATACTGTATTCCCCTGATTCATTGAAATCTAGATACGACTGGAGGCAAAAAAATTTCCATGTGTAAACAGCAATAGAATCAGGTGGTAAAAACTGCAGTTTTGGTATTCCTGGTATGCCAAGTCTTGGTAATCAGTTGGTAAAAACTGCATCTTCAAGTATTTCTTCATCTTCTCCCAATCTTGAATAGGATCCTTTCCTAATCGAGTACGCATCTTTTGTTGTTGCTCCCACCATGCCCATGCACATCCCCTTCAGCTTACGACTGACAAACTTGACTTGTTTTCTCTTAGGTAAATTTTGATCTCCAAAGAAACTTTCCACTTGAATAAGCCAATGAAGAAATTCTTTAATATGTAGTTGGCCAGAAAACTCAGGAAAATCACTTACCGTATGACATTTAAGCCCATCATCATTACTATGATTCCCAGAAGTATAAGAAAAAAAAATTTGTGGAATAGATAAAGTCTTTCCTTTCGACATTCCTGAATAGCTGATATTGGAACGTAAATATTGCGGTAATACCAATTGACGCAGCCTTAGCGAAGGAACAATGAAGAACAGTGGTTTGAATCCACAAACCTTGAACTTCAAGAAGGGTTAAGTTCTGAGTCCACAGAACCAACTCTTCAGCCCTTGAATCCACAAACACAGAGCACTCTCTAACAGGGAGAACACTCAAGAGAATAAAGCAAAGCTCTCAAAAGGGATAACTTTCAATTGTCAGTTCAAGTGTTACAATGGGGGCCTTATATATGCCTCAGAAAGTGAAGGGTCGTCCAAGTGACAAGACCCATGAAAAGACAACACAAAAGTATTGAAAATATAACTATGACATCATGCATGTGTCAGAGACATAAGTGACAAAAGCAAAAGTGAATCTTCTAGGCCTTGTCAGGCCTCTTGAGAAAGATATTTGTAGCTGCCCATGCATGTTATAAATATTGGTGGTCCCTAGGAGATTTTCTAACAAAAGTGTAAGGTCCTAGGGATTCTCCCAAGGCCCAATAAGCTTCAAATGGGCCTCCAATAAGAACTTGCCGATAATGGAAGAAAATGGGCTCATGGGCTACACTGTGGCCTACATCAGGCGCCCCTTCTTCAAATGAACTCGTCCTCGAGTTCTCTTGATTTTTGGTAAGGTAATAATAATGCTGAATAATCTTGAAAAATTCAGAAGTACCAAGATTTCATATTTGTGGTCCCTAGGAGATTCTTTCAAGGCCCAATAAGCTTTTAATAAGAAGTTGCCCATAATGGAAGAAAATGGGCTCCTGGGCTACACTGTGGCCTACATCAAATCTTGGCTGGTTAAAACTAAATTATTTAATTTATATTGCATTATTTGAGATTATAATTGAGTCTTAATATTCAATAATAAGAAAATATATTTTCATTAGTGATTTATTTTTTGAAGTTTTAATTTCTAAGAGATATTATTGTATATTAATATTAAAAACACATTCTCTTGTTATTTATTTAATTTGACTGTTTAAAACTACAATAGTTAATTATTAATGGGTTAACAACATATAGTGGCACGACATTTAGGGTAAGTATTAGATACTGGCATGACCTTTTTTCACTCTCAAATACTGGCACCACCTCAGCATTCCTGTTGAGGTGGCATTTTTTATTTTTTTCTCCCCCACCTGGCTGCCACCTGGTCCTGCTTATTCTCTCTCTCTCTCTGATGTAGGCCAAAATGTAGCCCAGGAGCCTATTTTTTATTAATCTGGGCAGGTTCTTATTGGAGGCCCATTTAAAGCTTTATGTGCTTTGGGAGAATCCCTAGGACCTGACACATTTTTCAGACAATCTCCTATGGACCACAAACATTTATGACGTGATTTGGGAACTACAAATATCTTTCTGTATAGGCCTGACAAGGCATAGAAGATTCTCTTTTGCTGTTGTCACTTCTGTCTCTGACACATGCATGCTGTCAGAGTTGTATTTTCGAGACTCTTGTGTTGTCTTTTCATGGGTCAAATCACTTGGACGACCCTTACTTTTTGAATCCTTTATAAGGCCCCATTGTAACACTTGAAGACACAATTTGAAGTTAACCCTTTTGAGAGCTTTGCTTTCTTCTCTTGAGCAATCTCCCTGTTAGAGAGTGCTCTGTGCTTGTGGATTCAAGTACACCCCTTGTGGATTCAAGGGTTGAAGAGGTTAGTTCTGTGGACTCAGAACCTAACCCTTCTTGAAGATCAAGGTTTGTGGATTCAAACTTCTGTTCTTCATCTATCATGCGCTAAGGCTGCGTCAAAACTTCTGTTCTTCATCTATCCTGCGCTAAGGATGCGTCAAGTGGTATCAGAGCAAGATTCACGTTCTAGTTTCAAGTTTTCAAAAATGTCAAAATGCAAGTATCATTCTCTTCCTCTTTGTACTTCTGGGATATATTACCGTAATGATATGCATGAAGCTCTGTTGAAAAATGATTTTCCTGAGTTTTCTGGTGATCTTAATATTGAAGAGTTTTTTCAATGGCTTTTTGAAGTAGAGAGATTCTTTGAATATAGAGATATTTCAGATAAGAAAAAAGTTAAGTTCGTTGCTCACAAGCTTAAGAAAAGTGCATGGGAATGGTGGGAGCAATTGCAGAGAATGCGTACTCGGTTAGGAAAAGATCCTATCCAAAATTGGGAGAAGATGAAGAAGTACCTTAAAAGGCAGTTTTTACCACCTGATTACAAGGATTTGGTATACAAGGAATACCTAAACTGCAAACAGTTAGGTAATTCTATTGCTATTTATACAAAGAAGTTTTATCGCCTCCAATCATATCTGGATTTCAATGTATTAGAAGAATATAGTATCTCAAGGTACAAGAATGGTTTATGTTGGGCTATTAGGGAAAGATTATCTTCTCAATCCTTTTATTATTTATCTGATCTACTATTAGCCGCTGATGCTATTGAACAACTACTGGAGAGGGAGAAAACAATGAAGTGGAAGCCACAGACTCTACAGCACACTACCACAGATGATGTCAAATATCCGTCATTCATTGTGTCATGTGGCCAGAGAGAATATAATTCCATTATACAATCAAACAAAGTGGCGTTTGATTTTGTTGATGTCATCAAAGATAAGGATCATGTTTCAAAGCAACCAGAAGGAGAGCCAAAACAGCATAGTGGGGTATCCACAGGTTATATTATAAATATCAATGTTTGTCTCAATAGTATTCATGATAAACTTGGTGAAGATATGGTTGTTAGGGAAGAAGATTGTTTAAGCCAGATTAAAGATGACGCAGCCTTAGCGCAGGACTACAGGAGAACAAGGACTTGAATCTACAAGCCTTGGTCTTCAAGAAGAGTTAGTATCTGAATCCACATAACTAGCCTCTTCAACCCTTGAATCCACAAGGGGTTGTACTTGAATCCACAAGCACAGAGCACTCTCTAATCAGGAGAACACTCAAAAAGAAAGCAAAGCTCTCAAAAGGGGATAACTTCAAATTATGTCTTCAAGTGTTACAATGGGGGCCTTATATATGCTTCAAAAAGTAAGGGTCGTCCAAGTGATTTGACCCATGAAAAGACAACACAAGAGTCTTGAAAATACAACTCTGACAGCATGCATGTGTCAGAGACAGAAGTGACAACAGCAAAAGAGAATCTTCTAGGCCTTGTCAGGCCTCTCCAGAAAGATATTTGTAGTTCCCAAAGCATGTCATAAATGTTTGTGGTCCCTAG
This sequence comes from Lemna minuta, assembly GCA_024174645.1. Taxonomy (NCBI): domain Eukaryota; kingdom Viridiplantae; phylum Streptophyta; class Magnoliopsida; order Alismatales; family Araceae; genus Lemna; species Lemna minuta. The sequence continues at coordinate 4,698,172 of CM044117.1, read as the reverse complement.
GAGATTGTCTGAAAAATGTGTCAGGTCCTAGGGATTCTCCCAAGGCCCATAAAGCTTTAAATGGGCCTCCAATAAGAACCTGCCTAGAATAATAAAAAATGGGCTCCTGGGCTACATTCTGGCCTACATCAGGCGCCCCTTCTTCAAATGAACTCGTCCTCGAGTTCTCTTCATTTTCGGTAAACTTATAAGGGTGAATAATATTGAAAATGTCAAAGGTACCAAGATTGCAGACAGATATATATTGTAGGTTGTATTCAATCTTTGCCAGTTTACTGTAAGTTGCATTAGAAATTTGCTCTTTGCATTTCAACCTGTCATTTGTAGTCACTCCTTTTCCACGCTCCCTCCACCAATTTATTTCTTCCATGTTATTATGCATACATGCTTGTATTAGGAGGGCTTCAACCCGAGTAGTATAAACATCACGGCGAACAGTGAAATCAATAAGGATAATCAACATGGCCTTAGGAGTTACTATACATGGAATGTAGAACCATGCTAGTCCCTGACAGCTTCCCTCTTGAAGGATATTTCTGGGTGTTGTCAGATCCTGGATGGTTGTAATCGTTTCTTCTGTTGCAATTATATGATTTGCATCCACAATGAAATGGAGATACCCCATATTTTCTCCCATGAACTTACACTTTGTCCAATCAATGTGAGGTTTCATTGGAAAGTCCAGTAATTGATAGATCTTTGCAATGGCTTTAAATTCAGTTTCATATTTAATTGCTTTCTCATTGCTAATCCATTGGGCTGAACTTCTCAAATTCATTCCAAAATATATCTGTAATCTGCCATATATGCCCCGCCAATAACTAGCAAATCTTAACTTAGATATTATTTTGACTGCTTGATTGCCTATACATATCCTCCAGCTGCGCTTTTCCTTTTTTATTACTAACATTGGCAGTGTAGGAATGCTGATTGTGTGATTTATAAGTTGCAAACTTACCCAGTCATCCCCTTGACCAAGTAGAATCCGAGTCATACTTTCACAAATGTTAAAGTGGGAAATACCTGAACAAGGTATTGTTGTCTTTAGTAAATCTTCACTTCTTGGCACCGTACCTATATTTGAGAAATATTGTTTCAAACTGATGTGCAGTTTCCTTGTCTTACATGTGAAGAGATTAATGCCTAGTAGGTTTGAATGGTTAGTACACATGGCTTGCAATTCACAATATTCTGCAACTTGCCTATATCCAGTTTCCCACTTACTTCCCTTAGTTATGCACATCTCATGGTACACATTATTATGCATAATCTCTGGAAACCAATTGAACATCCTCCAGTTCTCATAATATTGGGCCATGGCTGAAACTGTCTTCGGGGACAAGGATCTTGATTTTCCCACCATACTGTCAGCTGAGAATGCATTTGGTAGCAAGTATACCTGCCTTGGTTGATTTGATTTTTCCCTTTGTATGATACAAGAATTAAGAACGTATGGTAAAGTTAAAACAAGTAAAAGTTTACTCTGATGGTCGCCGACTTTCATGGTTGTTGGGAACTCAGTTATGAGCTCTGGGAGCCGGTCTGTAATTACTGAAGTTGGGCTGGCAGTATTCAATTTGATCTCCTTCGGCTCAAATATTCCACCAGCCTCTTTTGAAGAAGTGGCGCCTGATGTAGGCCAGAATGTAGCCCAGGAGCCTATTTTTTATTATTCTGGGCAGGTTCTTATTGGAGGCCCATTTAAAGCTTTATGGGCCTTGGGGGAATCCATAGGACCTGACACATTTTTCAGACAATCTCCTAGGGACCACAAACATTTATGACGTGCTTTGAGAACTACAAATATCCTTCTGGAGAGGCCTGACAAGTCCTAGAAGATTCTCTTTTGCTGTTGTCACTTCTCTCTCTAACACATGCATGCTTTCAGAGTTGTATTTTCAATACTCTTGTGTTGTCTTTTCATGGGTCAAATCACTTGGACGACCCTTACTTTTTTAAGCCTATATAAGGCCCCATTGTAACACTTGAAGACACAATTTGAAGTTAACCCTTTTGAGAGCTTTGCTTTCTTCTCTTGAGTGTTCTCCCTGTTAGAGAGTGCTCTGTGCTTGTGGATTCAAGTTGATGCATGCCAGAATGTAGCCCAGGAGCCCATTTCCTTCTATTATGGGCAAGTTCTTATTGGAGGCCCATTTAAAGCTTCTTGGGCCTTGGGAGAATCCCTAGGACCGGACACGTTTGTCAGACAATCTCCTACGGACCACCAATATTTATGACATGCATTGGAAACTACAAATATATTTCTGGAGAGGCCTGACAAGGCCTAGAAGATTTTCTTTTGCTTTTGTGACTTCTGTCTCTGACACATGCAAGCTGTCAGAGTTGTATTTTCAAGACTCTTGTGTTGTCTTTTCATGGGTCAAATCACCTGGACGACCCTTTACTTTTTGAGGCCTATATAAGGCCCCCATTGTAACACTGGAAGAGACAATTGAAAGTTATCCCTTTTGCGAGCTTTGCTTTCTCCCCTTTGAGTGTTCTCCTGTTTTTAGAGTGCTCCTGTGCTTGTGGATTCAAGTACAACCCCTTGTGGATTCAAGGGTTGAAGAGGTTAGTTCTGTGGACTCAGAACCTAACCATTCTTGAAGGTCAAGGTTTGTGGATTCAAAATATTGTTCTTCATTGTTCCTGCGCTAAGGCTGCGTCACAAGTACACCCATTGTGGATTCAAGGGTTGAAGAGGAAAATTCTGTGGACTCATAACCTAACCTTCTTGAAGATCAAGGTTTGTGGATTCAAACTTCTGTTCTTCATCTATCCTGCGCTAATGCTGCGTTAAAACTTCTGTTCTTCATCTATCCTGCGCTAAGGCTGCGTCAAAACTTCTGTTCTTCATCTATCCTACGCTAAGGCTGCGTCACTCTCTCTCTTTATTCTCCTTCTCTCTCTTCTTGTCTCTCTCTCTTCGTCCGCTTCATTTCTATTTCTCCATGGCGATGTTGACGACGGGGATCGCCCCCCCGGCGCGAACTCTCGTGGTCGTCGACGGTTTTTCCGCGCGGCCGCAGCTTGACCTTCCAATGAAAGTCAGAAATCAGATGCGATTTCTACTCCCGTGATTGTGCTCAAGAAAACCTAGCTTCTGGGTCTCGATTCAAATACCAAAGCTTCGACAATATCAGTATCGCAGGTGCGTTGAAAATTTTTTAATACTTTTAGTGCCACGCATGAAATCCAGAAGTCGTTGTGGTGCCAAATCGCTGCCTGACAGGTTTTAAATCTTCACCTTTCTGTTCTTGCGCGTTCATTCAAGACCGGCATATTTACTGTCGACAGATTATCGACGAGTATTATCCAATATTTCCCTCTCCTGAATGATGTGAGAATTTTTTGACGCTGATCCCAGACGTTTTCCTCGGTTCTAGATTATTTTCGAATAACCTATCATGCTCGGTAAAGCTTACAGAGCAAAGCGCTCTAGACACCTCTACGGTCATTTTCTCTCTTGTTTATTGCAGACACCTCTCCGTTGTCGATGAAAATGGCGGCCTGCTACGTAAGTCAACCTACACGAGGAAGCCCGAGTTGACCGTGGAATAAATTAATTTCCAAATTCCTCGCCCGTTTCGTTGTGCCTTCGGGATTTCAGAAAAGTCCAACTAAACATTTGTTTTTGCACGCGACTGCGACCTTACCGTTTCCAAAAGGTTAACGAACCGCCGCCAGCGGATTAATGATAGACACAACCTCCAGTTTCTTACCCCAGCGCATCGTAAAAATTCACGTGGAATCGTCAAGGACGAGAGAAGTTGTTCGATGAATTTCTGAAAGGAATTTGATGAAAAATCTACTCTCGAGTATTTTTAAGTTCATTATCCAAGTCCCTCAAGATCTTGCGGTCTAAATCTCGTTCCTGAACGGTGCAGCTCGTTATGATCTGCGGCCTTCTGATAAAAAAAAACAGAAGATCTTCTTTAATTGATTAGCATCCTACCAGCCAATGCTTCAGTTTTACTCGCTCAGAAAACACATGTCTCGCATGACTGAAGAGTATTCGACTCGTCCCATACTCTCGAGTCTTTTACCTTATCCGTCACGATGGATATCGAGTAATCATTTCCGCCCAAGACTCTCGATCACGATGGATGAGATAGAATTGAGTTTGAATATTAAATAACAAGAAAAATACCTTTTCTCTACTGATTTATTTTTGTAAGTTTTAATTTCTAAGAGAAATATATATATTGGAATTAAAAATGTATTCTCTTGTTATTTGATTTAATTTCACTGTTTAAAACTACAATAGATAATTATTATTCTAGCAATGAAAATTTTGATTAAGGGAAATGAGTGTTTATTCGACATAAAATGCATTCTCTTCTAATTTATTGAATTTAACTGGATAAAACTAAATTATTTAATTTCTATTGCATTATTTGAGATTATAATTTAGTTTTAAATATTAAATTATTAATTAAATATTAATACTTGAGATTTATTTTTCAAAGTTTTAATTTATAAGAGAAAGTAGTGTATATTAGAACTAAAAAGGCATTCTGATCTTATTTCTTTAATTTGCCTATTTAACACTAAATTACTTAATTTCTAGTGTAGGAGAGAAATTTTAGATTAAGGGAAATTAGTGTATATTCAACATAAAAGTGCATTCTCTTTAAACTTATTAAATTTGACCGGTGAAAACTAAATTATTTAATTTCTATTGTACTATTTGAGATTATAATTTAGTTTTAATGTTAAATAATAAGAAAACTATCTTTTCTATACTGAATTATTTTTCTTGGTTTTATATTTTAAGACAAATTAATGTATATTGGAACTAAAAATGCATTTCTATTGCATTATTTGATATTATACTTTACTTTTAATATCAAATAATAAGAAAATTACCTTTTCTCTACTGATTTATTTTTCTATGTTTTAATTTTTAAGAGAAATTAGTGTATTTTCGAACTAAAAATGCATTCTCTTGTCATTTCATTACTTAATTTCTAATCTAGGGAAGAGAGTTTGGATTTAGGGAAATGAGTGTATATTTAATTTCTATTGCATTATTTGAAATTATAATTTAGTTTTAATCTTAGATAATAAGAAAAATATCTTTTCTATACTGATTGATTTTTCTATGTTTTAATTATTAAGAGAAATTAAAGTATATAGGAACTAAAAATGCAGTCTCCTGTTATTTATTTAATTTGACTGTTTAAGACTACAGTAGTTAATTATTAATCTAGCAAAGGAATTTTAGCCTCAGGGAAATGAGTGTATATTGAACAAAAAAATGCATTCTCTTCTAACTTATTAAATTTTACCGGTTAAAACTAAATATTTAATTTCTAGTGCATTATTTGAGTTCATAATTTAGTTTTAATATTAAATACTAAGAAAATAATCTTTTTTTTTCCTATTTATTTTCGTAAGTTTTAATTTTTAAGAAAAATATACTGGAATTAAAAATGCATTCTCTTGTTATTTACTTAATTTAACTGTTTAAAACTACAATACTCTATTTATAATGTAGGAAGGAAAATATGGATTAAGGGGAAGAAAACTACATTCAACATAAAAATGCATCCTCTTCTAACTTATTAAATTTACCAGGTTAAAACTAAATATTAAATTTCTATTGCATTATTTGAGATTATAATTTACTTTTAATATCAAATAATAAGCAAAATACCTTTTCTCTACTGATTTATTTTTCTAAGTTTTAATTTATATGAGAAATTAGTGTATATTGGAATTAAAAATGCATTCTTTTGTTATTTATTTAATTTGACTGATTAAAACTACAACAGTTCATTATTAATCTAGCAAAGAAAATTTGGATTAGGGGAAATCAGTCTATGTCGACATAAAAATGCATTCTCTTCTAACTGAATAAACTAGACTGACTAAAACTAAATTATTTAATTTCTATTGCATTATTTGAGATAATAATTGTATTTTAATCTTAAATAATATGAAAAATACCTTTTATATTCTGATTTATTTTTCTAATTTTAAATTTCTAAGAGAAATTAGTGTATATTGTATTTAGATATGCATTCCCCTGTTATTTATTTAATTTGACTATTTAAAACTACATTAGTTAATTGTTCAATCTAGCAAAGAAAATTTGGATGAAGGGAAATGAGTGTATATTCTATATAAAAATGCATTCTCTTCTACATTATTAAATTTTACTGAATAATACTGAATTATTTAATTTCTATTCCGTTATTTGGAATTATAATTGAGTTTTAATACTAAATAATATGAAAAATTCATTTTTCCTATTAAAAATCTACTGATTTATTTTTCTAAGTTTTAATTTCCAAGGGAATTTAGGGTATATTGGAATTAAAAATGCTCTCTATTGTTATTTATTTAATTTCACTGTTTAAAACTACATAACTGAATTATTAATCTTGCAAAGAAAATATGGATTAAGGGAAATGAGTGTATATTCGACATAAAAATGCATTCTCTTCTAACTTACTAAATTTGACTTGTTAAGACTAAATTGCTCAATTTCTATTTCATTATATGAGATTATTATTGAGTTTTAATGATTCATATAAAGAAAAATACCATTTCTATTCCTTTTTTTCTCAATTTTAATTTCTAGCAGAAATTAGTGTATATTGGAAAACAAAATGCATTCTCCTGTTATTTATTTGATTTGACTGTTTAAAAGTACATTACTAAATTTCTAATGTAGGAAAGAAAATTTGGATTAAGGGAAATGAGTGTAAAAATTCATTCTCTTCCAACTTAGTAACTTAATAATTAATAAATTATTTAATTTCTATTGCATTATTTGAGATAATAGTTGAGTTTTAAAGTTAAATAAGAAGAAAAATACTTTTTCTCTACTGATTTATGTTTCTAGGTTTTAAATTCTAAGAGAAATTAGTGTATATTGGAATTAAGGGAAATGAGTGTATATTCGACAAAAAATGATATTTGAGTTTTACCATTGAATAATAAGAAAAACACCTTTTTATACTGATTTATTTTTCTAATTTTTAATTTCTAAGAGAAATGAGTGTATATTGAAATTAAAAGTGCATTCTCTTGTTATTTATTTAATTTGACTATTTAAAACTACATTAGTTTATTTTTTTTAATCTACCTAAGAAAATTTTTATTAACGGAAATGAGTATATATTTGACATAAAAATGTATTCTCTTCTAACTTATTAAATTTGAGTGGTTATAACTAAATTATCTAATTTTAATTCCATTGTTTTAGATTATAATTGAGTTTCAATGTTAAATAATTAAAAAGACGTTTTCTATACTCATTTACTTTTCAAAGTTTTAGTTTCTAAAAGAACTTAGTGTATATTGTTATTAAAAATGCATTTTCTTGTTATTTATTTAATTTGACTATTTAAAACTACATTAGTTTATTCATTACATGATTATTAATGCAATTAAAGGCATTAATCAATCTAATTATATGCATGTTATCATATTTTAAGTATATTTCTATCATTTTGTATTATTTCATGTTATGATCTTAATATATACTCATTTATGGATTATTATACATAATTAAACATTATAATCATTAATCCTAATTATAATTGAGATCATAATCATGTTTAGAGAATGAAAATATAAGAGAAAAGATATTTATTAACATTTATGTATTTTATAAAGTTATTTTATAAGATACATAAATGTACTAAATTAATTAAAATTTATTCTCTTATTATTATAATAATTTGATTTTTTATAATGATAGATAATTCAATTTCTGATCTAACAAAATCAATTTGAACTAATTTAGAGTTGTATTTAGAAAGTTATGATTTTTACAATTTTATAGAATTTTCTGGAATTTTTCTGATTTTATTTAAGTTTTCTTTCGATTTTTTAATATTTAAAATAATTAAAATAAATGCAAAACAAGGGGCATTTATCACGCGGGTCCACATGGCCGCGACGTGGCACGCAGGGCCACTTGGCTCTGCCATGTGGACGCCCGCATGCGAGCGCCTTCGTGGCGCGGAGGTGACACGTAGACGCATATCTTATAGTATTTATTAATATGTTTATGTCTTCCGATTATCGGTAGACAGTTTATTAAACGCTCTATTTCAGCTCACCTTATATACGCACGATTATGGGACTAAGTTCCCTTCGTTTGCTTTGTATGCAGAACGTGTGGCACATCGTGGAGCGTCGATGCGGTGGACACAAGGTGCACCTAATCCCGATCAACGCACGTGCTTAAATAGACTTTAAGTGAAAGCATCCGAGCCGTCCATCGCGATTTGTAACGGACGAGATTTATCGTGATCGTTGGATTTAAATACAACGGGCAATCGAAAGTGATGCACTCCTTCTTCTTAAGATTGAATTAAATCTCAACTGTTCATTGGGATCGAACGGTCATAAAGCTAAAGTGTCGATTCGCCCAAAGGATGTCTCATCGCGACTGTTGATCACGATGAGCCCGTGATATCAATGCCCCGCCTTTTTCTTACCTCTGTAAATGTTCTTCTTCGCGACGGAAGAACGTGCCCGTGGATTTTCGTGAAATTCCTTTTGTTTAGACCACCATTTCGAGTGTCGCTTGATTCTGAGTGTTCTTCACTCATTTCCGCGTCCAATGATTACTTGAAATCGAAGTTTGATTGAAAGAGAGAGGAGAACATCAATTTTCGTCTTTGGAAACTCCGAATGAAAAGTCATGCATCCGGTGATTAAATTGGATCATTTCGAAGGCTAATTTGGGTAAGATTGTGTGTTTTCATCTTAATCTTTCATTATTTAGTGATTGGTTAAGTTTTCATCTTATGTTTGACTGGTTAAAACTAAATTATCTAATTTCTATTCCATTCTTTAAGATTATAATTGAGTTTTATAATGTTGAATAATAATAAAAATACCTTTTCTATACTGATTTATTTTTTCTAAGTTTTAATTTCCAAAAGAAATTAGTGTATATTGGAATTAAAAATACATTATATTGTTATATATTTAATTTGACTGTTTAAAACTGAATTAGTTTATTTTTTTAATCGAGAAAATAAAATTTGGATTAAGGGAAATGAGTGTATATTCGACATAAAGATATATTCTCTTTTAACTTAATAAATTGGACTGGTTAAAATAAATTATTTATTTTCCATTCCATTCTTTGAGATTATAATTCAGTTTTAATGTTAAATAATAATAAAAATACCTTTTCTATACTGATTTATTTTTCTAAGTTTTAATTTCCAAGAGAAATTAGTGTGTATTGGAATTAAAAATGCATTCCCATGCTATTTATTTAATTTGACTGCTTAAAACTACATTAGTTTATTTTTAAATCTAGCAAAGAAAATTTGGATTAAGGGAAATGAGTGTATATTTGAGATAAAAATGCATTCTCTTCTAACTTATTTAATTTGACTGGTTAAAACTAAATTATTTAATTTCTAATCCATGATTTGAGATTATAATTGACTTTTAATGTTAAATGATAAGAAAAATAGCTTTTCTATACTAATTTATTTATCTATGTTTTCATTTCTTAGAGAAATTAGTGTGTATTGGAATTAAAACTGCATTTTCTTGTTTCTTATTTAATTTGATTATTTAAAACTACATTGGTTTATTTTTTAATCTAGCAAAGAAAAATTGGATTAAGGGAAATGAGTGTATATTTGACGTCAAAATGCATTCTCTTCTCACTTATTAAGTTTGACAGGTTAAATCTAAATTATGTAATTTCTAATCGATTATTTGGAATTATTATTGAGTTTGAATGTTAAATAATAGGACAAATACCTTTTCTATACTGATTTATTTTTCTAAGTTTTAATTTCTCAGAGAAATTAGTGTGTATTGGAATTAAAAATGCATTATGTAGTTATTTATTTAATTTGATTGTTTAAAACTACATTAGTTTAATTTTTCATTTAGCAAAGAAAATTTAGATTAAGGGAAATGAGTGTATATTCGACATAAAAATGCATTCTCTTCTAATTGATTAAATTTGACTGGTTAAAACTAAATTATTTAATTTCTAATCCATTATTTGATATTACAATTGAGTTTTTAATGCTATTTAATAGGAAAAATACCGTTTATATACTGATTTTTTTTCTAAGTTTTAATTTCTCAGAGAAATTTGTGGGTACTGGAATTAGAAATGCATTCTCCTGTTATTTATTTAATTTGACTGTTTAAAACTACATTAGTTTATCCTTTTAATCTAGCAACGAAAATTTAGATTAAGAGAAATGAGTGTATATTCGACATAAAAATGCATTCTCTTCTAATTGATTAAATTTAACTGGTTATAACTAAATTATTTAATTTCTAATCCATTATTTGAAATCAAAATTGAGTTTTAATGTTAATTAATAGGAAAAATACCTTTTCAATACTGATTTATTTTTCTAAGTTTTAATTTCTAAGACAAATTAGGGTATATTATAATTAATAATGATTTCTCTTGTTATTTATTAATTCTGACTCTTAAAAACTAGATTTCTTAATTTCTAGTCAACCAAAAATACTATGGATTAAGAGAAATGAGTGTATATTCGAGATAAAAATGAGTTCTCTTGTAATTTTTGAAATTTGACTGGCAAAGGCTAGATTATTTAATTTCTAATCCATTATTTGACATTATAATTGAGCTTTAATGTTAAATAATAAGAAAAATACCTTTTCTGTACTCATTTATTTTTCTATGTTTTAATTTTTAAGAAAAATTAGTGTATATTGGAATTAAAAATGCATTCTCTTGTTATTTATTTAAACAAGATTAGTTAATTTCTAATCCAGAAAAACAAATTTGGATTAATAGAAATGAGTGTATATTCGAGATAAAAATTTATTCTCTTGTAATATATTAAATTTGATTGGTTAAAACTAGATTATTTAATTTCTAATCCATTATTTGAGAATATAATTGACCCTCAATCTTAAATAATAAGAAAAATACCTTTTCTATACTCATTGATTTTTCTAAGTTTTAATTTTTAAGAGATATCAGTGTATATTGGAATTAAAAATGTATTCTCTTTTTAAACCTATGCATGAAAACTAAAATCTAGTCTTATAAGTTAAGAGATTAAGATGAAAACACAAAATATAACCACAAATTGCGCTAGAAATGATCCAATTAACAGCCAAATAAAGGTTGTTCATTCTGGACTTTGAAAAACAAAAATTTAAAGTTAAATGGACAAATTCTTGCTATTCCCTCGACAAAATCTTGATTTCAAACACTCCCTGAACACGGAAATCAATCAAGTAGAACAGGAAAAAAGATAATCAAGGATTATGCTATACAAAAGCTTCTATAAGTCGATAATACAAGAATGAGTTCACCACTTGAAGAAAGAGAGTATAAATAGGCAAAAATTGGGTGTGGCCGTTCAATCTGTCGATTGATCTTCATCTAACAGCCTAGAAGAAATGCTGGGATGCAAAAGCGACACTGTTAAGTTGCATCCATCCTATTGAAGATGGAGAGTCACAATAAAGCCACAAAACGTATGAAGAAGAAGTGTCGCTTAATGCACGTGAGGGGGGTATGTTTGATGTTCATCCGATGCCTGAGACGCTACCATGTGGCAGAGCAAATTTATGTGAACGTTGAAAACCCTCGAATTCGTGCCAAAATAAATACCAAACTCACAAATTTTAAGATTAAATCATGAATTTGTTAGTATAATGATAACTAACACCAGGGAGATTTAGGATAATTTTCTCGGTTTTCTTCAAATTTGTATAACGCTAACATGACAACGCGCTCAGGTGTCGACTGATAGGATTTAAGGTCGATAACTTTCCGAAATTTTGATTAAAACATCAAATCCAACGGAAAAACATTGAATCGGACATTCAAAGTACCAAGCCACCAAGAACAAATGATCCTATCATCTAGTATGTATGAGAAAACATACTTACAGGTTCCTTGAAGGAGTTATTGAAGCTACTCAAGTGTCTAGCTTCTAGAGGTATCCATACGGTCTCTGGATGGTTGGATCTCCTCTTCAAAACTCTTCACCAAGAGAGAAAGAGAAGAAATGAGAGAATTCATACAAGGCTTGTATGGGCCCCTTTTGTTGTGATCGTTCTCCCCCTATTTATAGACATTTGGAATGAGGTTTTTTCATAAAAACCCTCATAATTATGTCTATATCTACTAACATCCATAAACCTTATGTGTGTGACCCTCTAGGCCCATATATCTCACTAGTTAATAACTCTATAGACCAAATAACACATTATTGGTCAACCTTAATTAATTATCAACATCCACATATAGATTAATTAATCAAGGATCGATTTAACCCAATCGATAGGTTGAGTTGCCAGCCCGTTGGGTGCCGAGCTACACCACGTACTCTAGGAGATATGGAGTATGTAAGAACTCACTTATGGACCCTTCCCGTCATTGATTACCATGTATGTATAATCCTTCATCCACATTAGACTCATGAATGACTTAGGGTATGTTCAATTGTCAAACCTTAATCAGTCACTCAAGTTAGTACTGATGCGTGTAGAAATCATTGAGAACTCCTCCTTCGATATTTCTACTACCTTGGCCAAGGATTTCATCGCATCTCATTCGTTTGAGTCAATCTCCTCAAATACCGAGGGTGGATAATCCTATCTTGACCACACAATCATCTTCGTGGACTTCATGTCTTATTCAATATATGACGTTTTAGATATCCCATGGCTAGGGATTCATAAGTCATAATCAAAACACGATCATCCATCCACAAGATGTCTTTGGTGTCTCAAGTCAAAGGACCACATACACAACCATGACATGAATCAACCTGATTGACAGTTAGGTATAATGCCATTCAAGGATTCATACAGATCAATTCAGTGAACTCTTTCTCCAAAGAGCACCCACTATCTATCCTTAGTGTCTCCACACCGATGGTTATAGGATCAATCATACTCATCATATGAGTTACATTAGATAGTGCTATTCTTTCCGGATAATTCGATGTCCTTCTTGAGTATCCCACGAATAGGAATATTTAGAACATATGTTTAACGACTACTGATCACTATATTATGATCTCATCATAATTTACTTAGTCATTGCACATGCTCATGGACTTCATTGTAAACATCACACAAGAATGACAATGAATAAATTTTATTTCAATGAACATAAACAAGATACATAGAAGTGTGATTGGCTTATAGGCCACATAATATCCATCAATCTTCGACTAGGACTAAAGCCAATTGCCCTTGTGCAACAACCCCATAGTTGTGCAATAACGCTCAAAGACTTCTTGAGCTAAAGGCTTAGTCAGTGGATCTGCAACATTGTCGGTTGATGGAACTCTTTCCACCACTACATCTCCTCTGGCGACGATCTCCCTAATCAAGTGAAAGGGCCTCAGAATGTGCTTAGACTTCTGACGAGACCTTAGCTCTTTTGCTTGTAGTATTGCACCATTGTTGTCACACAATAATAGAATAGGGTCTGAGATCGTAGGGATAACGCCAAGGTCTGTGATGAACTTCTTCAACCAAATTACTTCCTTGGTAGCATCACTCGCGGCAATATACTCAGCCTCTGTCGTCGAATCTGCAGTGGTGGGCTACTTGGAACTTTTCCAAGACACTGCTCCCCCATTCAAAGTGAACATAAATCCAAATGTAGATCTACTATCATCTGGGTCTGACTGAAAACTCGAGTTAGTGTAAGCCTGGAGCTTAAGCTCCTCTCCCCCATAAACCAGAAATAAATCCTTAGTCCTTCTCAAGTACTTAATGATACATTTCACGGCTTCCGAATGACTCTCACCTGGGTTAGCCTGAAATCTGCTCGTAACACTTAGAGCAAATGCCACATCTGGTCTTATACATAGCATAGCGTACATGATGGATCCAATCACTGATGCATACGGGATCTTTTCCATCAACGCTCTATTTTCAGGAGTCTTAGGCGAATGCTCCTTAGATATTTAAACTCCATGTCTCATCGGTATGAAACCTCTCTTGGAGTTCTCCATGCCAAACCTTTTGACAATGGTGTCTATGTACATGGATTGGGATAAGCCAAGCAACCTCCTCGATCTATCTCTATTGATACGTATTCCCAGTACGTAGGTTGCTTCTCCCAAATCCTTCATGGAGAAGTTCTTTGACAGCCACGCCTTCACTGATGATAACATACCTACATCATTCCCAATGAGTAGGATGTCATCCACATAAAGGACAAGAAAAGTGATCGTGCTCGCACTGATCTTCTTATACACACAAGGTTCATCTTCATTCTTAATGAAGTCATAAGATCTGATCGCCTCATCAAATCTTATGTTCCAACTCCTAGATGCTTGCTTCAATGCATAAATGGATCTCTGCAACCTGCACACCTTTTCTGGAAACTCCTTAGATGTATAACCCTCAGGTTGTATCATATACAGCTCTTCCTTAAGGTTTCCATTGAGGAAGGTGGTTTCACATCTATTTGCTAGACTTCGTAGTCACAGTGTGCAGCTATATAGCGAGAAGAATCCTGATTGACTTAATTATAGCAACTGGTGATAAGGTTTTGTCATAGTCAACTCCTTGTCTTTGACGATAACCCTTCGCCACCAACCTTGCCTTGAAGGTGCCAATCTGTCCATAAGCACCAATCTTCTTCTTGAAGATCTGCTTACACCCGATAGGTACTATACCCTAAGGAGGGTCAACCAAGTACCATACTTGGTTTTAATGCATGGACTGGATCTCTGAATCCATTGCTTCTCGCCATTTCTTAGAGTTGGAATCATGTACCGCTTCACTGTAGGTTAAATGATCACTATCCTTTAAGTGGAGAGTATCGACATCATCCGACACTATATGTCCTACATATTGATCTGGTTGTCTCGGTACTCTACCAGTCCTACGCGATGCCTCTGTGTGTACTTGAAGATTTTCGGGGACTGAGTTCTCATCTAATGAGGTAGCATTTGTGTTTAGATCTAGAACGTCTTCTAGTACTACTTTATCCCACTATCTCTTCTCAAGAGATACTCATCTTCTAAGAAGATGACCCCTTTTGCAACAAATATTGATTGTTCTTCAGGTCGGTAAAAGTAGTATCCAATCGTCTCTCTTGGATATCCCACAAATTTACACAACTCAGTCCTCGACTCCAGCTTGTCTGTATCATGTTTCTTAACATGAGTAGGACAACCCCATACGCTAAAGTAGTAGAAGTCCGGCTTCTTCCCTTTTCATATCTCATATGGAGTAGAAACTACAGATTTGCTAGGTAAGACGTTAAGGACACGCGTTGTTGTCTCAAACGCATATCCCCAAAGGGATATTGGAAGTTTTGAGAAACTCATCATATATCGCACCATGTCCAACAAGGTACGATTTCTCCTCTCCGAAACACCATTTATCTGAGGTGTGTAAGGAGGAGTCAATTGAGCTAGGATACCATTATCCTTAAGGAACTGTGTGAACTCTGTACTTAAGTATTTACCTCCTCGATCTGATTGAAGAGTCTTGATACTCTTTCTAGATTGTTTCTCCACTTCATTCTTAAACTCTTTGAATTTCACAAAGGCTTCGGACTTATACCTTATAAGGTATACCCATCCAAACCTAGAGAAATCATCAGTAAAAGTGATGAAGTAGAAACTGCCACTTCTAGCTTGGACAGGCATCGGACCACATACATCATAATGTATTAGCATCTATCCAATTGAAGATGGAGAGTCACAATAAAGCCACAAACGTGTGAAGAAGAAGTGTCGCATAATGCGCGTGAGGGGGGGTATGTTTGATGTTCATCCGATGCCTGAGACGCTACCATGTGGCAGAGCAAATTTATGTGAACGTTGAAAACACTCGAATTCGTGCCAAAATAAATACTAAACTCACCAATTTTAAGCTTAAATTATGAAATGATTAGTATAATGATAACTAACACTCAAATCCAGGGAGATTTAGGAGAATTTTCTAGGTTTTCTTCAAATTTGTATAACGCTAGCATGGCATCGCACTTAGGTGTCGACATGTGGCGACGTATGCGCACGTCATGTGTTGCGCAGTATGTGCATGATTAGCGTGTGATTAAGTGGTTAAGAACCATGTTAAAGGTATATGGTAATCGTTAAATATCGTGTATACCTTCAACACGATTTTTATATTTTTCTATATCTTCGTAGGTGATGTGGCTTGCTCAGAATCGTCTAATTGGCAAAAATTAAACAGATTTTATTTGAGCCCCTCATTTTCACTTAAGTGAGGGGGGTACGTGGCAGCATCTGAGTGGATGATGATTCATTTTCTTAAACAAATAAATCTTGGCTATTCATCTGAGTTATAACGGTCAGGATTTGAAGATCCATCGGACAAATTGAAACGTCGATTTACGATCGAACAGACCAGATCTCGCGACGCTTTCTCTTCACACAATCATGTGACATGATCTTGATGCTTTGATGAAGATCCAATGGTCGCATCTCAGCCGTTATAGTACCCCAAATGAACGACTAAGATTAAGCATTTTTTAATAAAATGATTCACCACCACATACCTTCCATTTAAGTGAAAATGGAGGGTCACGATTAAATTGCGCGATCGCTTGCTCACTGCATAAAAACAAAAAAATCATATTCCCACATGGAAAAAATATTGGTGTTTGTCACATATAAAAAGAGTGTGACTTAGTGGGTTAGCTTATATACGTAAAATGGATGTTTAACCCACTAATCATACATAGACACATACACAGACTCGTGCACCACGTGGCATATACGTCGCCAGGTGACGACACATAAGCACACTTCGCTGCGTCAGTTGCCACGTCAGTGAGTGAAAATAAAATATTTTTTATTATGTAAATCATAAATAAAATTAAAAATAAATCCATAAAATTATGAGAGAATATCAGAAAAGTGGAGGAAAAATCCCTAAAATTAGAAAATTTATAACTTTCAAATTTTAATTCCTTTCTTTAATCCAAAGTTTTTTGTTTGATCAAAAATTTAATAATCTATCATTCTAAAAGATAAAATTTAATAAATAACAAGAGAATACATTTTTATTTTAAAAAATATCCTCATTGGTTTTGGAAAATAAAATTAGAAAAATAAATGAGAATATATAAAAAATAATTTTCTCATTATTTGACATTAAACCTCAATTATAATCTCAAATATAAAATGGGAATAATATAATCTAAAATATATCTCTTTAATTATTTATGCTTTTCCCTAGAAATAGTACATTTTGATATTATAACTTTAAATTTCATAAAATGATAGATATACACTCAAAATATGAAAACATACATAAAAATGAAATGGTTTATGCCTTAATTAGCATTTATAATCATATAATTACTAGTATAAATTGCATGTTATCACAGACATCACATGAAGTCCATTAGGCCCAATTACTCTTGGTCGTTATAACTTTTGAGATGATCAGTTGAGATTACAAGATAAAGATAAAATGATTGGCCGCTGAATTTGAGCACACCACGCACCGAATGAGATAAATCCACGAGGTCGCTGAAAACAAGCGAAAAAGTGTCAAAACAAGTTCTAAACTCACCAATTTAAAGTTATAATCACACATTAAAGAGTATAATGGTGAATAAGGGTCGAATTCATAGAAAATTCAGGTATCTTTGAGGTGTTCTTAAAAATTTGATCAAATCGAACATGAATTGAGATGAGAAATTCAGAATTTATGTAGATTTGGAAAGAGAACTCCAAGACGATTGCACGGAATAAAAAATTACTCGATTAAGATCAAGATTTATAGGTAAATCAAGGAGCACAAAATAACTTAAAAGTTGATTACGAGGAGAGAGAAAAACTGATGTTAAATCTAAAATTAACGTAATCTATGATTAGGATGAAAACATATAATCTAACTTGAAGTCGCACTCGAATTAATCAAATTGATCACTTGATCAAGGGCTTTCATTCCTCGATTTTGACATAAAAATTCGACATTCAAAAGGTAATTTCTCTTTATTCTTTCGACAAAATCATGCTTTCAAACACTCCTTAGATATGGAAATGAGTCTAAAAGAGGAATAAATCAAAAGATTCAAGGATTGAGACATCTATACTATTCGATAGCTCGAAACATCCTATAATTCCTTACATCATCAAAGAACATGTGCATTTATATGCCAAATTGGGTGTGGTCATTGGATTTGGCTCTTTATCTTCAATCAAGGGCTTCGATGAAATGCTTGGATACGAATCATTGCCATTCAGTCACGTCCATTCGACTGAAGATGAAGCCCTCACATTTTATCATGTCACGCATGAAGTAGAAGCGTCGCACGATCAAAGCCTTCCGATCAAGAATCGACGCTTGAGATGTCGCCATGCATCCACCAAAGTCTATCGGGCGCATTTAATCTCTGCCATTATAACTCTTTAGATGAACAGTTGAAAAAAAATCATTTTAAAATAAATTATCGCCCAATCAAAGTGCGCCGCGTACCCCCTCACTTAAGTGAAGATTGACGATCACGATTTGATTCACGCGATCGCACGCTCCACATTTCGCCACGTATCCTGCGCATGAAAACAAACAAATTAATCCTACATGACAACAATCAAAGTAAATCAACGAGTATATAACATAAGAATGATTAGTGAGTTAGCGAAAATCTTAAAAATCGTGCTTACTCTCACTAATCGTGCGCGCGCATGCATACACTTTTGCCATGTGGCGTATACATACGCCGCCACATGGTGACGTATTTTTGCCGATGCCAAGTCAGCACACAATAAATATATATTTTTTATTGTTTTTAATTCAAAATAATTTCAAGTAAATTCATTAAAAATTAGAAAATTCCTAGAAAATTTCCTAAAAATTAGAAAATTTATAACTTTTAAAATATACTCCAAATTAACCAAATTTGTTTTTCAGAACAAAAATTAAATAATATATCATTTTAAAAAGTCAAATTTGGAAAGAAACTTGTATTTCAAAAGTAAATTACAAGAGAATAAATATTTTTTTTCAAAGATATGCTCATTTCTCTTAGAAAATAAACATAGAAAAATAAATGAGTGTAGAAAAAGTATTTTCTCTTATTATATAACATTAAAACCTAATTATAATGTTAAATTTAGATAGGAATAATCTACTCTAAAATATATCATTTAAAAATACATAATTATCTCTAAAATAGTGCATTTTGAGATTAAAACTTTGCATAAAAGTCATTTATCTTTTCTGCATGTTATCATACGACTGTGCCAAGTGACAAGACGAGACTGCGAAGTCGTCGATTTCACACGGTCTCGTGTCAAAAAAATACCGAATTTACCAATTTAGTGAATTTAATAACAAATTGAGTGGCATAATGGTAAATAAGGGTAGAATTCATAGGGAATTAAAGTGTTTTCGAGATATCTTTTGGAAATTGATCAAATTAGATGATGAATTGAGGTGAGAAATTAGGGAAAATGGTAGATTTACAAAGATAACTCAAAGATCTATCCATGGAATCAAAAAATCTCTCCATTTGGATTAGTAATCGCGGAGAAATCAAAGAGCGAAGTGAGATAAAATTTTTGGAATCGCGAAGAACATAAACTGAAATTAAAATCTAAATTAAGCTAAATTAAGATCCTAAACTTAAAATTGATGATACATGACGATAGATTATAGGGAAAATAAGTTTTCTACCCCGAGATAACGATCGAATTGATCCAATTGATCGTCGGATCGACGGCTATTCATTCTGCGAATTCAAACGTGAACATCGGTGTTCAAGAGACAAATTCTACATGATCGATCGACGAAATCTCACTTTTAAGCACTCCGTGAACGCAAAATTAAGTCTAGAAGTGATTACAAGTGACAGATTTAAGAGAGGAAGGGTTTAGATGGGTTGATTAAGCGAAATCCTCCAAGAATGTTTACAAAAATCGAAGAACACATCGTTTTATAGCAATTTTGGGCATAACCGTCCGATCGTTTCGATCGACGGTTACGGTGGAAGGGTCCATCATGGACCGTTTCACTTAAGTCGTGGCTGTCACATCTTGATGAATGGTCAGGATGCACCGCGTGGATAAGCGTTATAAAACGCGTGAAATGTCGTCCTTTAGATCGCAATCCAACGGTCCAAATGAGTAGCGCGCGATTTAATCAGGACCGTTATAATCCATCTTAAATCGCACGTGTCTTTGATCACGATCGGTGGTCCGCTTATACACCCGATCAACGCGCGATAATCCACGCCCCATCTAATCCGACGCGTATCCTTTCGCCACGTCACCTGCATGTTTAAAAACTGTGTGGAACTTTAGTCCCACACGGGAAAAATTAAAGAAAAATATTTAGTTTATAAGAAGCAAGGATTTAGAGGGTTAATAAATCCCTTCCGATAAAGGGAAGGCTATATGTACAATAACCAGAAATATATATATATAAATAGAAATAGAGCCACTTGTCACCTCCCCGCCACGTGGGCCCGCGTGGGCTCGCGTGGCTCTGCCACGTGGCCCTACGTGCCATGTCGCACCCACGTGGGACCCGCGCGAATATCTGCCCCCTTTTTATCATTTTTTTTATTATTTTATGCGATTTTAAAATCGAAATAAATTAAGAAAAATCTGGAAAAATCCCTAAAAAATTGTAAAATTTATAACTTTCAAAATACAACTCCAAATTAATCTAAATTTCTTTCAATTGATCTGAAATTTAATTATCTATTATTCTAAAAAGTCAAATTATTAAAATAAAAAGAGATTTAATTCTTATTTCAAAAATATATTCATTTCTTTAAGATTTTAACTTTAGAAAATTAAATGAATGTTGATAAAAATGATTTCTCTTATTATTTAACTTTAAAACCACTTATAATCTCAAGTAAAGATAGGTCATAAAATCTTTAATCTTTAATTCATCATAATTAACCCTAAATTAACGCATTTTGAGATTATAACATAAAATTGCATGGAATGATAGAAATGCACTCAAAGTATGATAACATGCATATAAATAGAATGTTTTATGCCTTATTTTGTATTAATAATCATGTTTTATCATGTTAAGATTGCATGTTATCACCAAGATGAAGAACTTCTAGATGAATAAGGTCCTCTTGAAACAGCTATAAGATGAAGAAATTCTCTTGTCGCAAATCAGTTAGGGAAGACAACGTTCTTAATTTCCTACCCAACTAATCTTGGCCGGGAGGACACAGTGGGAAGAAGAGTCATAGGATCGACTTGGAAGAAATTCATAGCAAGATTTTGAGTCACATGATCAATTTGAAGTAGCTACAAGATCTGTAAGGGCCAAATAAGGTTTTGTGTTTTAGGTTTTATAAATCTTTAGTTTCAATAAACTTTCTTTTACGAATTTAAACTTCAGTTTTCTAATACTCTAATGTTTGAGTTTTCATTCGGATGAGATTTCTCCCAACTAATGTACATATATGGAGCGCAGCAACAACTGCTTTTAATTTCTTTTAAGGTGAATGCATGAGAAATTAGGGTAAGGTTTAGGTTTAGGTTTACTATGGATAAATACTTGTTTCTTTGATTTTGGTCAAAGAAATCTAACCGTGAATTTTAGATATTGTTTTGATTTAGAAGAGTGAGATATAAAAAATATAGAGATTATTAAGCAATACTATTTTGAATACCTAAATTGTAACTAGAGATCATATGAATCCAAGTATGTGATTTGATAATTCTTTTCTTCAGCTTTCAGCTTATAGATAGAAAGGTTGCATTAGAAAGATATTAAAAGCAAACACATAAAAATCAGGATAGTAAGACAATGAATCACAATCTTCAGTTGCCTCGTCATTTTGAAATGAAAAAATATATAAATTTCTGTAGGACAAGTACTGATAAAGGTGATAAGTAAATAAAATGAGGCAAGAAGAATCAAACATGAGCACATGAACTGATATAGGATCCGCACAAATACGGATAAGTGGAGAACTATTCTCCACCTAAAAATATATATAGTATCATGTAGTTCAATCTTGTGTGAGTATTAGCTACAGGATTCAATAAAGTACAAAACTAAGGAGTAAGATTTACATAATTAAAATACACCGAGAAGGAAGTAGATTCAAACCTTTCTTTTGTGCCTAACCAATCAACTTTACCATCTGGTTTAACCTAAATGTGATCTATGGTTGAAGATGTAGAGAAGTTCATGGTAAGAACATTAAATAAATAAAAGAATGATCGTCATTACCTCCCTTGGATTCAACCCCTTATTGAGCTATATCTTCAGGTCAATAGGAGATGAATGGAAAACATATTAGAAACATTATTGCATAAGTCTAAAGACACAACCACATACAATTTCTACTTGCACTTGGACTTATCACTCGCCATTTCACTTGCATAACAAAAGATAAACATAAATCCACATTGTGAAAATGATGGGAGTTATCTTGTATAAATAGATACGATGTCTTAATGGTTAGCTTATGCCCTTAAAATGCGCTAAATCACTAATGGTAAATGCCACACGTGGCACATGTATACACTGCTGACAAGACCATTTATGCGATCATTGAAAACAGACAATCATCGGTAAAACAAAATTTATAATTCCGTAAGAAAAAAGATATGAAATCAAGTATAGTGTAAAGATCGGGTCGATCGACAGAGAACACGGTTGACTTTGATAAAAGGGTTGACTTGGTCAATCTTAGGTTTAATTGGGTATATTAAGAAATGAAAGTGATATATAATGAATGGAAATGATATAAATATATGAGAGAAGATATTTTAAGAATTTAGAAAATGATTTGACAAAGAAAAGTCAAAAGCCAAGGCCAAAGCATTGAATTTGACCAGATGTTGACTTTCTATAAAATAAGAGAATTAAAAGAGGGTAAAGTTTTATGAAAATTATATATTCAAAAAATAGAGAGAAAATAGAAAAAATTTTATTTAAAGTTCTTGATTTTTCTAGAAGAATTAGATTTATTATAATTTATTGAAAATCAAAGATAAGAAAAATCTTGAAATGAACACTTCGGTTCAAATCATCATATTGACTGATCAAATGATATCCAAATCAAAAATTTCACATATAACTAAAATTGTCAAATTTTATTTTATATTTTAATATTAAAGCCCACGCAAGTCAACGCCCAAATTCGGATTGAAACTAATTAGTCGATGCTCAAACGTTAAATTGAAAGGTCAAACAGTGATCAAAGTTTATAATTTAGCTATCCACGAAAAGCTGATTAAACAAGGAATCCAATGAAACCAAAATCAAATGATTTAAACTTAAGATCAAGGAGAAATCCATGTTTCAAAATCAGAAAAAATCCGCACCCAAATTTTGCCGAAACGAAGAATAATTCAATTTCTAAAATGAAATTAACTATCTAAATCTAATCTAAATTATAATTATTGCAAGGGACACGATCATATCATGCTACCTCATTATGATTTGAAAAATATTTCTTCAATATTTGACTTCAACTCACATTAATTGAACAATATTTCTTCGATTTCTTCTTCGGCGTGCGCTCGACGTTCAAGGGGAGATTTTGATCGATTCTTGCAATGATTCGTGATCAATCCTGCCTCATTATGATTGCAATTGAGTCTAAAATTTAGGGGGATCACGAAGAACTAATGTTTTTTTCTCCAAAATTGCTTAATCTTTTTACGATTCAATCGAAAGTTGAGTTTACAAATGAAGAACATCATTTTTATAAGAAATTTTATTACAAAAATTGTGGACCGTTTGATTCGCTGAAGGATAATTCAACATGTGAGATTGCACGATTTAAGTGGGCCACGATCTCACGATCTCCCCATGCTTTTTGCCCTTTTTAATGGAATTAAATCCAGAAAATGTCTTAAAAAATCAAAATAAAATCCATAAAATTCCATAAAATTCAGAAATTCATATCTTTCTTTATATAACTCTTTTTTACTCAAATTTTCTCCATTGGATTACAAATTTCTTCATCTATAATATCATGCCACTAAAAATATAAATTCTAATAAGAAAATAGGGTGAATTCAAAATAATCTTAAATAATCCCTTAAAATTTTACTTTATATCATCACATCACTCACTTCTTGAAATGAATTCTTTTAATTATCAACTAAAGTCAAAATATCTCAAGGAAAGTGGTTAATTTCTAATTATTTAACCTTGAAAAAGATCAAACATCAATAAAACACATAATTAACCCTAAATAATGCAAAAATATGGACATAAGTAAATGGCATACCAATGGAGAAAATTCATAAAACTATGATATCATGCATTATAATTACATAAAATAAGCACAACTATTGGTTAAATAAGATAAGAATTTAAGTTATATATGCATGTTATCAGCTGCCACATGGCAACATTTGCAAATGTGCATGCCATGTCAACACTTGCATAAAAACCAATTAAAATCAATCCCAAAAAAATCAGAAAAATTCCTAAAAAATTAAAAAAATCATAACTTTCAAAATATAACTCCTTTTTAATCCATGTTTTTGTTTGATCACAAATTATATATTCTATTTTATGAATATTTTAATTGAATAAATAATAAGAAAATAAGTTTATAATTAAAAAGTACAATCATTTTCTTTGGAAAATAAAATTAGAAAAATAAATTGGTGTATATAAAAATATTTTCTCATATTATTTGTATTTAAAACTCGATTGTAATCTCTAATATAAATGAGAACAATCTAATTTAAAATTTAAAATTTGATTATACATGATTAACCCTTAAAATAAAGCATTTTTTAGAGTAATAATTTGAATTGCGTAGAAAGATGAATATGCACTCAAACTATGATAACATCCATAGGAATGGAATATTTTATGCCTTAATTTTCATTAATAATTATGTAATTAAAATTATAGTTGCATGTTTCACTCACCCAATGAATATTTTGTGTAAATATACTGGAATCTCTAATGGCGCATTCAAGAGATGTTGCTTCTCCCAACTACTACACCTAGCTTTGTGTTCTCCAACATTTCTATTGTCCTTTTTCATTTAAGCTCTCCCTCATACCCCTTTCCCCTTATTTCATTCCACTCTCTTCTTTCTTCATCTCTTTTTTTTACCTCAACTATGTTTTTTTTCTTTCCTTGTTTTCTTCTTTCTCATTTTTTTCCTTCAATCCCCTATCTTCTTGGTCCTTTGAAAAAAATACTTTTTTCTCTCTCCTTTTGTCACTTTCTTTTTATCTCCTCCAACCATTTTTTCTCTTTTATTGCATTTTCCCTTCTCTTTGTCTCTTTGTGTTAACAAACATAGAGTTGGGCACTGCAAAAGAAAGACCATTGTTTAAGTCTGGAAAGGCAATAATGATACAACCTTGATAAGAAAACTTACCTATCATATTGAGCACACAAATACATCTATCAACAAGGCAGCCTTGAAGGCCGGTCCCTCATAATCCATGAATGTTCTTGAAAACCCACCAGAAATTGGCCACCTATGATTATCAAACCGATTCTTAAAAAAACCCACAACATTTTTTTTACATTAAATGACATTGTTACCACCATGGATGATCACATGACTGAGGGTGATGTGCAATCATTCCTCGATTGTCATTTGATCGATGTATGCTTCAACATCTGCTCAAAATCTATACAAGCACATGCAACTCTAGCTAAGAGATTCAAAGGCTCACACTCTCTAGTGATCAGCCCAGGCAGAGTCATGCACAAAAAAGATCAGCTGTTGTTTTCTATCCCCAAAGCCCAAAAATTTGCAACCTTCATTCAAAGAAACTGCTGACCTGGTAGGCCTAGTTCCAAGATACATCTATCAATGAGGCATCTCTCAAGGCCCTAGACTAAAATTCTTGTACCTACCTCAAAACCCATCATCAGTTGGCCAACTGTGATCATTGAATCCATTCTCAAAACCGTAGATGATACTTTTCTTCCTTACATGACGTACACTCCTATGGCCACGAAGGAACATGCTACTAAGGGTGATGTTCAATCATTCCTTGACCATCATTTGATCCCCATCTGCTTCAACATCTCCTCCATGATCAATAAAATTTGCAATAGTCTCACCTAATGAATATTGTGCATAAATATACTGAAATCTCTTGCATTTCATTCAAGTGGATCTACTTCTCCAAATTGTTGCACCTAGTTTTTGCTCTCTAACATTTCTATTGTTCTTTGCCATTTAAACTCTCCCTTATATTCCCTTCCCTTTTTTCATTTCCCTCACTTTTTTCCCCTCTCTTTTTTTACCTCAACCATGTTTCCATATTTTGTGCAATAGTCTCTGCTAAAATATGATAACCTATGATTTTAAAAAGAGTTATAAAGTTGATTTTTAACTAAGATTTTGAAAATAATAATTTTAGAGTCAGGTATGAAAGAAACAATTCTTAACTCAGATTTTGGAAAAGGGGTAACAAAATGATTGTATTTTTAAAATAAACAATAAATCGAGAAATTATGTTTATAATAGAGGATGTATAGTGAATAAAAACATGATTTTTAATTTAGAAACTAAATTAATGACCTCTATGGGAATGTTGACCATTAGAGCAAAGAAAACTCTAAAGAGATTAATTAAAATAGGGTACTGTGTGCTTATATAAACCTGATAGAGATGTTGACATTTGAGATCGATAAGCCTTCCATAATTTTGATAAAAATATTGAGTGCAGCGGAATACATTGAATCAGATATTCAAAATGCCAAGGCACGAAGAATAAATGATCGTACCATCTAGTATGTATGAAAAAATATACTTATAGGATTCTCTTGAAGTTCTTGAAGCTATTCAATTATCTAGCCTCTAGCAGTATCCACACGATCTCCGGATGGTTGGATCTACTCTTCAAAACTTTTCACCAAGAGAGAAAGAGAATAAAGGAGAGAATGCTAACAAGGGTTGCATGGGCACCTTGAGTTGTGGTCGTTCTCCCCCTATTTATAGACATTTGGTATGTAGATTTTTCATAAAAACCCTCATAATTTTGTCTAGATCCTCCCTCTAAGTTCATATATCTCACTAATTAACATCTCTATATACTCAACAATACCTTATGGGGATAACCTAACTATTTATTATCTACATCCAATCTATTAATTAATTAATCAATGATCAGTTATGACCTAATAGATAAGTTGTCACCCGTTGCTGTCAAGCTACATCATGTACTCTAAGAGATGTGAAGTATATGGAGCATACTCACTTATGGAACCCAGGCCATTGTCTTGGATAGCATGGATGTATAATCTTTTATGGTACATGAGACTCATGAATGACTTGTATGATTAATTTGTCTCAAATCTTAATCGGTCGCTCGAGGTTAGTACGATACGGTATGAAATCATCGGGGAACTCCTTCTCTGATATTTCCACTATCTTGGCCAAGCATTTCATCGCATCTCATTCTTTGAGTCAATCTCCTTAAATATTGAGGGCGGACGATCCCATCTTGACCACATAATCTCATTCTTTTGATTGTGATTATTTTTAAAATTCATAAACAAATTTTAAACTTCAAGTTTAAAAAGAATGATAAAATTCAATTTTAAAATAAAGAAATTTAATTAATATTTAACAAAAATTGGAAAATGATTCTGACTTTTAGAACTACAAATAAGTATTTGAATTCATGTTTGAAATAAAGGATATTTGAAAATTCAAATCTGATAGTGAATTTTGAGACCAAATTTTAAAGTATATTTTAAAAATGGAATATAAGAGGATATGTATATTTAGAATAAACTAATAAATATTAGAGTTCATTTCCAAAATAAATAATGATTGTAATTTTAAATCTGATTCTGAAATTTGAAATCCAATTATCAGCAAAGATTTTTAAACATGGTTAAAAATATTGTCTTTTTTAGAATTATAGAATTTAACTGAGAATTCATGCTTTAATTCAATATATGAAACTAAAAAAGGATGATTTGTGAATTTAAACATTTTTTTACCTTAGAAAGAAAATTTTATTTCTTCAACTTTTAAAGGTTATGGAAATGATTTTGAATTTTAAAACCAAATTTGAAACTATGATTTTAAAAAAGGGTAGTGATGACTCATGTATTCAGAAATAAATTTAAATATTAGAATTCATGTTTGAAATAGAAGATTATTTGCAAATTCAAACATAAATTTGATCTTAGAAACTAATTTTGAAACTTTTATTTGAAAAAGTCATGAAAATATGTTTGACATTTAAAATAAATAATGAATTGAGAAATAATGTCCAAATAAGGTATAATTTGAAATTTTCACATGCTTTTACAATGCAAAACCAACTTTAAATTAAGATATCCAAATATAAAACATGAATTTTATTTTATCATTAAAGAAATAATGGAGAATTCATGTTTGATATAGAGAATGGTTTTCATAGTCAAACATATTTTTTAAAACTTACAAAAAATTTCAAATTTCAAATTTTAAGAATGGTATAAAATGATTTTGAATTTTAAAAGAAAATTACAAACTCAGATTTTTAAAAAGGTATGAAATGATTTTGATTTTAGAAATGCTTATGAATATTAGAATTCATGTTTTGAAATATGTAATTATTTTGATAATCAAACATAATTTTGAATTTGTATTATGATTTTTCAAAATGGGTACAAGAAATATTTGTATATTTAAAATAAATAATAGATTTATAGTTTATTAGTGACGCAGCCTTATCCCAAGATAGATGAAGAACAGAAGTTTGAATCCACAAACCTTGATCTTCAAGAAGGGTTAGGTTCTGAGTCCACAGATCTAACCTCTTCAACCATTGAATCCACAACGGGTGTACTTGAATCCACAAGCACAGAGCACTCTCTAATAGGGAGAACACTCAAGAGAAGAAAGCAGAGCTTTCAAAAAGGGATAACTTCAAAATTGTGAGTTCAAGTGTTACAATGGGGGATGGGCCTTATATAGGCCTCAAAAAGTAAAGGGTCGTCCAAGTGACATGATCCCTGATAAGACAAACTCAAAGTCTTGAAACTCTAACTATTACACCATACATGTGTCAAGGGATGGGCCTGACACAACAAAAAGAAGCTTCTAGGCCTGAGAAAAGACACTTTGCAGATTCTAGGAACTGTAGAATCTGACACACACTTTTGTAAGTCTCTAGGTGATCTTCTGCAGACAGTGACAGCTCCTCGAGATTCTCTCCTGACCTAATAAGCTCTAATTGGGCTTCATAAGTGGGCCTTGTGACTTTTCTGGGCTTTATGAGTCACAATTGGGCAATGGAGGCCCTTGTCCTACATCAATTAGTAAGGTAAGGAATGATTTGCAGTTTTCAACATGATGTGAATTTTAGAAGCAAATTTAAAATAAGGTTATAAAAGGTGAGAAAATAATTCTGATTTTTACACACACATATTTGAGATAATATTTTAAATAGTTGATATTTGCAAATCCAAAAATGATTTTTGGTTGAGAAACTAATTTTAAACTTCAACTTAAAAGAAGTGCACAAAAAAGTAATAAATTTAAAAAGTTATAATAGATTGGAAATCTACCCCCAAAATAAAGTGTGGTTTTTAAATAAAACATGATTTTCAATTTGAAATTATAAACTAGGATTTAAAAAAGAGGCAAGAAACTGATTTTGAATTTTGAAATATATAATAGTTATAAATACATATTTCAATCTATCATTCATTACTATGAATTATTTTCAATTTTAAATATGATTAGTTTTTTTTTAAAAATTCAAACTAATATTTTCAGAAAAGCCATAAATGATTTTGATTCTAGAAATAAATTATTAATTTTTGAATTCATGTTTAGAAGAAAGGATGTTTGCAGATTCTAACTAATTATGAATTTATAAACTAATCTTTGGACTCTAACTTTAATAAGAGTATTAAAGGATTTATATTTCAAAATCAATAATAAATTTGAAATTTATCTCCATAATAAAATATAATTTTCAAGTTCCAGGGAGATTTCCAATTTAGAAATTAAATTATAGTTTATGATTTTACAAAGGGGTATTAAAATTATTTTGATTTTTAAATAAATAAGAAATTCAGAATTCGTGTCCATAATAAATCCAAACATGATTTTGAACAAATATTTTCAAAGAGGATTTACGAAAAAAAAATTATTAGAAAAAATGATAATGGGAGAATTCTTGTCTAAAATAGGTGAGGATTTGCATATTGAAGTACGGTTTTGAAAGTAGAAAGTAAATTTTAAACTACCTTTTCAAAATGATAATTTTTTGGTGTTAAATTTCGAAGTGAAAAAGAATTTGAAATTTATATACAAATCAAAGTATAATTTCTGTATTCAAATAAAATTTTAAATTTAGAAGGTTAAACATAAACTATGATTTTGAATTTTAAATAAAATAAAAATTCTGAATTCATGTTTGAGTTAAATGATGATTTCGTCATGGTTGTCAATGTCAATCCAAATTTTAAACTAAGATTTTAAAAAAGGGTATACAAAGGATTTGATTTCACAGAAAGGAATTAATAAAGTGAGAGACTTTGTGTTTGTAATAAAGGATGATTTAAAAATTGAAATATGATTTTGAACTTGGAATGAAAATTCTAAACTAGAATTTTGGAAAGTTATATTAAGAAATTTTCATCTAAAAATAAAAATAAATTAAAGTTCATTTTTGAATTAAAGTATGATTTCCAAATGCGAGCATGATTTTGAATTTAAGATTAAATGATAGGCTATGATTATAAATATGATTTGAAAAGACAAATATGATTTATAATTTTCAAATAGATAATAATTGTGGAATTCATGTTAAAAAAAAAAAGGAATGATTTACGATTTTAAACATGATCTTGAAATTTACAGTCAAATGATAAAGTAAGATATTCAAAAGGGTATAGAAACCATTTTGATTTTATTAGATATAAAATGTATAATGATGAATATAATGAGAGGAAATGGGTGTATGTCATGTGGATGAATAGACGATTAAGATGAAGCGAGACTTGTAACATTTTTGCTGTCATTGCCATAATGATGGGTGGATGTCGAGAATGATTGCCGTCCTTGATTTGAAGAGCGCTGCTTGCGCACCTTTAAGATGGAAAAAATCATTACCTCGATTCATTATTTGGTGGTGCTAAGCTACTATTCTCTTCTGCAACCGGCCGGATTCATTATGATCTTTTTTTTATTTTGTTTTTATTTTTTTTGATTCATTATGCTCTTGAACTCAGTCTGCGCGTGCCTTTAATGTTTAATATTTATCCGTGCGAGTAATCTTGAATAGATGTAAGTAACCGTGATACTGGCCACTTTAGTAGGGTTCGCCTATCGTCGTCGGTCCCGGTCATCCGATCTGGACTCGACTGATACTCGGTACCCAAAAGCCGAGTATCCGTACGCAGCAAACCGTCATCCAGTTCCGGATGACGGTATCGGATAAAGTAGGGGACCGAGTGCAGTCTTGGATGGATCCGGTGCAGGCCGTGCCGGATAACGGTGTCGGTGATCGGTATCGGGAGATACCGTGCGGATAACGGTATTTAAACGGATCGTGAGCCGTCCGATGAAGAAGTTATCGCGATCAACTGGTCGCGATCGCGTCTGTTGATCGAATCGGCGTGTATTCGTGATGACCGTCCGATCACGATCGTGTGGCGTTGATGAGTCAAAGAAGAAACCTTTTTGAGAAGATCTTGTGCATCGGATTTAAATCTGGCGGTCGCGATTAACTTTGAGTCTCCACCCGATCGCGAATGATCTGGACCGTTATAACTCGCGATCGAACGGTCCAGATCATTTCACTTAAATAGAAATCGATCACGTGCTTGATTAATTTGAATTTGGTGGCCCGCGATCTACTGGATCCACGTGCGCGATTGATCGCGTGATCGATCGAACGCTCGAAATGCCGCCACGTAGCCTGTAATCGAAATAAATGTTATGTTTTAGTCCCACACAGGATAATTTGCAAAGCAAAACGCGTATAAATATTACAGCGCGATATGGAGCGATTAGAAATTTGTCCCCTTATACACGGGGACCCCTAAACATTATTATAATATCTATATATAATGTATAGGCGACGCATGTATGCGTCATCCATGCCACGCGTGCAGGGCGCGCGTGTCCACGTGGCTACGCCACGTGGCCTATGCGATGCCACGTCGCGCCTACGTGGGCCCGCGTGCTCAAACTATATATAAATCATTTAAAAATCGTAAATAAATCAAATTAAATTCAGAAAAATTCCTAAAAATTTTTAAAATTCATAACTTTCAAAAATATAACTCCGAATTAGTTCAAATTTGTTTTTGTTGGATTCAAAATTGAATAATCTATCATTATATAAAGTTAAATTATAAAAATAATAAGAGAATGAATTTATTAATTTTATACATTTATGTATTATATAAAATAAATTCATATAAATACATAAATATAAATAAAAGTATTTTCTCTTATATTTTCACTCTTAAAACATGATTATAATCATACACATAATCGGAATTAAAGATTACAATGTTTAATTATGCATATTGTATAATAATCCATAATTACTGTATTTTTAGATCATACAATGAATTTACACAAAATGATAGAAATATGGTTAAAAGATGATAACATGCATAGATTTGTGCTGATCAATGCCTTAATTTGTATTAATATGTATGTAATTACATGCATAAATAGCATGTTATCACTTATCATAATAGAATTATTGCTTGATCGATCATTATCTAAGATATTAGATTAATATGGTTAAAAGATGATAACATGCATAGATTTGTGCTGATTAATGCCTTAATTTGTATTAATATGTATGTAATTACATGCATAAATAGCATGTTATCACTTATCATAATAGAATTATTGCTTGATCGATCATTATCTAAGATATTAGATTAATATGCTTAAAAGATGATAACATGCATAGATTTGTGCTGATCAATGCCTTAATTTGTATTAATATGTATGTAATTACATGCATAAATAGCATGTTATCACTTATCATAATAGAATTATTGCTTGATCGATCATTATCTAAGATATTAGATTAATATGGTTAAAAGATGATAACATGCATAGATTTGTGCTGATTAATGCCTTAATTTGTATTAATATGTATGTAATTACATGCATAAATAGCATGTTATCACTTATCATAATAAAATTATTGCTTGATCGATCATTATCTAAGATATTAGATTAATATCTTACTACAAGTGCAATTATTAAGATTGTTTTAATTAGTATTACATTTGAGGACAAAACAGTTAAGTGGGTAATTTTTGAAAAAAAACTGATAGAATTCCTCTCTAAAAAATTGATAAAAAAACCCTGGAAAGTTTAAAAGAAACGTCTACAAAGAACTATAAAGTTTTCTAATCGTCTAAAATAAACGTCAGCATCCCCATCGGGTGTTTGGTCATCTCATCGCCGAACCCTATGCTCTTTCCTCGTTATTGCTTGGGAAGATCGTCAAGCGTCGGAGCCTCCTTCGCAGTTGCTTATCCCCTTCAAGTTTAAGTCATGAAAACAAGTGAGCAAATCAAAACATTTCACGGTTAATAATATGATAAGCGATGAATTCCCTGCATATAATGTTCATACCATTTCATCCGCAACGACTGTCATGTCCGCATCCTCATCATGGACATTATCATACCACTTGGTGTTATTCCCCCGAAGCCAACACTTTACGGTCACTAGTGTTTCGATGCTTTGTGCTGTGAGACGTGCACGCTTGTATGTGACCACAGCTCGACCGGCAGAGAACACACGTTCGGACGGAGCACTAGTTGCACATATTGCCAGGAGTTCTCGTACAATGGGGGCAAGGGCAGGATATGCAATGTTTCCCTTACGAGCCCACCAATGTAGCACGGGGTCTCCCTCATCTTTCACAGTTTCATTCATATAAGCATCTAATTGCTCTGAGGGTGTCAATGTCGATTGCGCGGGTCCATCTTTCTTCCCTGCATACTCGTTTCAACCAATCTTGCCTACTAGTCGAGATGGCTGGGAGTAGAAGGTGGCAATGTAGTAGATGAAGTTGACGGTGGGGAGGGTAAGCGGCCTCTAATATATGTTATCGCCGCTTTCTTTGTCCTTTCATCAAGCATTGAACCCTTCTGATAGGGGTCCAATAGAGCTGCTGCTATGATAACATGATTTTCCCATACCTTTTGCTGATAACTATCCAACTTTACCTTCATCGCCATACATGCAAGGTCCATCGATATCTTCTCCTCGATTCCCAATTTCTTCACCGCTACGAAGAGTGTCGATGCTTCAACGCGATTAATCACGTTGCTCATATGCGAATCAAGCTCCTATAAGATAAATAGATAAGAGAGGCAATCGGACTAAGTCATGAAACAATTAAAAAAAGAGATGCAACTAAAATAAAAATTATTAAGTTCTACTATCATACTTGCAAAATAAATAATACGTCGGTGATTGTTGGGGTCACTGTTTGACAAACATGTTGAGTGGCGAAGGAGAATGGTTCTAATAAATCAGTAAATATCCGTAGTAATTCCCACTCGTCCTTTGATATCTTTGTCTCCTTCCCATTTGTCTTGAAATGGGATGTTCCTTCATCCAGGGACGGCCCCTCTTCTCAATGGCGGCTCGAAGCATATCGTAGGTGCTGTTCCACCGCGTCGGACAGTCTAATTCGAGGAGGTTATTATTAGACATATTCAAGTCACCGCATAGCTTGGCGTACATAAGCCGTCGTTGGCTACCATTGCGGGTAGCCCGAACCAATGTCCTCACTTTTTGCCACTGCTCGCCGAGTGTGACAGGTACCCTATGCATTGATGTCGATGTCGAAGGAGCAACATCAACATCCTCTTCGACATCCATATCGCTAGCATAATCAGAAGCCGTGAATTGGTCGTCGCCTTCTTCTGCCATCAACTGAGAAGCAGAAGGGATATCAAAGCTCTTAATGGCGGATTGAACAACGAGGTTCAAAATATGTGCGAAGCACGGTATGTGCCTTTTCGCGGTGAAGTTCTTATTGTCTCTTTTCAACTTTTTCGCCATTACAGCAATCATCTTCTTATTGCTAGACGCATTATCAGTCGTCACAGCACTAACCTGAAATAAGAATATAAATTGATATTTTATGAGAAATTTATAAGAAAGGAAAATCAGATTTCAAGGTATACTAATTACTAAATAAGAAATTAGAAAACAAAGAAGAGAAGACTAACCTTAGCCTCCAACTTAAAATCTTCTATAATTTCAAATCATTAAGAAAATTTCAAAATTAACATTTTTTGGAGTTTAAAAACACAATTTATAAGAAAGGAAAATCAGATTTCAAGGTATACTAATTACTAAATAAGAAATTAGAAAACAAAGAAGAGAAGACTAACCTTAGCCTCCAACTTAAAATCTTCTATAATTTCAAATCATTAAGAAAATTTCAAAATTAACATTTTTTGGAGTTTAAAAACACAATTTATAAGAAAGGAAAATCAGATTTCAAGGTATACTAATTACTAAATAAGAAATTAGAAAACAAAGAAGAGAATACTAACCTTAGCCTGCAACTTAAACTCTTCTATAATTTCAAGTAGTATATATGCCATACTTTCGCCGTCGTGCTTCCCGGCGAGCTCTCGCACTGCCAACACACACTCACGGTATTCCCAGGAAGCATCAATCCAATGCGCTGTGACACCCAACAAGCCACATCCATTTTCTGCTGTCCATGCATCTGCTGTGAGCATCACATGATGTACTGAAGTGAACCCCGTTGCAAGAGTCTCTTTCATCTTTTGATACATCTTCATTGTCCATGACTTGATGACCTTTGCACTAGGGGGATCTACTTCTATCTGCGTCGCATATCGCCATAACTCCTTGAAAGCTTTGTGGTCGACGATGCTCCAAGGAGAGTCGGTGAGGCACACGAATCGGGCAATGACATCTTTCGTCTCATCGGGCGTTAGACCCCCCATGGGTCGCTTCTTCGGGGCCTCGATCTTCAATTGCCCATCTGCCCCTTCAGTAATTATGCATTGTTGGCCGCCATGATCATCGCCAAATCCCTTAACTGCATCATATAGCCTTCGATGCACAGCTTTAAAGTGCTTCCAAAAGACATTAGTGCTCCCGTCTGTTGGACGCTTAATGACCCCTTGCATGCCGTCTGGATATTTCTGTCGGCAAATTTCACACGAGTAAGTGCGGTCATGCATCAATTTAAAATATTGCATGATGGGAGATCGTGTGATGCGGCTTCGCTTCACTCCTGTTGACCCTTGCTCATCAAGAGATGTTATCACATTTATGTTTGCTTCTGCGGCATCCACGTGTAACGAACTGGAACTCTCCATTGTCGACATTTTCTAAAATACAAAGTAAAATCAAAAGTAATAAAACAGAAATTAAAAAATTTTAGAAAATAATAAAACAGAAGTAAAAAAATTTGCAAAAAAATTTGCAGAAGTTAATTTGCAGAAGCAAAATTAATAAAAATCACAGAATTTTTATAAAATTCAGTCCTAGCCTAAAATTTTTTTATATAAAAAAACTAGAGGCAATCAATCTCAAAATTAATTTGACATGGCTTGTTTAGGAATTCAGAAATTAGGAAATCCGTACCCTATAGAAATTTAATAAATATGACTAAAATAAAATTTTGATAATCATAATAAATATAACCTAAACAGATTAGGTCCCCTACGGATCTTACATCATATCTAACAAGAATCATTTTGTTTAACAAAAAGAAGACAAACATAGAAAATAATAAACCCTGAGAAATTACAAATCGAGATCGAAATATGAAACAACACATTGATTAAATAAAATAATCTTGATTTCAAAAAAAAAATTAGGCCGATTAATTTTGAAATCACGATCGAGAATCTGAATGAAGAGAATGATAACAATTTGATTAATTTTAAACTAGATTAAAAAAAATTGTAAATCGAAGGTGGTCGAAAATCGAAGGTGAGAAAAATAAAATAAATCAAATACGGCCCGTATGGCCGAATCAACTGAGAGAAGAGGGGAATGCTGATTGCTGAAGATTAAAAATAGAGGTAAGAGGCAAAAAGGGTCAAATTTATCTTATCTAAACACTTAAAACTAAGAATCATCTTGATGAATTAGCAATCCACAAACTTCGATGCTTTCTGTGTTTGACCCAATTGGTAATAAACACTAAATAAATTATTTAAAAATTTAACTTACCTGATTTTTTGCTGAAGAACGCCGGAAGAACACCGAAAAAATTTAACTTGCTGAAGAACGCCGGAAGAACTGCGTCGGATGTGCGGAATTGCAGATTGCAGAATGCGGGAAGAACGCCGGATGTGCGGATCGCGGAATGCCGGAAGCGCCGGAACGTCGGAAGAACGCCGCGCAGAGAAGAATCGGGAAGAATGCCGCCGCAGAGAAGAAATCGGAAGAACGCCGCGCAGAGAAGAAATCGGGAGAAGAAATCGGAAGAAATCGCGCAGAGAAGACTTCGGTCTTCGGGTATTAATTTAATATTATATCAAAATTAATTTAATATTATATTCATTTAATCGGGTTTAGGTACTAGGTAGGACTTAGGTTAATCAAGTATATTTATATTATATCATTAAATATTCATTTTAGGTTAAACCGGATACCGGGTATCGGTATCGATTCCGATATCGATACCCGGTATCGATACCCAACGCCAACGCAAGCCGTTAGCGGTTGACGGTATCGGATGTCGGTATCGGAAACCGATACCGACATCCAGTTACCGATACCGACATCTGGATGTCGGTATCGGGTACCGGAGGTATCGGGTACCGTTTTGGACATTAACGGTACCCGATACCGTTACCGCAACCGATACCGGTATTCGATACCGGTATCGGAACGGGCGAACCCTACACTTTAGGCCCGTCGAAAATGATGTATCCGTGAGGAGTAAATGAAATTAGGGTCGGCCCTGCTTTCCAGGCCTAGGCGAGGAGCGGGGAGCCGCAGGAATCGGTAGTCTCCTTTTTCTATTAAACAACCAGCCGCCGCTCACTCTCGTTCTATTATGAATAGCTTAATATTTTTGAATGCAATCATCGGCCCCTAACGAGAATAACAAACTCCATAATACTTGCCAAAATAGCAATTCGCTTATCATCTATGTGGACGTGATACAATCAATAACATAACATCCCTGTTCGTAGCGTTCAACTTGAAAGTAGGCATTAGTGATTAATGACTAAAATACCCCTAGGCTTTTACGAGCGACTGTACTTTTTTTTTTTTTATCTAATTACTGTTATTTCTGTGTTAAAAAAAATTCCATCTTATCTCTTCCGCGGGCGAAGCGGCAGAACTGGTTCCGAGGAGGATAAGAGGGAGGCACAGAGAGAGGCGGAGCCCTTTTCTCTCAGGCGAACGAAAATCTGCGCCGGAGAGCAAAAAATGTCTGGGAATCAAGGTTTACATGATCTTCTGTTGATTACTCCCTTCGGAATCGTTATCTTTCCTGTTGGTTTCTTCGCGCCTGAAAAGGCGATGTTTCGATGTTAATTCCCTCTATTGCGCCGCGGAATCGATTTAGGGTTTCTGTCGCCGATAATTACTAGACTACATCCGGTGATTGCGTTTTTACGTTCATGTATGTTTTTAGGTGTAAGATTCTCTTCATATCCATCGTCTAGTAGGAGAATTTTCTGCATAAATTTTTCTCTCTAGAGGAGGAGATCATGGTGGAAGAAGAGATTCCACTACGATGCAGAGCCTGAAGAGCCAAAATTGTACCGCAATAAAGAAAAACTGGTCGAAGGTCTCATTTAAGGGAGAAAGCAGCATAATCACGGAAAAGAAGAGGGGGAACTGTGTGTTTTTCATTGAAATGTTTTTTCTTGGGGGTGGAGGTATGATGAAAGTAGAGATTGCTCTGCGTTGCAGAATCTAAAAGGCCAAAACTGTCCCCCATTGGAGAAAAAATTGACCAAAGGGGTTATTTAAGGGAGGAAGTAGCAAATCCACAGAAAAAGGCATGTGTTGTCATTTTTTCTTTAGTTTTATCTGAAAGGGCCTGCACTTTTCTCGTGCGGATCTTACTCGCATGACTGTCATTGCATGACAATGAAGGCCACCCTTATCGAAGGTGTATCAAGATGATAATCACTGAGCAGAGGGCGAGACTGGGGATGAGAGTGAGATCACAGAGTTAGAGAGACAAAATGGCTGACTCACGTGTAGGGCTTTCGAGAGTAGAGGACCACGTATAGAGAAGACTGCTCATGACGGAGAAAGAAAGGGCTAACTCTACGAGAGAGACTGAGGGATAACAAGTTCACCTCATTTAACTCCCATACCCATAAAATTACCCAACCGCCCTAATAGCCTTTCTCAAGGCCCAAGGGGTATCTTACAACTGCCCTCTAATCAGTGTTGATTATTGCCTCTGTGGTCGTATCAAACATTATTTAACAGTCCTAAAAAAAATTTGTGTGAAGCTTTTCATTCATTTAGTTTTCTTCTTTTTATCTCCCTAGATGACAAGAAAACCCCTGATGAGGGGAAAAGCACAAAAACTGAAGCATCATCTAAAGAGCAACAAGGACCACCTCGTTATCCTGGTCCCCCGACAGGGTTTCCTGGAAATCCATTTGACTTTTCTGCTCTACAAGGATTACTCAATGTATGCTTCCGTATCACTTCTTTTTTAAATTATATAGATTTTTTTCATAGATATATTTGGAGTTAAATCCACATTTGTTTACGAAAATATGAAAAGTATCACATGGAACAGAGGAGAATGTATGTGTTCCTTGAAAGATTTTAGCCTCAAGACAGAATTGAAAATTCCCTCAATTCCCTTGCTTCCTAGTACCAGATGTAAGATATGCTTCATTTTTCTGAGTGATCTGTTGCTTTCTCGAGCTCTTTGTATTTTTCAGGTAAACCATCTTTCTCTGCATCTATTCCACTCAACAGGCAATTCCCTGACATTGTCACCTTTATGTATCCCTTCCATGGTGATTCTGTCTTTCAGTATTTAGTCAAATGCAGAAGTCAGACATTGTTGTCATTTGGTCATGCCAGTACTGTTTTTGTTGTTTCAGAACAGACGTATGTCATTTACAAAAAGAATTAGGTCATCATATGAATTTTTTGGTTGTTTTATCTCCCAAAGAACTGCGATGCCCAGAAGTGGTTGAAAATTACTACTATCTCAATTGAACTGCATCTAAAGAGGGCTGATGTACCAGTTCCCTGGTTTTTGAGATTTGTCAGGTTGAAAGCAACGTTATTCTATTTGTTATTTTATCCAATTTTTGGATACTTACATTCCTTCATAATTTGAGTGCTTAACTATTATCAAGAACATTGTGCAAATTATGTTGTTGACAAACGTTGAGTATTGCTGATAAAAGCATTTTTACATAATGCAAAAATGATTTGTTTGTGATAAAAGTGAATGAGGAATGAGAATTCCGGCACCTAAACCCTAACTGCTGACGAATATCAGTTTTTCTATCATGAACCCATTAAAACTTCTTCTTTTTGTTGAATCATATACGTGTGATATGTTTATGGTTATACTTGAGCCGGAAACTGAATCATTTCAGGATCCCATCATAAAGCAAATGGCAGAACAGATTGCACACGATCCTTCATTCACCCAGATGGCAGAACAACTTCAGAAAAGTGTCCAAGGTGCAGGTGAAAGTGGAATACCACAATTGGATCCTCAGCAGTACATGTCCACCATGCAGCAAGTCATGCAAAACCCTCAGTTTATGGGCATGGCTGAACGTCTTGGGAATGCTCTCATGCAGGTATTGGAATATCTATGTTTATCTTTTAAATTTGAATTCTTCTGTTCAGGACAACTTGCACATCGTGGTTAAGCTTTGAACCTTGTCTTCAAACACTCCCCAAGGACCCTGCCATGTCTGGCATGCTTGAAAGTTTTGCAAATCCAGTGGGGGCAGAACAACTTAAAGAACGGATGGCCCGTATCAAGGAAGATCCATCACTCAAGCCAATCCTCGATGAGATCGAAGCTGGGGGTCCATCTGCAATGATGAAGTATTCATGTGAAAGCATTAGTATCTGATATTTTGGTAGTTGCTATGTCTTTCTGGATGACATTCCTTGCTTCTATGTATTAGGTATTGGAATGATCCCGATGTCCTTCAAAAGCTAGGTCAAGCCATGGGAGTTGCTGCACCAGGAGAAACTACATCAACGGATGGTACTGGACTGGAGGAAACGGAAGAAGATGAAACAGGGAATGAAGACGAGTCAATCCTTCATCATGCAGCGAGTGTTGGTGATGCTGAGGTATTTTTGATTTACAGATGCATTCAGTCATGCACTCTTCTTCATCGTTTCCTTCTTAACATTGTGTTTTCTATGGACGAAAGGTTATTCACATGAAAATATTACTACATACGAAAGACAAGTCATGTATTTATTTCTGGCTGATGTATTTATTTCTGGCATATATTGACTGAATCAAAGGTGTGCAAGTTTTTTCCTCTTTCAGTTCTGAATACATCAAACATAATCATCTAATATTGTAATGCTCGAGAGCAAAATCTTCAGTTCCAACTCTTACCAAGACCAAACAATGAAAACTCAGTTCAGGCTATTTAGAACAGATAATCATGGAGAGCAGAGAAGTGCTTGATTTGATTAACCACAGGACAGTTGTCTTAGTTATGAAACATCTGTGGCATGTATCATGGTGATGTTGAATCCTAAATGGTGATGCTTGTATTGTAAGAGACGTAGAACCTTTCCTGTTGTGTACTAAGGAGAAGGCATTGCACGATAGTTTGCAATAAATTGTTCATATTATTTTGGAATATGGTTTTTCTTTTGTTCTTCTTTGTTCCATATTACTTTGCAATTCATCTGAGGAAAATGGATGAAAAAAAAATGAAGTTCCATTTTTCAAGGAATGAAAGAAGATCAACGCCTGCTCAATTGTAGAGTTAGTTAAAACTTATAAACAGGGATAGAGGTGTCCAATATTGAGTATGCCGCAGATTTCTGTCACAAAATGTCTTCTAGAAAATATTCTTCTAAAATATTGTCAAAAAACTGATTCTCGAATAACATTGCTGTATGATTGCTCCATGCCGCATATCTGGAGCAATTTCTCAGTTAGATTCTTCATTTATTAGTCTACAATGCAGTTCTTCATGTATTTATTGTTTAAAATTTCTGTTTACTTTTTCATATGTTTCTTCTTTTTTGTGTCAACTATTTAATGAGTTGGCAGTGATATAAAGAGAGAAAAACTTGTCCATTTCCGTGATAGGCTTTGAAAGAAGCACTTGCAGCTGGGGCAGATAAAGATGAAGAAGATGCTGAAGGACGGACAGCTCTGCATTTTGCTTGTGGTTATGGAGAGGTAGGATCATATAAAGTCCTATTTCTTTATTTTCTTGCATGTTATACTAATAGTCCCCACTCATGTAACTGGTTTTTGCTTCAGTGCATAGAGAATGCCAATCCAGATCGATTGACAATCCGATTGTGGTGATGTAGATGATCATGATCATTGATCAATGAATCGCCACAATCCATTGATCGTTGATCCCAATCGTATGAATCACCACTTCTAATCTTCTTTGCAGTTATTCTGCAGAAATGCTGATAAACTTGTCTCTTGTGTAAGATCTAATGAAGCAGAGGGAGAGAGTGTGTGAGAATCAAGGAGAGAGATAAAAAGTCAAAAAGAAACAAAAGAAAAGGAAGAAAACACAAATTCAACAAGACAGTGGGATTAAACACTGTGCTCAAAAGGTTCTCTCCCCTGCCACTGCCATCACCGTGAGAAAGGAGTTTAGCTGTCACAGCAAACTTCTATGCACTGTAATTGTGCTGGCCCCCTGGACCAAACGGTCTGTGGAACCCCTGCTCCCTCTTTAATCGGGATCAAGATTGTTTGATCCGATTGTCAATCCTGCATGAGAGGCAGGCTTCACCTATTGAGATCTGCTATTGAATCGATGATCTGGCGATCCATCGATCCAAACTTCCATTCCCTTCTGGGTGTATAACTGAACCTATTATCTGGTGGGTGGGGTGGGATATAGAATGCAAGATTATAAACCTTGGTGTTTGTGCCTCAGGTGAAATGTGCTCAGATTCTTCTTGAGGCTGGGGCGCAAGTTGATTCGTTGGACAAGAACAAGAACACTGCTCTTCACTATGCTGCTGGCTATGGCCGCAAAGAGTGCGTTGAGCTCCTACTCAAGAATGGCGCTGCTGTGTAAGTTGAAACTTGATCCACTTATTCTCTCCCTATTTTCTTTGTCCATTTATCTAGGCATACCTTGTACGCATGTATGTATCTATCTATCTATATGCATATATATATTTATGTGTATATGTGGGTATGTGTGTGTGTGTGTCTATGTGTCTATGTATATGTGTGTGTACGCCTGCATGTACACATCAAATTAATGTCTTATCCTATCTTCCATTTTCTTTCCTTATTTCTATTTCCATGGTTTCTGCAGTACCCTTCAGAACTTGGACGGGAAGACCCCAATTGATGTGGCCAAGCTGAACAACCAGGATGATGTGCTGAAGCTGCTGGAGAAGGATGCATTCTTGTAATCTTTGGAACTCAGTTACATTCTTCGACTGCATTTTCTCGACTCTCTCTCTCTAGATTGCTTTTGTTCCTCTGTTGTATCCTCTCTCTATCAGTCTGTCCAATGAGTCTCTGTATTTGCTTTGCTTGGCAGAAAATTTACTTGATCTCGCCCTTTCGTGTTGTTCATATTATTGGACCTGCTTTTTCTTGAATTTCTCAAATAAATGATCCTCGAGTGACCTTGATAGTTTTTTTTCCATCTTCTCATGCCAC
Organism: Lemna minuta; assembly: GCA_024174645.1. Taxonomy (NCBI): domain Eukaryota; kingdom Viridiplantae; phylum Streptophyta; class Magnoliopsida; order Alismatales; family Araceae; genus Lemna; species Lemna minuta. The sequence goes on along the minus strand of CM044117.1, from coordinate 4,654,439 downwards.
TAGAACATTTTCATTATTCCATACATGGATTGTCAGGCACTGAAGGAGGCCATTATGGTTTTCTTCAATGTGATCATAAGAACATGTTAGCATCTCTCTCTCTCTCACACATATTCAATGTCATACATTGTCGAAGAAAAAGGTGGTCGTGGCTGCTAATCTTCACATCCCCATAGGGCGTCAAGGTCCAATGGATGGGTGGATTTAAAAGTCTCTGGGCCAATTTAATTTATAACGTTGTAATCACCAGCCATATTTCATTACTGGGCCATTTGGACCTTCAGGAATTAGAAACTGAATGTCTTTTCTACGTGAGAGAGAGCCCTTTCCATAATTTATTGCTTGGTCCGAGTAAGGCATGCCCAATAAAGGGATAGAAAGAAATCATAGTTTCACACATGAGCACTGTCATGAGAAAAGACTTGGGATTTTGCATGAGAGTTAGAGTCAGGAAAAACACTCGAATTCATATAAATGAGAGGATTATACATCTTCTAACAACATATGTACTATACATATTCTAAAGTTCTCAAAGACACTAGCAAAACCGTACTATATAAATATCAAAGTCTATGTATTCCCAACCCTCAGTCACGACCAAGGCCCTTTGAATTCCCTAATCAAAACTGAGATAGGAGCTTTTAAGGTACACCTGAGGATGAGGGGAAAGTTTCTTCTTGCTTCATTAAGCGTCATTTGATGGGTCTATAGGGCTCTAGGTTGATGATGTGGCAATCCCGAAGGATGGTGGAGTTACTAGTAGACACCTTTTATGTACATATTATTCCTTTCATAAACGATTCCAAACTTGCACTTGGACAAGGTACTTGTATGTTTTTGATGTGCAACATGTAAACCTAATTTTTAGGTTAGAACCAAAAAAACAAATTATTATTATATATATTTAATGAGGACTAGAAATCCTTGAGTTGAGGGGTGATCGTAGTTCAATTAATGAGTATGAGTATCACTTAAGGGCTATTATCAAAGTTAATGTGTGAAAATATTCAAGATCAAGCTTTCTTTTCATCGTTTCTTTTGATTTGAAAAACTCTCAAAGATATAGGGGCTATATCCAATTTAAAATAAAACTACGCATCAAATTTAAAATAAAAATTCACAAGACAAAAAGATAAGGAAGAAAACATGTAATCTAAATAAAAATTACACTCCAAATCATCCAATTAATCTTTGGATCAACGCTTTTCATTCTGCATTTCAAAAAATGAAAATTCAAAGTTTAAGTTGCAAATTCTTCCTACTCTCTTGACGAAATCTTGATTTCAAACACTCCTCGGACACATGAAATGAATTGTCATTATTAAGTCCTATTTGTCCGATCGAAGATAGAAGCGCTAAGATTTTGCCGCGTGGCGAGTGAAGTTTGGTCATCTTGTAACATCTTTCTTTTGATCTTCATCGAAAAGCCTGAGATGTCGTAATGTGTCCAAGGATCCCATCGGTCACATTCAATCCTACCCATTATAACTTTTCAAATGAAATGCTCGGATTTAATCATGTAATTTATAAAGGGAATCGCCATCGAATTGCAATGCATCACGTATCCCTTCATTTAAGTGATCATCAACGGTTACGATTAAACTTAAAAATCGGACGCTCCTCATTATGTCATATCACATGCGATAAAAACAAAGCGTAAATAGTCCCACGTTGAAAAAAATAAAGCAACACAATGGGTATATAAGGCCACGTGGCTATATGCACTTAGCTTATGCCCTTAATAAGGGTACTTAACCACTAACAACGCGCACACACCGCCACATGACGACACACAAGAGCACATGCCATGTCAGTGTGTACTTAAAAAATTCTTTTTTAATGTTTTTATTTTAAAAAAAATCAAAAAAAATCAAAAAAATTGAGAAATTTTTTTATAAAAATTCCCTTTAAATTAGAAAATTCATACTTTTCAAAATGCAACTCGTTGTTAATCCAATTTTTTTTGTTTGATCAAAAACTAAGTAATTATCATTTTGGAAATTCAAATTTAAGAAAATAACAAGAGAATAAAATTTTTATATCAAAAATACATTCATGAAAGATAAAAATTAGAAAATTGAATGAGTGCATATAAAAAAGTTTTCTCTCATTATTTTGCATTTAAAACTCAATTATAATATCAAATTTAAAATAGGAATAATCTACTCTAAAATATCACTTTTAATTATGCATGATTATCCCTAAATAGTGCATTTTAAGATTATAACTTTAAATTACATAGAATGATAGTTATGTACTAAAAGTATGATAACATGCATACTAATGTAATGTGTTGTGCCTTAATTTGCATTAATAATCATATAATTACAATTATAAGTTGCATGTTATCAATTATCATGTACACAATGTAGTGCAAGCTCTAAATTTATTGTTGTTGAAAAGTTTTTTGATATGATACATTTTATACCATGTAGGGCACCCAATGATGCAGTTCATGTGGCCAAATTGTTCTTCGAGGATGTTGTATGCCTCCATGGTGTGTTAAAGACTATTGACGAAGCAAATCCATGAGGTCATTGAAAATATGAGGGCACACGTCTAAACAAGTTATAAATTCACCAATTTAGAGAAATAATCACGAATTGAATAGTATAGAGGTGAATAACGGTCAAATACACAAAGAACTAAGGGATTTTTTAAGAACTCTTTGAAATTCAATCAAATCGGACGATGAAATGTAGTGAGAAATTAGAGGGTTCGATAAATTTGGAAAGACAACTCGAAGGCGAATCCACGGAATAAAAAATCACTGAATTTGGATCAATATTCAAGAAGAAATCGATGAGCGAATCAGATAGAAATTTCAAAACAAGAAGATCACGCAAAAAATAAAATTATAATTGAAGTTGACTAAATCTATGATTCAAAATCTAATGTTATTGGAGAAAGAGTAGGACACAAACATGATTTCTAACCCAATATAGTGCTTGAATTGATCCAATTTCTCGCCGGATCAAAGGCTTTTCATTTCTCGAATTCAAAGATGATCGTTGGCACTCAAGAATCGATTTCTCCCTATTCTCTGAATGAAATCTCACTTTCAAACACTCCGTGGACGCGGAAATTGATCTAGAAGCGATTGAAAGCAAGAGATTAAAAAATTATGGTGTATAGACAGTTCGATAACTCAAAAAACCCAAAAATGTTTTACATCATCGAAGAACATCTCAATTTATAGGGAAAATTGGGTGTAACCGTCAGATCGAACTTTTAATCTTCGATCAATGGCTCTGATGAAATGCATATATGCGAACCGTTTTGCTTAAATTGCGTTCGTTGGATCGGAGATGAACCATCGAGATCTCGCCACGTCACGCGCGAAGAAGTAACACTTGAAACGTCGTCCTTCCGATCTTGATTTAACGCTCTAGACGCGTTTCGTCGATTTTAATCTCAGCTATTATAACTCCTTAGATGGCTGATATTAAATCATTTTAAAATGATTTTTCGATGAACCAGAGTGCGCCACGTACCCCTTCACTTACGGGACGATCAACAATCGCGATTAAATCATGTGATTAGACGCTCCACACGACACCATGTCACATGCGCACATAAAAACATAAAAATAGCCTCACATGATGAAAACAGCAGCAGTCCGATAGGTATGTAAGTCTCGCAGTCATAATGGGTTAGCAAAATCTATTAATGGATACTTAACCTACTAATGATGCACGTATGTTCACATGCACACATGTGCCATGCGGCGCGCACATAGCCTGCCACGTGGCGACATGTAAACACTAGCCACGTCGGCTGCCATATCAGTGCAGGATAAATTTTTTTCATTCATTTAATTCAAAATAAATCGAATAAAATTTAATAAAAATTCAGAAAATTCCAAAAAAATATCTAAAAATTAGAAAATTCATAAATTTTAAAATACAACTCCAAATTAATCAAAATTTGTTTTATTAGATTAGAAATTAAATTATCTATCATTCTAAAAATTCAAATTCAATAAATAACTGGAGAATAAATTTTTATTTAAAAAATACACTCATTTCTTTTAGAATTTAAAACTTAGAAAAATAAATGAGTGTATAAAAAGTTTTTTCACTTATTATTAAGACCTAATTATAATCTCAAATAAAAATGGGGACAATCTAATTTTAAAATATTTCTCTTTAATTTATCATAATTATCCCTAAATTAGTGCATTTTGAGATTATAACTTATTTTCATAGAATGAAAGATAAACACTAAAAAATATGATAACATGCATTATAATGAAATGTTTTATGCTTTAATTTGAATTAATAATCTTATATTTTCATGTACAATTTGCATATTATCAACTATCAACTCAAACTATTATTGAAAAACGTTTCTCTCAAACTTTTGGGTTGTACTCTAATGAAAGATTAATCCTCATCTTCAAATTCATCACAATGTGTCATCCTTAGACATCTGGTGAAACAAAAGTAGTAGAAAAAACATGATCAATTTGATTTGATACTGTTTTGGGAACAAGTCAAAGTAGTGGTACATTACACCAACACAACTAAGTTTCTAGAGAGCTCCCTCGCACACTACTGTGCTAAGTAGCCATTTTCTCTTATCTATCTCTTTCCGCCAAGATCCCTCTAGACCTCTTGTAGTTTCCTAAAGAGAATGCAAGGAGTTTGGCTATGAGCAACATGGCTGATTATATCAAGTTTGTCCACAAGAACTTTCTTGAATAGTTAACAAGTAGTCATTTAAGCACAAATTAAGTCACAAATTTATGTATAAAATTTAAAACCAAATACACTCTAAAAATAATTAAAAATTAAGTACAATGGGGAATATGGGTGGAATCCACGGGGGATTGTGTTGATGATAAGTGTAGAAAAAAAATTCAAATTAAGTCAAATAAGAGGATGAAAGTAGATGAGAAAATAGAGATAATGGAAGATTTAGAAAATAGAAAAAGATAGAAAATATAAACTCATGATCATTGGAGTTAAAATGAAAGAGACATTGAAGAAATATCGTCATGCTTGTAAGAGAGAGAATCATAGAGAAATTGACAAAAAAACACAATAAAAATATACTCCTACCCCTAACTATATCTTAAGTGCATAGAGAAAACTCTACTAACTTGAAAGTTATATGAAGAGGATCCTATGCCATTGGATCAAAGGTTGGATCAAAGTATCATTCATATAATGAAATCCCACATGTTGTGACTCATGGTGAAGGCTCCTACGTAAAGGTGACCCAAAAATCATCCTATGTCACTGGATTATTGGCTAAAATTGATTATTCTTCTACAGTGGCTATCTTCATTTAATCAATGAATTCCTCGTGCATTTCAAGGTCAATTAATGATAATTCTCTAAAATTTCACAAAACTATAAACAAAGTATAAAATCATCATTAATTAGGTGGAAGTAACAAAGTAAGAAAAGAATAAGGCCTAAAGAAGTTCAAGCACAAGAGAAAAAGATGGCAAAAACGACTTTTTATAAGATTTTGGGCATGAAATGGCCTTGAAAAAGGTTTTTTTACACGCTCGATGTAAGATTGATGATTTAAGGGGTAATGTGCTTAGATTTTGCATTTGGTCACCTAAAATAGGAAAGCCCTTGAAAATGTCATAGTAAATCTAGGCCATCCAATTAGTAATTTCTAGAGAATTGGACATCACGTGTATTTGGCACTTCAGTTGGGTGATGATGCTGATCAAAAGAATGTCACATATATCTTGGGCTATTAGATCATCGTTCCTAGGCATGGAGTGCAAAAGGATTGCGCCACATGTTCATCATATAAAGAGTAACCATTGGCTTGATTGCACTGATACAATTTTGAACCATGAGTCAAGATCGTGCCATTTACCCCCTTGCCTTTTGGGTTGGACCATGAGAAGTTCTAGTGGACCTCGTGATCAATGACTCTCATGAGATCTCCCTTAGGATTTTTTTCTCTACATGCCACATACCTTTTTGACTCAGTACGTGAAGATCAACTATCCGTGTCCAGTCTCCATATGTCACCACGTTTCTTGCAAAAAAACAAAAATCATAGTCTTATATAGAAAATATTTGAAAGGAATACCAACTATAAGAACTCAAATTGTCCCAACTCAAATTAAACCCATATAATTATCCTAATATGTAGCAGCACATATGCATTAAAGTCCATGTCTGATTTATATCTAGTGCCCCTAATTCCTCTACCATTGCTTTCGTTCACTATGGATTTTAAAGAGCTTCATCATTGTTTTTTAAAATAGTTACTAATTTAATGTTTTGAGAAATACCTAATGATGAGAGCAATGATGGATCATCATTTTTTACTCAGATCATCATTTTTGTTTTCTTCCTCATTCTTTTCATTTTTCTTATTGGATGGAAATGCCATGTCCCAATGAAACATGCTCTTGAATGGATGATCAAAACATTAGCATCACTACAATGAGTTATAAATTTCTTTTTATTAGATATGGATTAGGATCTTTTTCATTTCAATCTTGAATCTTATTTTCTCATAAAAAAACTCTAGAGACCTCATTCACATCCTTGGTCTTGAATGTTCTCATTTTTGAAAGGAGATGGATATATTGTAGTTCATAACTTCATATAACACTTCATATGCATCTTGGTTCTCCCATTGGTCTTATCCATTTTCTCCATAAAAATCTTTTTATTTTCATTTATATGTAGTAACCTTCCTCTTTGCGCTTCGACCCTTTCATCACTCTATACATGGTTATTTGTGATTAAGGTGATATTTTATAAATATTATTACACGAAATCCAATTTTATAAAGTTTTGACTTATCAATCTTCCAATTCCTTTTAAATGGTTCATTAGAAATAAACATGCTAGATATAGGTGTCATGTGATATGTTGCCCTTGATCTAAAATTCAAGGTGCTTTAGATTCTACATTTGAGGAAGAGACAATAGAAAGAATTTAAACTCATAATGAAATTTGTACTTGAATTAGCAATTGACGTGGAGTTAGCCTATCACATTTCCATTTATCTTGTTGTTGTTCATTGAAATGAAATTCATTTATTATCATTCATGTGTGATGTTTGCAATGAAGTCCATGAAAATATGTAATGACTAAGTGAATTATGACGATATCATAATACAATGATCACTAGTCTTTAAACATATATTCTAAACATTCCTGTTCTTGGGACATTTTAGAGGGACATCAAATTATCCAAAAAGAATAACACTATCTGATCCGACTCATATGATGAGTATGACTGATCATGTAGCCATTGGTGTAGAGACATTACGGATAAATAGTGGGTGCTCTTTGGAGAAAGAGTTCACTGAATTGATCCGTATGAATCCCTGGATGGTAATTATGCCTAACTATCAATCAGGTTAATTCATGTCACAGTTATGTATGTGGTCTTTTGACTTGAGACACCAGAGATATCTTGTGGATAGATGATTGTGTTTTGATTATGACTTACAAATTTATAAGCACGGGATATCTAAAACGTCATATATTGGATATGACATGACGTCCACGAAGATGATTGTGTGATCAAGATGGGATCATCCGCCCTTGGTATTTGAAGAGATTGACTCAAGGAATGAGATGCAATGAAATCCTTGGCCAAGGTATTGTAAATATTGGAGGAGTTCCCGATTATTTCCTACTCGCATTAGTACTAACTTGAGTGATCGATTAGGGTTTGACATTTGACTATACTGAAAACATGCAATTTATATATAAATTTTCATGATTATTAATGCAAATTAAGGCATTAAATATTCTATTAGTATGTATGTTATCATAGTTTTGAGTGCATATCTATCATTTCATGTAATTTTATGTTATCATCTAAAAGATATATCATTTTAGGGATAATTATACATAATAAAATAATATAGTTTTATTCTCATCTATATTTGAGATCATAATTGTGTTTTCATGATTAAATGATAAGAGAAAATATTTTTATTTACACTCATGTATTTTTGTAGTTTTATTTTCTAAGAGGAATGAGTATATTTTTTATAGGAAAATTTTTCTCTTGTTATTTAAATATTTTGACATTTTATGATGATATATAATTTAATTTATAATACAAAAATAAATTTGGAGTAATTTGGAGTTATATTTTGAAAGTTATGAATTTTCTAATTTTTAGGGATTTTATGGAATTTTTTTGAATTTCTTTAAACCTATTTTTGATTTTTTTAGAAAGAATTAAAAAAATGTTTTAATATCTATCATAGCTGATGTGGCTGAGTGTCGCCATGTGGCGATGTATGTGTGACATATGTGCGTTTGCACGTGCGCGCGCATGAGTAATTAGTGGGTTAAGCATCCATTATAGATTTTTGCTAACCCACTATACTTGCATACCTTATATACTCATCGAAATCATCAAAACTTTATGTCATGTGGGACTATATATGTTTGTTTTTATTTGCAGGTGATGTGGCACAATCTCGAGCGGACGATAGCACGATTTAATCATGATCGTCAGATTTCACTTACTCGAGGGGGTACATGGTGCATCTGATTAGGAGATGATTCATTTTAAGATGATTTAATATAATCTGCTCATCTAGGGAGTTATAATGGTCGAGATTAAATGCATTCTAATGGACACATGTACGCATCTCGATCGCTCGATGAAGATCAAACGGTGGACATTAAGCAACGCTTCTTCTTCACGTGCGACGTGGGAAAATCTAAGCGCTTCATCGTCGATTGAATGGATACGAATTAAAGATGACGATTCGCGAAATCAGCGTTTAATCTGAACCGTTGATCAAAGATAAAGTGATGCATCCAACGGTCTTGCCCAATTTCTTTATAAATTGAGATGCTCTTCGACGGAAAAACTCAGTCTTGGATGTTTCAAGCAAATCAAACTGTTCAAACAACTTAGTCCTTGAATATCTTGATTTCTTCCCCTTCTAGACTCATTTTTCGAGTCCAAGGAGTGTTTGAAATCAAGATTTGGTAGAGAGAAGCGGAAGAAATCACCACTTGAACGTTGAACTGTAGTTTTCAAAATCGCAGAATGAAAAAGCCTTCAATCTAATGATTAATTGGATCATTTTGAGTGCGACTACAGGTTAGATTATGTGTTTTCCTCATAATCTATAGCATTAGATTTTAATTTTGAATCATAGATTAGATTAATTTTAGATTTAATTTTAGTTTTTCTCTCTCTTCGCAATCGATTTTCTACCTAATTTTCTCTCTTTGATTTCTCTGTGAATCTTGATCCAAATTGAGTGATTTTTGATTCTGTGGATTCGTCTTGGAGTTATCTTTCTTAATATACTAAAAATCCCTAATTTCTCACCTTAATTCATTATCTATTTTGATCAAATTTTAAAGATATCTCAAAATTTCCCTTATTTCTCTATGGATCCAACCCTTATTCACCTCTATAGTCTTTAATTTGTGATTATAACTTTAAATTTGTGAGTTTGGAACTTTTTTACACGAGTTTGTGTGTATTCAATGACCACACGAAATCGTCTCATCACATATCCTAAGTCATTCATGAGGCTCGTGTGGACGAAGGATTATACACACATGACAATAGATGACGGAAAGGTTCCATAAGTGAGTTCTTACATACTCCATATCTCTTAGACTAGTTGGTGTAACTTGGCACCCAACGGGCTGGCAACTCAACCTATCAATTGGGTTAAATTGATCCTTGATTAATTAATCTAAATGTTGATGTAGATAATTAATTAAGGTTGATCAATAAGATATTATTTGGTCTATAGAGTTATTAACTAATAAGATATATAGACCTAGAGGGTCACACACATAAAGTTTATGGATGTTGGTGGATATAGACATAATTATGAGGGTTTTTATAAAAAAATCTACATACTAGATGTCTATAAATAAGGGGAGAATGACCCCAACTCAAAGTGCCCCTGCAAGCCTTGTGAGAATTCTCTCTTTTCTTCTCCTTCTCTTTTGGCGAAGAGCTTTGAAGAGGATACTCAACCATCCATAGACCGTATGGATACCGCTAGATGCTAGAAACTTAAATAGCTTTAAGAACTCCTTCAAGGAAACCTATAGGTATGTTTTCTCATACATTTTAGATGATATGGTCATTTGCTCTTGGTGCATCAATGTTTTGAACATTTGATTCAATTTAGTATGCTGCATTTGATGTTTTGATCAAAATTTTTGAAGGCTTATCAACCTTAGAAACACAATAGTGAATATATGGAAGCTCAAAAATATGAAATAAATGAAATACAAGAGGAGAAACTAAAAATGGAATGATCGCGCCTCTAGGACCTTTCCCTTATACCATGAAAAGAAGGATCCTCAAACCCTAAAGATGCCTTTGATACCAAAGAGAGAGAAAATTGCATAGCACAATAAGTAAGACATTAAATGAGGGTTTTTTTATTAAATATAAAAACATTAAATGGAATACATAAAGGTTTCCCTTTTATATGAGAGATAAACTAAGGGTATATGTGTCTTTACACATTTATAACAACTAGACACTTGCAAGGGCTCTCTTAGTACATAGAACCTAATTGTCAACAATAGTCAAGAGGAATCACTATCATCTTATGAAGAAAACATTTTTGGATCTAATTCAAAATAAATCACAAAAGACCCAAAATTACTAACAATTTTTTTATTAGATCTTCAATTTTTAACCCAAAATGCTGAATTACCTTCTTCATTAATGTAGAGCAAGAAATTTGGTGTATATCATTTTAAAGTCTTATTTATAATACTTGTGTGTAGAAATATCATTAAGCTTAAAATCAACACAAATCAGAAAAAAGCCAAATTATCAAAAACCATTTTATCAAATTCAGTTTCTTTCAACTCATATGGCCAGTTAACATCATTTTTTTTTTAATTGAAAGAATAAAATAACAAAATTTTACTCACATGTTTAGTTTGCTTGCTCAGGTGTAACGACTCTATTTTTAATTTTCCAATTTAAAAATAGCATAGTCCTATAGAGAGAGAAAAAGAGGGTGGAAAAGGGGGGGGGGGAAGAGAGGGAGGGAGTTTAGATTTGGTCACCCATGGGCCCAATTGGGCGATAATCCAAAATTATTTAAACTATAAAATACTTTGATTAACATCATTTCAAAAACTCTCTCCCTTCCTACTGGTAGCTGGCTCTATGCTCTCTCTCTCTCCATTGGGGCCATGCTGTTGCATGCCAAATGGGGGAAATTCCAACACTATATAACTTGCATTTTGCTATTTAAAGCAGGAAATCAGCTAAAACATTAATGCGGATAAATCTTATTTTGTTGGCTGTATATTTTGGTTGTCCAAGTTATTTCATACATGTCCTTTTTTTAAAAATAGTAATTGCCTTGTTTTATACCACTATAAAATCTTATTCAGAATGATGATGAACTAGAATCTTACTTAGACTCCCTAAGTGGACAAAACACATGCTTTGTTAGGGAACGATGACCACTGGTCAGGTCCACTTGATTAGATTTGATCATCATGATTGAATGTGTTGATCCAATCAATGATTATATTAAATTGGCTTTCGATCAATGATCAAAGCCAACTGGTTAATCAAGGGAGTGATCAATTCTGTGATTGATCAATGATCTCTCCGTTAAAATAGCAATTTAATCGAAGAACACACTGCAAAGTTTTATCTTCTTTTAATATTTATATTTTAATTTTGTCTGATTTTAGAGAGTTGATCGTCTAACTGATCAACCGCAATTGATCAGTCAACGACCATTCAGCTATGGCAACGAAGGACATCAATGACTACTATGATTAGATCATCGCAGCGATCGATGCGATTCATCCAATCATGAAAATCTAGATTGATGATAGCAAGGAATGATCATGACCATGACGATCATGATCTGATTTCTCTGGTAGCTTTTTTTCTATTTTTCATACATTTTCTGGAATATCAAATCCTTTCAACAACAATACAATATCATTTTATACTCTTAATTATAAATGTAATGTGCCGAAATTATATTGAACTGCCTGATTGGACGGATGTTCGGATGGTTTTAGTTATTCTATTGACTTCCAATTTAAAATAGTAAATAAATGCTTACGTGGGCCAATTCGAAAAGCCTCGGAATGAAGGCGGTGGCTTCGTCAACTCGTCTGTTCTTCACGCGTCCGCGCTTTTATATCTGTCAATTTCGTCGTCCGCGGTATCTTTCTCTCTCCGATTCCTCCGATCCCAAAGACAAGAGAGAGGAACGCCATGTCAATGTCGGATTCCGATTCGTCCTCCTCCGGGAACGCCGAATACAAGACGTTCGGCCAGATCAGCCGCGAAAGTGAGTTTCCTTTAAATATCGTCCTACTGTTGTTTTCTTTCCTGAATTGTGAGGGAACTCTGAGATATTATTGGCACATGTTGCTCTCCTTTGTCATTTTGATGGAGAGGGTCGAACGCTGATTTTCGATCCTCTTTGTGCCTTTTTGATGGTGAATTGATTTAGCCGACGATAAGAAAATATTATCTTTGAATGTTACGTCTTACTGCTTCGCGGAGTGAAATCAGCCGCCAAAATGATTGATTTTGGTTTCTAACCTGAATTGAGAGGGAACTCTGAGATTTTATTTGCCCGCGATATTTTCGTTTGTCAATTTGTTTGGTAAATTCGGACAAGTGGATGAAGGCGAAAGAACACTAATTATTCACTTTATTTGCTTTTATTAGTTTATTTATCTCTGGACTAGTTGACGATCAATCGTCTTTGTGCCCGTGCCCTTTCTGGTGAATTAATAATGGGAAAAAGACAATATCTACTTTGAATGTGGTAGGAAGCTAGTGTTCTTGTTTTCTTGACGTTCCACAAAATGCTTCTGCTGATCGAGAACGTATATTTCTTTCTCTCAGTAGTTTTGCCAAAGGTAGGTAGTTTTATGTTTAGACTATGAAAAACATTTCACGCGAGATGGTACTGTCAATGATCAAGTATTCCATGATGAATATTCCTCATAACGATGAACAGCTCCTTATCGCGATAAAGATTGCCAACTGCAGCAGAAAATTATTCTGTGAGCTTAAAATGGTTTGAAATTATTCCTCAGGAGAACTACGCATTTTCTGTTGTTGTGTGAACTGGGTGGTGTCCGTTATACTATATTTAACTACAAAGATGATAATAGCACCATCAATTTTAGATAACTACCATTTGCGCTCATATATGATTTTTTTTTTGAAATGAGGGGGAAGGGCACCCCGTAACAATGACGAAACGTACATATCATGTACTACAGGGGTACAGTAGTCGAGGGGCCTAGACCACCTCGGTGCCAAAAAGACGCAAACCCCCTCGCGTTGTGCTGGATAGCATCAGCGGAAGGGGTACAACCCCTAAATATGACCTCATTCCTATGGGTCCAAATGGACCAAGTGTGGCAAAAATAGTCTGCCACTCAGCTTCACAACGGAAAGCTCCGCCACTAAGAGACCGCCAGAATGCCTCCTCCGAAGTCGCCACAAGCCGGTGGACATCCGCCGCCTACAACACCTCTTGGGCCCAGGGGCAAGCAAAGAACAGGTGCGGGCAATCCTCCACCGCCCTAGCGCACAGCGGGCATTCCACGGGAGAGTCCGGGAACATGCGCTGCCGCAAGGACCTCGTCATCAATCGCCGTCGTAGCAGGAGCCAGGCGAAAACCTTGATCTTCAAAGGGAGACGTCGCTTCCACACCAAGCGACACCTCTGCAAAAAGAGCGGGTCCTCCGAAGCCCCCTGGTCTCGGAAAAACTAAACAAAATGCTCATATATGATGCCAAATCTGCAGTATCGGGACCAGAAAGCTGTCGTGTTTCAGGTAGTGACATGAAAATGTTACTGGACTATCCTTTCCTTGGATTGTCCTTTTACACCTGGATTATATGCTTTCATTATCCATGGACTTTGATTTACCTCTGGTCTTCTTCTTTCCTTTTCACTTACTCAAGGAATTCTCTTAGGAATTCATTTTTTAAATATGTAGTTTTTCTTGTTCTATTTCCATTTGACTTCCTTATTGATTGTGTTGCCTCCTATTTACCCAAGTTAGAGATATTTTCTAGACAATGTGATGTTTTAATTATTGGTTCTGATGCTCCTGATATTACTTTTCTAGGATTGCTATATGAGATGCTGCGGTCAGCGAGAGTAAAGGACTCTAAAGCAACATGGAAGGCACCCTCTTATACCCTGATTTGACAGTATTTGACTAAATTCACACAGATTTATTCTTTCTTATTTTCCATTCATTTGTTGACTAAAGTCACAGTAGTTGTCCTGATCTGCTAAGTTCTTGTAACTTTTGTCAATTCTTGCGGTGCAGATCATATCATGGAATGACATAATTGTTTGAGTTATTAATCCCTGTTCCCTTAATTCTTATCTAATGACTGCAATTTCTAACTTCGCTTGACATCAAATATTTAGAGGTTTTGCTTGATTTCTACTGTAAATAGATACCTTAGATTGTAGTGTGGTCAAAATTATTATTTTTCATTTCTTAATTCTTGATTATTGATTTATTTATCTACTTGGACGCTGAATTTGTCTGTGATCTTCTATAACGTTTCTTTACTGTTTGGAAACCTAGTTCACATTAACTCTGCAATATCAATTGTGCATTTACATCAGTTTACCTTCATTGATACTTAATTGTAAACAACGACATTGATTGGACATCTCGCCAGCAAGAAGATCATTGTGACTAAAATCATTGGAATATCATTTATTTTATTTTATCCCAGGTACTCATCATGGACAAATTTACAACAAAAATAATGTCCTACTCCTGCAAGATGGCAGAAATTACTGAGGAAGGAGTTTCATGTGAGTATGTGCATGTCAAGTGAAATTTTACATTTGCTCATTCTCTGGTGGCATGCTGTCTCTCTTCCGCTTTTCTCTGCCTTTTTCTCTGGCAGCATGATTTTATAAACACTATTGTGGCAAACATGCATTAATTCTTTTATTGGAAGTACTGATAAAACCCTGGAAAGATTAGTTCTTTCATTGTCTCTTGGGTGTGTTAACTCAGTGCATTAATGGCTAACGCATGCTTATCTTCGTTTTTGTAGTAGTTGAAGAAATTTCTAAACGAAGGCAGCCGTTTCCTTCGATGGATGCTATATACTTTATTCAGCCAACAAAGGAGAAGTAATGAAGATTGATTTGGAATTCTTAAGCTATTTTTCTATCCTACTTAGCTTGTTTTGACATGACTTCTGGGGCTTTATTTGTGATGTTTCTCTTTGTCTTTGTGAAACTTTATTTCATCAAACCTTCTTCTTTGGTATTAACAGGTTTTAAATGAGTCTATGTTTTCTAGATCTCTTATGATCTATTCAGGGACCCAAATTACTAAATCCCATACCAGTTACTGATGCAAAAACGCAATAGAAACATCTAAAGAACAGATTTATCTTCTCAAATTTATGCTACTGAAATTCATATTGTAAACCTTTAACAGCTTTGTGTGAATTTCCCATACTATGCCCTGGGGGATTGTTTTAGACCATACAAAGACCTCTTTAGTTTGCGTTCTTTATTATTCTCTTGGTCATATCCAGGAGGGATGTGCATATAAATCTCCTCTTCGAATTCTTTATGTAGAAAGCATTTTTAATATCATATTGTTGTAGATCCCACCCAAGGTTTACCGATAAATAGATTAAAACTCTAACAATGTTTAATTTTGCCACTGGGGCAAATATTTCAGTGTAATCATTCCCAGAGGTTTGAGTATATCCTCTGGCCACTAACCTTGCTTTGTATCTCTCTATACTTCCCACTGAATTATACTAAATGTTAAATATCCATCTGCATCCATGGGTTTCTTTCCTGGTGGAAGATCTACTATCTCCCAAGTTCTATTTTTAATTAAAACTTTCATCTCCTTATTAATTGCCCTTTTCCACTGAGGATAATTAAGTGCTTCATCGGCAATTGTAGGTATTACTTCCTAATTAAGATGTGTTAGGAAACTTTTACATTGACGAGACACCTTTTTGTTGTCCATGACCTGAGCAATTGCATGTGGAGTAAGTCGTGACACATGTTGTAGTAGCTTTCCTTAATGTAATTAGAAGGCCATCAGTTCTATTACTAATGATGGTTTTCCTCTGATTCTTCCCTGACTTTCTTCTTAGTTGATGGGAGATATTCTTGTTTTCCTTCAAACGTAGAACTTGGGATTTGCAAGAAAATTTTTGAGGCCATATTATTTGCTTCCCCTTGAATTTTAGTGGTTCATATTCTGATTTTTCATGCCTGTCAGGAAATGTACTGGATTCGCCTATTTGGAAATGTGGTTGGAGAATTGGGTTGTCCTTATTATTCAATCTATTCTCTTCATCCATTAAGTTGGACTTATTTATAAACTGATAAGAAACAGTTTCCATAAAAAACCATGTCTTTAGGTATGATGAGTCTTGATGTTGTTGGCCAATAACACTATACCCTTTTTTTGAGTGTTTGAGTAGCCCACAAACACACATTATAAGTACCTGGCTGATAACTTATATATTTGGACAGGATGAAGGTGTACATAATTTATACACCCGACTAGCTTAGCTTAGGTTAGATTCTTGGATACTTTTTTTCCAATTTCTCTATTGGACTCCTCATCTTAGTAACTTTAGGGGGGAAGTCGATTTATTAGATGGACTGATGTCATAGCTTCAAAGTCCCCAAAAACTTTTAGGTACCTGAGATTTGATGATTAAGGTTCAACATTTATCCATGATATCCCCTATTTTCCTTTCTGCCAGTCCATTTTGCTGAGGGGTAAAAATACAAGAGGTCTCATATTTAATTCCCTCACATGTGAAAATATTCCTATGATTTATTATTGCAGAAATCTCTAGCATTGTCAGTCGTAAAACCTACTACAGTTGTTCCAAATTAACTCGTTATGAAGTGACACAAAATTCTTTAAGATTTTCAGCACTTCTGATTTCTGTTGGAGCAGGAATATCCAGCTAGACCTGCCACAGTCATCTACGCAGATTAGCCATCTAAATCTGTATATAGACCTATATAAGGGGAAGGGCCCCAAATATCACAGCGTATCAGTTGGAAAGGTAGTTGGCATTTGTTATTAACTACTTGATATAATGTTCTCTTGAGTTTTGCAATTTGACACGTATTACACACAATGTTTTCAATATTAAGTTTTCCAAAAATGTTTGAGTACATCTCTTTCCACAATGAAAACGAGGGATGTCCTAGTCTCCGATGAGCAAGTAGGAGCTTTTCTTGTTCTGAAGTCGTCCTCATTCTAAGGTTCCTCCTGCCATTAGGTTTTCTCCCTTCTAAGGTTCATGTGTCTTGAAGGTTAGGTGATAAAGTCCTTGTGGACTTCAGTAAGTCTACTCTTACTCCTTTATGGCACAAAAGGCATCAAGACTATCAAATACACTTCCATATAATAGTGATTTAGCAAGTCTTTGTATTGACACTAAACTTACAAATAATTTTGGTACATGAAGTACAGGTGTTAATTGTCTTATGGGTTCTACTTGTATACTCCCTATTTCAGCTGTTGTGAGTAAGTATCCATCGGCTGTCTAAACCTTTTTACTACTAGGACAAGGTTCATATGATACAAATGTATCAGATAATGGTGATCAGTATGACAAATGTTCATATGACAATATGATCAGTAGCACCATCTTCTAATATATATGCCCAATTATAAGATTCAGATTCAGATGACAATAAAGATACCATCGAAAAAACATGATGCTTATGTGAATTTGCCAATGACATGGAGCCAGTTATAGATCCAAAATTAGAGGATAGAAGAGATTGCATTTGTTGCTGGAGATTCTTCAGCTGTTGCATTTCTTCTCTTAGTTTCTGGACCTCTTGAGGATTTATTTACAAAGCTGAATTGTAATAACTTGGAATCCTAGAGGGCATGTGATTACAGTTGGGCGATGGTGTCTAATTAAAGTTAGAGGGAGCTGTCATCCATGGTTGACCCTCAATGCCCCCCCAGGCATATATGTTTGAGAGAACAAATGTACCTCATTTGTTGGGAGTCTCCTGTTCAATTTCTGACATGTTTCCTTGGTATGACCGTTTCTTTTGTAATAATTGCACCAAATTTGATCTTTATTTTTTCCTTGAGCTTTCTGGTGCTATCTGCTGGGTTCTGTGTTCAGAGGCATTGTTCTGACCCGAATTTCCTGTTTGGGCTGCAGCAAATGCAGAGGATTCTGTTCCTATTTTTTATTTGTGAAGGCAACTTTCTTCATGAATCAGTTGAGCAACTGGGTCATGAATCAGAGGACTGATCTGTGTGCTTGTAGAAGAGTGCCTGCTTGGTTTACTAATTGAGCAATCTTTGATCAGTCATTCTTCTTGAAATGATATTTACAGGCAGCATCCCATATCTCCTTGATTGTCTTATACTCGATAAATCTATTTGACAATTCAGAGGACATTGAGTCAAAGATCCAAGTATATTAAACTTCTTCAATGATCCACTTCTTATATTGCGGATTAGATGCTGGAGATGCATCTTTAGTTAGGTGGTCAGGTAGTTTCCTTGGACTGGATATGATGCACCCATAGATGGACCAGTAAACTGACTCCTTGGAGCTACTACTGGAAATTGAGAGAACCACCTGTCACCCATAGAGATTCCGGTGGAATACCACCTGTAATAAGGTTTGTAGGTAATCACTAGGTGAGGTTTCTCTTGTCCAGTTTGCTCTTCTGCCATATGGTCAAAGGGAAAGAGTTTCTCTTTGAGATGTGAAGCTCTAGAGTTGATGATCGATGACTTTTACTTGGTTCTTCTCTGGAAGAAACCCAAATTGACTGCATGGAGTAGAGAAATAACAAATTACCTTACCTTCTTTTTAGGAACCTGGCTGTGATACCATGATGAACTTTGGAGAATCACCAAGGAGCACACAGGTGAGCGAGATGAGCAGAGAGAGGTGAGAAAATCGAGAGAGTACAGAGCGTTTTTGGAAGAAAAACAATTAAATCCATTAGAGGACCCAGATGGGCTTTTATGCAGAAAGATATGACAGTTTGACTCCAGCGGTGATATTTTTAAACTGATAGTTTAATTGACAGGGGTATAATTATAATATTGTTTGTGGGCATATACCCAATATTTAGTAATTCAGGGGTTTCCATCTAAACTGCCCTTATTTCTGACAATCCTTGGTGATTTTCCTTTCCATTTAAAAGAAAGGTTTAGGGAGTTTATCTCAAAAATTTGGAAGAGTGAGAATACGAGCAAACTGGAGCCCTTGCTGCAGCTCCTGTAATGTGGGCGAAGCTCTAACAGCTTCTCCTATTAGGCATCCCATGAGGAGATTTCTGAGGGTCTCTGGCTCCCCCTTCTCTCAGTCAGCCCCCTGTCTCCTGAGGATCTTCAGCTTTTGTGGCTCAGCTGTGCCAGCCCTCGGCTTGTTTTCCCCCTGTTCATCTCTCAGGCAGTCCCATTGGTGATGACCTGCCCCTCTGCATTTACAGCAGACCAGCAGGTCTCGACATTCTTTGGCAGGGTGGCCATTGCCAGGCATCTAAAACATGCTTCGTCCATCCATGTCTTGAGTGCTGTATTGAATGTCTGTGTTGCCCTTTTTTTGGGACCACACTCACCCATCCTTCCTCTTCGCCAATTTCTTCCAGCCGATTGGTCTCCTTGATCTGCAGAAGCTCACTTCTTCCTCCTCCCTTCAGACGCTGGGGTGCCCACTGCAGAGCCCTTGAATCCCCCTTGCCACCGACTATGCCACTTGTCTGTCCCTCTTATGTTCGCCATCACCTCATTCCTCCTAGCCTCCTCTACTTCTGCCCGATGCATACTGGTGCCGTCCCCTGCCTTTACCGCCTTTGTCCCTCCACGCACTTGTGCGTGAGGATGGTACCATTCATATGCCACAGGGCTTTCCCGCCTTTGGACCTTCCCTCTTTGCTTTTCTCCTCCTTGGGCTCCTCTAGCCACATCTTTGGGGACATTGTACTTGCTGACTTCATTCACATTTGGGTGCAGGTGTCTCATATTTGCTTGTGGGATCTCATCCTGTCAACTTGACAGTCTGGAGTCCGTTAAGACGCATTTGTCTGTGTCCATCTCTCTGACCAACCCCCAGGGAGATCTCTCTCCTGCCATCAACATTAATGCATGTGGCCCAGCAAGAATTAGGAATATTGTAGAGAAAAACTGTGTGAGTAGTGGTTTACAGTTTGGGGTTTCATTTTTACGTGAACTTTTCTTCAGACTTCTTGAAGTTTATTCCTTGGGAATTCAACTGAAAATTTGCTATTATATATTTGATGACGCACGACTCCATAGAAGAGATTCAGTATACATCTTTATTGGATTGTAGTTTAAGCATTCTTTTCTTTGTTCAAAGGTTCTATTGTCATCATAATTGCTTTCCATATAGGCTTCAAATTTGCAATTTGTGCTTAGTTTTCTCACCCATCAGCCTTTCTTTGCAGCATAGTCATGTTCCTTTCTGACATGTCAGGCCGGTGTCCATTGTATAAAAAGTATGGTACTTTCCATATTTTCTGAAATATGTCTCAAACAAGTGCATTCCTTAGTGAATTTATTACCTTTCTACAGGGCATTTATTTTCTTCAGTTCGTCTGTTTCAAAGGATTTAGTGGCCCAAATCAAGCGTGATGCAAGTGTTCTACCACGGATAGGCGCATTGAGTGAGGTTAAAGCCTTAATTTTTATGCTACTTACAGTTCTGTTGCATTCGTATTCAAGTACTGCTCTTTGCTTGTTTGTTTAATCAGGAAACATCATTGGAAAAACTTGAAATTTGTTAAAAATACCTCTGATCTTTTGATTCCTGTGTGCAGATGAACCTCGAGTATTTTGCAATAGATAGTCAGGTATATATTTACCATTCATTTTATTTTTTCCTTTACAGTTTTGGTCTTGCACCTCTTCGTTGATGAGTCAATCATCCATCCTTTCGCGCTGTATCACAGGGTTTCATTACTGACCATGAAAGGGCTCTCGAGGAGCTTTTTGGAGAGAATGTGGGTAGTTCTCGCAAATTTGATGCTTGTTTAAATGCTATGGCTGTTCGCATTGCAACAGTCTTTGCGTCCTTGAAGGTAAGATGTTGTGCATGCTATTCATTGAACATGAAAATAAGACTGAATTGGTGTTACTTAATCTTTGGTATATTCTCTAATTAGAACCCCTTTCTGACCAGGACAGTAGGTTGGAATCTATTTGTGATCTTATTTTAGTTAGATTCATGTAGAATTTTTGGAACCTGCACGAGTTATACATTTGCACCAGTAATGATATAACTGCTGTCTCTGGAAATGCAAAACCATGTGAAGTCGGTTTCCCAATCATTTCAGATGCTCCATTTATGATCTTATCTGGAGGAAAAGATAGAAAACTGAGTCAGAGATAAGAGAGAGGGGATGAATTAGTTTCTATTATATGATGAATTATATAGGGTTATTAGGGCAGGAACATAAGGAGAAAGATATCATGGAGTAGAAACAATGATATTTAGTTTTGGAAAACGGAGTGCCTTCAGATGTACTAGGTTCAATATTTTCAGAAAAAAAATGTTTTAGGTTCAATCAGAACCCCAAATTTCTTCCATTCTGCTCTTCTTCTCGTGAACCTGACATACTCTCCAACCTTTTGCACGTAATTGATACAGTACCTCGGTGCTTGTTAAATCATTTTGGGGCCATGGCACAGCACCAGGCTAAGAGTTTATTCAACTACTTGATGCTAGATCACAACTGTCATTTCTTGGAGCCACGGCTAGATAAAAATCACCTTATTGTTCCAATGTCATAAGGAAAGGAGATACTCATGGGACTTGCTAAATGTTACAAGGTATGCCTCACACACCTGGTCAGTTATAAATGGTAAACATTAGACCCTATAGATATCAATGACCAGCAAGAAATTCAATGTCTCATACAGTGGTGACTGGACAGCAAAAGAAATAAAGTTCTTTGTCAACTCAGTAGAATGATGAGGTGGAACAGCTAAGATAGGAAATGGAGAAGTTATAGCAACCATCGGCTCCATATCCCTTTTACGGATTGAGCACCTCAGAAAATGTCCACAAGGAATCTTGTATTTTCGACAGGGCATCTGATAATATGACAATTCTCTCTCTTACTTTCCTCAATTACATCCCACGTTATGGCACCAGGCATGCAGTCATGGCAAGAGGAAAATTTTATGAGTAGCCAGAGCTGGCAGTTTGTGATTACACCATGTAGAAATTCTTTAAAATGTCATCTGTCCCAAATCTGAGGGTAAATTTTATATCTCCTCTGAAATTAGATAAAGATTTAAAATGTTTTCTCTATTCAAAAAGATTTAAAATGTTTGTTTATTATTGATGCTGATGAGATTCAAAACTTGATTAAGTTTCAAACCGGACTGTTGGACTTGTCTAAGCATATGGCCCACTCTACTTGATGGAAGGATGATCTTTCAGTGATCTTTCCATCAATTTTGGGAATAGAGAAGCTATGATGGACATATTTTGGCTACAGGATCAATGTTTGGGCATACCTCTTTTGCCATTTTGCAAACAGTGTTTCTCTCCCACTCCAATGTCAATCTAAAGAGTTTTGTTTGTGAAACTTGCCAATAGGCTCAGCATATAAGGGTTGTTTTTAGAAAAATTAATCTTCTTAGCAGTTTGCCATTTCCTCTCATTCACACTGATGGGGTACCTGCCTCCCTACATGCTCTCCCAGGACCAAAGTGGTCCATTTCATTTGTGGATGATTGTACACATTTTGATTAAACGAAATTCAGTCGTGGCAGAGGTGACGCTTGCAATCTCCAAGATTATAAAATATCAATTTTGAATGACTGTCAAGATTTTGAGGTGATTCAACGGACTATTTTTACCACATTGTTTGTGCATACTTTACATTTGAGGGTGTTGTCCATGAGTCAAGTATTGTCACGCTTGCTGAGTCTCATAAGGATAAGGCAATGGAGTTTACTATTCCAGAAAAGGAGAGCAAAGCGAATCCTAATGAAGCTGATGAATATGAATTACAAGAATCTTCAGACTTGCCTATTGCTCTCTGTAAAGAAAAGAGGAAGTGTTCATCACAACCTCTGTACCCGGTGGCTTCCTACCTCTCACACAAAGTTATCTCCACCATACAGAATTTTTCACACATCTTGACTCAATTGAAGTTCCAAAAACGTTTTCAGAGGTGACTCGAGAGATCTGGAAGATAGCTATGGATGAAGAGATGAAGGCTTTGGGGAAGAATAAAACAACTGGGTGGAAAGGAAACTTTTGGGACCCAAATGGGGATGTACTTTCAAATACAAAGCAGATGGTACTGTGGAGAGATGTTAAGCTTGACTAGTTGCTGAAGGGTGCACCTAGAAGTATTTCATTGATTATGAGCAAACCTTTGCGCCAATGTCAAATTTCTGCATATTGTATTCTTCTCTCTGTATGCACGGATGAGGTGGACTGTGACACAGTTGAATGCAAAGAATGTCTTCTCACATAAACATTTAGAAGAAGAGATTTACATGGATTTTCCACCCACTCATGCCCTGGGTCATAAGCAGAAAATGGCATGTTAATTGAATAAATTCTTGTATGGCTTGAAAAAGTATCACATACATGGTTTGGCCAGTTCATCTAGGTTATGAGGTCATTGGAATTTTTCTAAGTAGCACAGAACCCACCTTATTCATAAATCACTCAGTTTCAGAATTTTGAATCCTGTAGACTTTGCTGATAACATCATCATCACTGGAGATGGTCAGATGCTATTAGATTGGGCTGTCAACTCGCCTTAAAATTTATGGGAATTTAAGTAGTTTGAAGCAAATTGATTTGAGATGAAGTCATTAGACGAGCTAAATTACTTCATGGGAATTGAGATAGCTCACTCCAAGAAGGGTATATTGATCCCTCAATAGAATAACATTCGAGATCTCTTGAAAGAGACAGGCAACCTGGCAGTGCAGACCAGAGAGTACATCAGTTGATTCAAATTACATGCTTAACTCTGGAGTTCCTCTCCACATCAGTGTCCCTCTTATACTTAATCTAAGAGACTGACAGGCATAACACTTAATCTAATGAGGCTTAACTCTAAGAGTACAAACCATATTGAGACTCACAGGCACTTCATCTAAGAGAAACTTCTCATGTGTTTTCAGTGAATCAAGTAGAAGACATTCTCGTTGACGATTTTCCAGGACCAGCATTCAAGTGACTGATCTCCAGTTTGGGCCTAGAAAATGTCTATTGATCAGCCTGACTGGGAGTGTTATCAAGACTGTATTTTTGTTGTATTTTGTGTTCTTTCCATTTGTATTCTGCAATCCCTGTATTTTGTATTCTACTTTTTATACAAAATGTAAATGGGTGTTGGATTGTCACAGTCCTCAAAATTCGTTGTATTGTCACAT
This sequence comes from Lemna minuta, assembly GCA_024174645.1. NCBI lineage: Eukaryota > Viridiplantae > Streptophyta > Magnoliopsida > Alismatales > Araceae > Lemna > Lemna minuta. The sequence continues at coordinate 4,630,041 of CM044117.1, read as the reverse complement.
TACCGTTTTTAGAAAATGTAGGCATCTCTCAAAATTCGTACTGCGAAGAAAATTTGGGCTTCTTTCTTCAGTTCTTCTCCCAGTTCAGTGTCTTCAGCAATGGACTTGCTGGAACTCACATTTACACGTCTGCATTTGGATAATATTGTTTAAAAGGGTCATGTTTTGAATGCGTCGGGAACCACTTCTGACAAGAAGGATCAGAGCTGAACCAGGGGCTGCTAAACCCTAGAGCCCTGGTCAAGATCCTCTATAGTGTTGCACCTTGTTGACATGCTACCCGAAAAAAACGGGGTCGTGCTATCTAATTTACTGTGGATTTTTTTTATCAAGGAAGTATTTTTGAGACGTCTTATGATTCTCTGCTTGGTGTAATTATTTGGGGTTTTGATTCAATTTGTTCTGTCTGACCCATGTTTTTTCACAGGAATTTCCAACTGTGAGGTACCATAGTCCCAAGTCATCAAAAGATGCAATGACTATGACCACGTTTCGTGAGGTTGTGCCAACAAAGCTTGCTGCTTTAGTTTGGAATATACTGATGAAGTACAAAGCCACTCTGGACACTTTTCCCAAGCATGAGACTTGTGAATTGCTTATTGTCGACCGGTCAATTGATCAGGTTTGGGAAGATCTGCAGCTTTCTTTGTATTAAATTTTGAATTGGATTTTACTTGATTTTCATCACCTTAGTTTTTTGAGTCATTTTTCCAGATTGCTCCAGTGATTCACGAGTGGACATATGATGCCATGTGCCATGATTTACTTAATATGGATGGGAACAAATATGTTCAAGAGGTAGTCAGTCCTGGTTTAAAATTTAATTTCCCTAAAGATATAGTTATTTTTATCTATTAAATGAAAATGGTAATCTTTTAACAGGGCATTGCTTTTTAACTTTGAAAATGTGCTTTGCTTCATGTACCTTAATATACACAGTATGTAGAATGTGCTCAATATTTTTTGTTGAATAAGCGGGGCTAAAAATGCTAATTTTCATCAGGTTCCAAATAAAAAAGAGGGAGGTCCACCAGAGAAGAAGGAGGTTCTTCTTGAAGATCATGATCCAATTTGGTTTGAGATTCGTCATGCACATATTGCAGATGTGTGTTTTTTCAGCTCATGTTCATAAGTTAAATACTATTCCGAGAATTAGCTGACTCATAGCCCTTTCTCAGGCTAGTGAAAAGCTACATGAAAAAATGACAACTTTCTTATCAAAGAACAAAGCAGCTCAGATTCACCATGGTTCGAGGTACCTTTGAAATTTTTTATTGCGGTTGGAAGTCATTCTTTATTTTATGGTTGGACATCATAGCAATTGGAAACAAATGCTGTTGAATTAGTTATTATCAGTTTCATAGTCGTCAGAACATTGTTTGAGAACAAGCTAAGAACTGTTTTACACATACTGATTTTCTGGGATTTCATTGTTTTCCTTTCATCATTATCCTGATTTTGCCATAGATTTTTATGTTTTCCATACAGAATTGCATTCAGTAGGTCTGACGACTTTGGCAGTAATTTTCACGAAGCTTTCTGTGAAATTCCAACTTATATAATTTATATACATTATAGATTTAGCTGGACCAATCCATGGTATCCTTGAAGTATTTTTGAGATTAGTTCTCATATCAGGGGCCTAGGCGTATTTTTCTGTTATGGGAATGTACTGATATTGAACTTTCTTGGGAATCAAATGGAAGGCCATTTTTTAACCAAAACACAAGAAGTTGAGGACGATTGGATCCAGTTCTGCTTGAGAAAAATGGGGAAAGGAATTTCCCTCCCTCTCACCTTACCTTCCTCTAATGCCTTTCCTTCCAATAATGCCTTCACTCGGTGTGGCTCCTTTTAGTCATGGCTCTGCACATTGTTATTCCGCAGCAACTGCTGCCCATTGTTAGTCTGACAAAGTAGTGTTGTCCTGTCCCATGTGTCATCTTGCATAGGTGATATTTGATTCCTCACCCGATTGGGATAAACTTTAATGCCTCCTGGTTTTCTTTTCTCTAGGAGATAGTTTATACATTACAGAAGACAAATTGAATGAGTTGACTGTATATTGCACCCAAATAAGTTGAATATGTATTCTCTTTATTGTAACAGGATAATGCAAAGTCAAAGAACATCTGAAGTAAATCAGGAATGAGTTTTCCCCTTCAGTTGATTTTTTGGAGGACTAGTTTATGGTGTTGATTATTTGTTTGGCTAGTACTGTTTTGATTCAAGAAGCTGTTTATGAAATAGAGCACTTCATTTGTGTTTCTTCTTAATAATAATGTCAATGAAACCTGTCAATTGTTAAACTTTTCATTTTTTTGATAATTTTTTTAGGAGCAGAAAGGGAGATCACCCGAGATTGGTGTTCCTCCCATTATTAAAAGAATATATATCCTTGTACTATTTACAAGTGACCACAATGATGCCCCCTGCCACCACTCATGCCTTTCTAAACCACTATGATACAAAGCCCTCCATGTCGTGAACTATGCCCTTATCTGAGGTTGCTCTTCCCTTGGAGATAATCTCATTATGGTGCAGCAATATTTTTCTTTGAATAGCTAAGGTGCAGCCATGTTGCCCATAGCTTCACAAAGAGCCATCCCTCCTCCCTCCAATAAATGCCTCCGCTGAGAGAACCCTAGGAGGCCTCTTTTGATTGGACATCCAATCTTTTGGCTAGCCCATATTGCCCAAGGAAATGTGCACTCGACAAATAGTTGAGAACATTCTTCTTCACCCCTCTGCCAAGGCCTCTGGGAACATTCTCTTCTTGAGGGCACAAGTCACCAGCTGTCACCTGAAGAGCAAGCAACAGAAATCCATATCTTCAAGGGGACCTTTTGCTTCCTCATGAATCAGCTTGTGTGAATGGCCTCCAGTTCCTCCTCTAGTTGACTGTATCTGATCTGCGCATAAGCACCCCAAACCATCAAGGAGATGCCTGCCCACCATTAACAGGTTGCAAATATCCTGCTGACACCCATTTTTGACATAGTTTGATCCAGTCTTGTGATTTGACTTTGATAATACTGTGAAAGCTAATAATTTATAAATCCTTAGTAGAGGCAGTAGTAAGGGCACCCTTGTCTATAACCAATTATTGCTCAAAATTTTTTTTCCAGATATTTCAATGTTGTTATTGGGAGCCACCTATTTTTATAAATTGTATGTGTTCCTCGTAGGTATTTTATATGTGCCCTTTTTGGAGGGCTATTGTTAAGTGAGATATAGGGTAATGCGATATCCGCTACCAAATACTTTGTATTTTTCTGGCCATTCCAGAGGACCTCAAATTTGATGGTCTCAATGTTTTCATGGAGCCAGTATGTCAAATTAATTCTAGAGGGAATGGAACTCAAAGGACATCTCACAGATCCTCCAGTGGATGCAAAGGATCCAAATATGAGAAGGCAAAGATTCGTGCCTGGCTTCTTGGAACTATGAAGGCATAGGCATACGAGAGTTTTTCTCTTCAAAAACAGTTAAAAGAATTGTGGACAGAGGTATAGAAAAGTTGGGCTAAGAAACATGATGATTGGAGACTCTAAACTAGAGTAGAGTGATAGTGTAGAAGCCGACAATGAGCAGGACATGTCATACTTATGCTTAAGGAGAAATCCCGCATGTACCATGTAGACCGCACCAAAAGACTTGAAGACCGGGGCTAGAACCTGAAGGTCACTATGAATATGGTCAAATCAGTGTGCTAGGTGACATTGGAGGCGATGGTGGGTCATTCATAACAAGTGTGCCGAGAGTTTAGTGCCATGTAGAAGCCCCTTTCACCTTAATCAATACAATCATTTGGTTCGAGACATTGTGATGATAAAAACAAGCAATCTCAGAAAATGTAATATCATGACCCAAGTCATTAATAAACTTTTGAAGGGATACGAGGTTACCAGAAAGGCCTAGTACCTATAGGACATTGGTTAGAGGAGGAAGTGCAGGTAATTGAACATCACCATTGGCAGATTGGAGTGACTGTAAAGGAGACGCTTGAGGTATTAGTGACTTCATGGAGACTAGGACATGGCACATAGGACATGAAAATGACCTGATTGGGTTGTCATATGAGGTGTGGCACTGGAATCAATAAGCCAGAGAAGCAAAGGAAGCATCTGAAGTGCTCACAGTACAAGAAAGGGTACCAGTCTGGGTGAACGAACTGGATCTCATAAGCTAGAGTGGATCAGGTGCTTCAGCTTGGCAAGTTCATCTTGGAGCTGTGTGCCATCATTAGGCTGAGGTATAAAAGCGGCTGAGCAGCCCGCCAGAGGAGTCTCCAGGGAAGTGGAGTTGCCAGTACTGTGTCCTTGATATTGGGTGCACAACCCAAAAGATTTGGACATGCATCCTTGGTGTGGCCTGATTTCTTGCAGCACTGGCAAAGAGATTTCCCTTGGACAAGGGGTCAGGTCCATGGGGGCAGATTGGCTGTATTTGGGGAAGCCGATGCCGATGGAGGAGGCAGGCAGTGGTGTAGCCCCCTTTAGTGTGACTTTCAAAGCATTTTCACCACCCTATTCCATAATCTTCTGGTAATTCTCTTCCACGTAAACAATGGTGAGAGACTCATTTAATGTAGAAACTTTTTCTCGATGCAAGAGTTGACCAGGGAGGGAATCATTCTCAGGATGAAGTCCCACGAGAAGGAGATGAGATGGAGATGTGAGGTGAAAATGTCATCCTTGGAACTGTGTTGAATGTTAATATTGGTCAAGTTTACTCCATAGCACCGGCAATTCATTGCCAATTGCAAAATCAGAGATATTGCCTGGTGAAACTGATGGAGTGTTTGATCAAATCATTTAGGGGAGTAGCCTCCCTCTGCATGGAGTGATTTTTGAGCACTCATTCCCACACTTTCCGACCAGAGCACTCTATCGTATCATAAAGGAAGTCCCCTTTAATATCCGGATGAGGGATATTGAAGAGCCATCAATGCATATCATTGTTCTCAATTGAAAGATCATACCACAGATCATTCTTTTTCTTCTTTTTTTTGAAATGAGGGGGAAGGGCACCCCGTAACAGTGCCCCCCCGATGTCATTAAAACAATGACGAAATGTACAGATCATGTACTACAGGGGTACAATAGTCGAGGGGCCTAGACCACCTAGGTGCCAAAAAGACGCAAACCCCCTCGCGTTGTGCTGGATAGCATCAGTGGAAGGGGTACAACCCCTGAATATGACCTCATTCCTATGGGTCCAAATGGACCAAAGTGTGGCAAAAATAGTCTGCCACTCAGCTTCACGACGGAAAGCTCCGCCACTAAGAGACCGCCAGAATGCCTCCTTCGAAGTCGCCACAAGCCGGCTGACATGCGCCGCCTGCCACACCTCTTGGGCCAAGGGGCAGGCAAAGAACAGGTGCGGGCAATCCTCCACCGCCCTAGCGCACATCGGGCATTCCACGAGAGAGTCCGGGAACATGCTGCCGCAAGGACCTCGTCATCAATCGCCGTCGTAGCAGGAGCCAGGCGAAAACCTTGATCTTCAAAGGGAGACGTCGCTTCCACACCAAGTGACACCTCTGCAAAAAGAGCGGGTCCTCCGATGCCCCCTGGTCTCTTAGCAATCTATATGCTTGGACGGTGAAGCTTGAGCCGCTCCACACCCACGCGTCCTGGGTTGCCTCTGACAAGCTCTGGTCGGCAAGGAGCTCCTGCAACCTCAGCAGCTCAGCCACCCGCTGGTCTGATAATGCCTCGAGCAGAGCCGGGGCCCATGCTCTGTGCCAGGCCTGCTGTACCGAAGCCCCCAGATCTATGAATAATGCGTAGAGGCAAGGGAAAACCCCACTGAGACGACCTTGTCTGAACTAGTTATCCTCCCAGAACCGGAAAGTCTCCCCGTTCCCTAGCTGCAGGCGGAAGAACCTCTGCACCTGCAGAAAACATGTCCGCATGCTGACCATAAATGCTGAGTCGCCGCACCTCGGGGTCTGCCACATCTCCCAATCCAGCGAATGTCCGTACCCGTCTCTTAGCACCACCGATGCTAAGTCTCCTGAAGGTTGCATCATCCGGCGCACCCACTTAGTCAGGAGAGCCATGTTGGTATGCTGAAGATGGCGTATGCGTAGTCTGCCTTGAGAAACCGGCCGCCACACGGTGGTCCATGCGACGAGCGCCGCCCCCCGTGATTCCTTGGGCTGGGAACCTCGCCAAAAAAAACTTCGCATAGTCTTCTCGAGACGTCTCCTTACTCCGGCTGGCATCCTAAAGATCGACATATAATAAATGGGTATAGCGGCCATGACTGACTTCAGTAGGACCAAACGGCCCCCACGTGAGAGGAGGCGTGCCCGCCAGCCTCCCAAGCGTGTCTCCACCTAGCCACAGATCATTCTTGAACAGTGGGTCATCAAGAAGGTGCTACATATTTTAGCCCTTAGCATGACTTGCACATATTTCTTCCATCGAAGAATATTGCAGCTCATAAATAGGTGTTGGTGAGGAATCTAAGGCAAGTTCTGGAAACCATGATCACTCAAATGTGTGGATCCCTTGGCGAAAGAGGTGTCAGATCTCAGAGGCACTTTGTCCTGGGAGTCCAGGAGACACATCAGAAGAGTCTATGTTGACATGAGGAAATTTTCCTTGGCGGACACAGGGATGATGATGGCAGCACTGTTGACTCCTGAATAGGGGTTTCTGTTAGCTGTGAGCCCCCCAGGACAGGTAGTTGTGAGTCTTGGAGATGGCGCTTGTAGATGGTGGCAACATCAGTAGCAGTAGAGCTGGCAACAGATAGAGAGGCATCGCCAGTTGCAAGGGAGGACAATGCTGGATGAGAAGGAAGGTGTTGCCAGCCAGGGATGGCAGCATCAGCAGAGAAAAATGCGGGCACTGGATGACAGCAACACATGACTTGATCTCCTTCAAAGGAGAGTTTGATCACCCCCAGAGGAGAGCCTCCTCACTTGCTGAGAAGAATTTAACTTGCCTGTCATGCACAGTAGTGGTCAGGTCATGTGCAGAGACTTTATGCAAGAAGATAATGCGGTCAAGCAATAAGACACGCCCAGAAATTCAACTCCTTCACAGAACAGCAAATCGTGCGCAGAGATGCAAGTCGCACACAGACTGGGATGCAGTCACATGCTAGACAAAATAGCCTGAGAAGGTTTTTGTTAATGATGTTGTTGACAGAGGAAGAAAAACAACTAGAGAAGATTGGCTTGTGAGCCCTAGGATTGCCTAGTGACACAGCCTTAGCGCAGGAACAATAAAGAACAGTGGTTTGAGTCCAGTATATAAAACTAACTTCTTCAAATCTTGAATCCACAAGGGGTGTACTTGAATTCAGAAGCACAGAGCACTCTCTAACAAAGAGAACACTCTGAAAGAAAGCAGAGAAATTCAGAACTCTCAAAATGAGATAACTTCAAATTATGTTCTCATAGGTTATAATAGGGGCTTATATAGGCCTCAAAAAGTAAAGGGTCGTTCAAATGATTTGACCTATGAAAAGACAACACAAAAGTCTTGAAAATACAACTCTAACAGCATGCATATGTTAGAGACAAAAGTGACAAAAGCAAAAGTGATGCTTCTAGGTCCTCCAGACAGATATTCTGATAGATTTCTTAAACTTCTAAGAATATTTAGTGTCTCGAGGTGATCCTCTGTAGATATTGACATCTCCTAAAGATTCTCTTGAGGCCCATTAAACATTAAATGGGCCCATGAAAGTTAGTTGCCTCAGCTGCATCCAAAATATGATCTTGGGCATGATTCTGGGCTACATCACCAAGACTTTAATACCTAGATGGAAGTTGACTGTGGAAGATGGACACCAAGGAAGAAAGAGAGGAGGAAACAAAGAAATCGATCTTACTAATGGCGGGAATTACAGTAGCCCAAAGGGCAAAATGGTATGTGCAAAACGTAGTGATAGAGAGAGGGATATATATCTCTGCAACACCATTTACCGAAGAAACTATACTGTTTTTGTTTAAATTTTTAACATCAATTGGTCGGGTCACGGCCGCCTGTGCGGGGTTTTCCCCTGTCTCTACGCATTATCCACAGACCCGGGGATTTCGGTGCAGCGGGCATGGCACAAAGCATGGGCACCGGCGTTTCCTGAGGTATTGTCTGACCAGTGGGTGGATGAGCTGCTTAGACTACTGGAGCTCCTGGCTGACCAGCGCTTGTCGGATGTAGCCCATGACGCGTGGGTGTGGAGCGGCCTTAGCTTCACTGTCCGAGCGGCATACATATTGCTCCGGGATCAGGGGGAATTGAAGGATCAGATCCTCCTGCAAAGGTGCCGTTTGGTGTGGAAGCGTCGCCTCCCTCTGAAGATCAAGGTATTCGCCTGGCTCTTGCTACGACAACGCCTGATGATGAGGTCCCTGCGACAGCGCATGGTCCCGGATTCTCCCGTGGAATGCTCGTTGTGTGCAAGGGCAGTGGAGGATTGCTCACACCTGTCTTTCACCTGTCCCCTGGCTCAGGCGGTGTGGCAGGAGGCGGGCGTCGACCGCCTCGTGGTGACCTCAGAGGAGGCGTTTTGGCAGTCTCTAAGCGGTGGAACATTACGTTGGGAAACTGATTGGCATACTATTTTTGCCACACTTTGGTCCCTATGGACCCATAAGAATGAGATCATATTAAGGGGTCGTACCCCTTCCGCTGATGCTATCTAGCACAACACGAAGGGGTTTGCATCTTTTTGACACCAAGGTGGTCTAGGCCTCTCGTCTATTGTACTCTTGTAATGCAGGATCTGTATCACTCGTCATTGCTTTAATGACATCAGGGGGAACCGTTTCGAGATGCCCTTCCCCCTTATCATAAAAAAAAATTCAATTTGTTGAATGATTCTAATTTCCACTGTACAAGTTCAGACTTTAGAACTCAGGCATTTTCTCATGTTTCATGCAACTGCATATAGATGGTTGATGGTTCATACACCATTTTTCAGTAAATAAAACCGCATTTTTTGAACTTTTTTGCAGAAGTGGTGGTGAACTTTCAACAAGAGATTTGCAGAAAATGGTTCAAGCATTACCTCAGTACAGCGAGCAAGTTGATAAGCTCTCTCTGCATGTTGATGTTAGTTCCCCTACTTGTTTTTTGTTTGTCTTTGAATTGTAAAGCCTTCTTTCAATCATACTTATTACAGTGGCAATTTATTGTTAGACGACAGGGTAAATGGTCGAATCCGTACATTTATGGGTGGTGTATTGTAATTTTTAAGTATCTTATGAGCCTATTTCAGGCATAGCTTAGAATGAAATCAAGTGAACTTTTAGCCTACCTCTCTAATACTTGCCACTCCATGTTGGACATGGTAGCATAGCATAAAGATCTTGGAACAGGAGGGAAGGTATCTTTTATTTAGTATGTTCTTGATACAGTCCCTATTAGAGTGCTCCCAGATCTTGGCGACGCCCATTGGAGTTTTATTGATCCGGTATCTTGGAGTGCCGCTGGTTGATCGCCGCCTTCAGATTCAGGATTGGCAGCCTGTCTGCGAAAAGGTGGAGACACGTCTCGGGAGGCGGCGAGCACGCCTACTATCGCGCGGGGGTCGCTTGATTTTGCTGAAAGCGGTCTTGGCCGCTATACCCATCTACTACATGTCGATTTTTACGATGCCGGCCGGCGTAAGGAGATGCCTCGAGAAGATTATGCGGAGTTTCTTGTGGAGAGGGTTCCAGCCCGATGAAGCTCGGGGGATGGCGCTAGTTGCATGGTCTACGGTGTGTCGGCCTGAAAATCAAGGCAAGCTAGGCATACGTCACCTTCAACATACTAACATGGTCCTCCTTAGTAAGTGAGTGTGTCGAATGATGCAACCGTCGGGTGATTTAGCGACGGTGGTGCTACGAGATGGGTATGGATCTTCGTTAGATTGGGAGATGTGACGGACCCCGAGGCACGTCGACTCTGCATTTATGTCGAGTGTACGGACGTGTTTCCCACAGGTGCAGAGTTTCTTCAAGCTGCAGTTGAGGAACGGGGAGACATTCCGATTCTGGTGTGACAACTGGTCGGGACACGGCCGACTGGATAGGCTCTTCCCTCGCCACTACGCTCTATCCACGGATCAAGGGGTCTTGGTGCAGCGGGCTTGGAATGACGCCTGGGTCCCGCCCTGCCCGAGGCACTGCCTGACCAGCGGGTGGCTGAGCTGATTAGCTTACAGGAGCTCCTGACAGATCGTTGCATATCAAAGGCAGTACAAGACGCATGGATATGGAACGGCCCTAGCTTCACCACTTGGGCTGCATACAGACAGCTTCAAGACCAGGAGAACCCGGAGGATCCGCTCATCCTGCAGAGGTGTCGTGTGGTGTGGAAGCGTCGCCTCCCTCTGAAGATCAAGGTGTTTGTCTGGCTTCTGTTACGACGGTGCCTGATGACAAGGTCCATCCTGAAGCGCATGGTCCCGAACGCTCCAACGGAATGCCCATTGTGCGCCAGGGCAGTGGAGGATTGCCAACACTTGTTCTTTGCTTGCCCCTTAGCCTAAACTGTGTGGCAGGCGACGGGGGTCGGCCGCCTCGTGGTGAACTCGGAGGAGGCATTCTGGCAGTCTCTCGGCGGCGGTACATTTCGTCGCGAAGTTGAGTGGCAAACTATTTTTGCCACACTTTGGTCCATTTGGATCCATATGAACAAGGTCATATTCAAGGGCCGTGTCCCATCTGCTGATGCTATTATGCATAGCGCGAAGGGGTTTGCGTCTTTTTGGCACTGAGGTGGTCTAGGCCCCTCGTATTTTGGACCCTTGTAGCTCATGATTTATATCCTTCGTCATTGATTTAATGACAATGGGGGGGCACTTCTCCCTTTTCTTAAAATAAAAATAAAAATACAATCCCTAATAGAGTCTATGAAAGAAAGAGGAGAAAAGGCAACAAAGGAGTGCATCCGGATGATGAGACATGCCCAATTAACTGTCCAGGTATTGCTAACCTGGACAAGTGACAAGAATAAGAGTAAGTATAGAGGCCAGGTCCAATGAGCTGGCAGAGGGGGGGAAATGTTATATAAGGCAAAGAGGAATAAAACATAAAGGGGGAATCATTTTGAAAGGAGGAGGCTTTGAGAGAAAGAGTGCTGCATTCGGCAAAAGTTTCTCCGGTTGCTTCCTGGCTAGAGAGTGGGTCTTCAGATACTAAGAAGGGAAACAACCCTATGGTATGTGTATTACCGATAAGGTTGGATCAGTAAGTGTGTTTCTTGGTTTTTCTTGAATTCAGTTAGTACGAGATTCTATCATTTGGTATCAGAGCGAGCGATCCTCGCCACACTATGACTCTCAAAGATTTAGAAAAGTGCGACTAGAAGCCAGAGATACGGAAATTGTAGAAATCAAGAAGCAGTTGCATCATAACCAGATACCTAAGGTATTCATAATGGTCGCTTGGATATGTGAGCCACTGCCACAACATCTTCATTGCTGCTCCACGCCATGATGAGTACTGCTGCCTCGAGGTCTTTAACATGGCTGCTATGATGTGAGACCTGCCTTGGGCTCGTGATCATCAATGCCTGGAGGACTGTAATGATGCTGTCAATGCCTCAGGGTCTAAAATATAGGTGATCAAGGACCGACAAACTTCAGCCTAGATATGGCTGCGTAGAGATGCAACATGGCTGCTTAGAGATGCAAACAATCGCCTAGATATTGCACGTTGTGGCCAGGAGGACTTATCGCACTGACTTGTTGGGGCAAGTGTCCACGATATAGTGCCCACGATGTGGAGAACTTTGTTTTTTTTTTTTTTTTTTTGAAGAAAACAGAAGAACACTTCATTCAATACCGTCCATGAAAAATATGAAGCATGAAAGAGAAGCCCACGAGAGCTTCTCTCTCTACATCTCTCTCTTTCTCTCTCCATTATTTTACAAGTACTTGATGAGAGCCCAGGCCACGACAGCGAGGATAACGATGGTGATGACAGATAAGAGAAGGGACGTACAAGAGCAGCCTCCCTTCATGCTTCTATTTAGAACAGCGAGCCTCTTCTGCACCCTCTGAAGGCAGGAGCCTGTCATCTCAACATGATCGTCCAAATCATCAATCAGTCTGCGGTGAAGATCCAGCTCCTCGTTGACTGTCAGCGCTATGTGCTTTGTGCTCAGCACCGTTGCCTCCAGCTTCTCCACTCCTTCATGTGGAGAACTTTGTTTCCTTCTGGTTAAGAGGAATGTGAATGAGAGACAGTTCGATGGGACCCCATTTACCTTACTTGTACCCCATCCTTTCTGTCATTCATCATAGTGGGCGGACCACCGCCTAGGGGTGGTATTACCGTCTTGTTCAAAACAAAAAGTCTCACGAAGCATGGCAGAGGATACCGAGAAGGCATCAAAAGAAGGGAACGGCACAGATGTCTCGGGCATTTCAACAAACAGCTGAAGGGCATTATTGAGAAACCCATCTTTGAAAGATTTTGGTGAGGAAAAATGGCGATGGGTATTGGGGGGGAGCTTTTTTCAAGAGTCCATGAATCTCCCCTGAGTTGGAGACAATGTATCCCGAAATGAAGATTGCCCACATTTCTTCAGGCTTTGGGTTGAAGAGTTCGTGCCACATTTCTTTAGGCTACTCAGGGTAGATGCAGCCCCAGGATAAGGGAAAGCTACTTCCTAAGACTACCCAATACTGAGGATGGGTGTGCCAGGCCTCACGCATTCCCCCTGTTGCCGCTCCCGCATTGCACCTCTCACAGACGGCGATCATGGCTGCAGCTAAAATTGAGCTCCGGTAAGCTAGTTCCTGTCTCGCCGTCGCGTGTGGAAGAAGTAATTTTTTTGAACTTGCTTTCTCGTAGCCCCTGGAAGGTAATCACCGGATCTTATCCCTTTCTGATAATAGTTTTCCAATGAGCTCTCATGTTCCATTTCGAGCAGCCATTCTGAGTTGCAAATCATGGTCCCGCTGGGGTTTCCTTCCCCATCTTCCTCCAGCCTTCCTCCTCCGTCGTATAAACTAACCTGCAATTCCGCCTCCTCATGATATCCTCATCTCCGTACAGAAGCTTCAAGAAACGAGGGCCATCCTGGGTCGTGAAATGGGAGCCTTTCTGATGCAGAAAAGACGCGGAGAGAATCGTCCACTAGACTTCGCGTTGGTCATATTGATCACCGAAAAATCAGGTCCAGCAAGAAACTGGTTCTCCCAAGTTACGAGGCTCTGCTGGCGCTTAGGAGACACAGTGTTGATGTTGCTTCCTCCCGGTTAAGAGTTGGAGGAGCACGCGACTGAAGGCGTCTACATCAATCTTCTCCTTTGACTTTTTCCCTTACATGAAATACTCAGGCACCAAGTACGTGAATGTCCCAGCGACGTCACTGCATCGTCTATCCTCTCATTTCGCTGCTGTTAGATTTTGGTAGTCCAGAGCGCCATGGCTGCTACTGTCACGGCTCCGGGAATAATCTTCTGTAAGCCGAGTCGACCACCGTGGGTACGGGCGGTGACCGAGTCGACCACCGGTGGTTGCCTATTTTGACGATCTCCCCGTTCTCTTCTTCATCTTCTTATCTCTCCTCTCCATGATCTCGGATCCTGAAACCTCTGATACCTTATTAACTTTCAAGAATATGGGAGGAGAAAGAGAGAAGCAGGGAGTCAGGGTGACGGGAGGAACCCGCTGCCCTGGGAGTAAATAAGGTCAAAAGGCTTGCCTATATAGGCAAATAGAGAACTTTTGCCCTAATTTTCAGGGCGGCATGGAGCTCCTTCTTGCTGCCCTACCTCTCTAATACTTGCTGCGAGTTTGACACACAACATTGTCATTCATTGAAATGTCTTTGACAATCTATTTTATACCGGGCCTAACAATTTCTGATGTACTCCATTCTAATGTTATTTCTAAAGCGATATGAGAAAATAAAAGTTTTTGATTTTCAATTTAATCAATCTGGTCAGCCGACTGTTATAGAAGAAAGGATTACTTGAAGGAACAGAGCTGACAGCTCTACATTTCCAGGAACTTTGATGTTGTATTAATCAGTAAGTTTTAAACTTTCCAAAATCCTCACCAACGGTTTAGTATATTCCCATTGCCTAATCGGTAACACTCATGATTATTCCAATGAAACCTGAGAATGATTTCCCCAAGAAAGAGTTCTTGAGGGTCGCCATCTCCAACAAATCATGTTTTAAAATTGCAACAACCTTGTATTCCTTCTGAACTGATGGGTATTCCAGAATCTTCGGGCACTGTTATTGATAAGGTCCCGAAAACATGATTCAATTGGGGATAGTGAATGTTCTGTGCACAAACGGCAACCAGCCCCAAAAAAAGGAAATATGGAGGGAGCTTACAAGATTTCCCTAGGCTTGCCTCAGCTAATTCTTCCTTGGTCCTCTCCGCCAATCCTCTGTTAGTCTTTAATGGCCTCATCACTCCCCATCGTAAGGCTTCAATATTTGTCAAACTCTTCATTTCCGACGTTTGGCATTTCAGAAGGACGTTGATTCAGGGGGGTTCCCTTTTTGAGCTGCCATTGTATGTCAGTGGCAGGGTCTTACAAGTTTTTCAATCATAGCCTAGTCTCTGGGCATAATCTTTAGACAGTGATACATTATTTTTCGATCGTGTATGATTGTGTATTAGAGTTCAAGAAGTTGCTTTGCTCGTGAAATAAATGGTCATAATTCTTTGAAAATGAAGCATCTATACATTGAATTGATATGCGAGGAAAAAGTTTGAAGGTTGATAATCTCTATTTCGTTGTGGGTGCGCATGATTTTTCTGGGATAAATGTTGACACAGGAAAAAATTAAGATCCTGAGACAAAAATACTGAATATTTCAAGCATTGTAATTTCTTATTTTGAAATGTAAGCTTTTTGAAATAGTGAAACTAATAATTAAAATTGTGCCTATTTTCTTTGTTACTGCATTGCAGCATGTCTTTGGATGTTCTTTATGAGCTGTTAATTTACTTAGAAGCTGAAAATTTTTTTCTGCAGATTGCAGGCAAGCTTAATAGACTAATCAGGGAGCAAGGGCTTAAGGATTTTGGTCAAATTGAGCAAGATCTTGTTTTTGGGGATGCGGGGACAAAAGAGCTTATCAATTTTCTTAGGATGAATCAGGTTGTTTTGCTGATAGTTTTCTCTAAGTTTATGCTATAGGTTTAGAGCATAGATTTTTCTGTATTTTTGGAAGGTATTTCTGATGAAATATACCCATTATGCAGGATGCAAGTCGTGAAAACAAGTTGCGTTTGTTGATGATTTATGCTTCTATTTATCCAGAGAAGTTTGAAGGGGACAAAGGCACAAAACTGATGCAGGTAAAGCTGCGGTTTTCTTAACGATGTTGATGGTCTTGGTGTTCCTTTAAGTTGATTTTCCCTGAGTAGTTTGGATTTGATGAGAACTGTGAGCTTGTATGTTTGATTGAGTTTGGCTGAATTGCATGCCTTATACAAGAAAATGTCAAATACATGTTTGGCAACGCAATGATGCACACCTCTATGGATTCGCTTCAAGACAGACTGTGACTGCTATTTTTAGGTTGTCGTTGCGTTGAAGTTATGACTCTAACGAGCATGCTCATGGACTTAAATGCCGGCAAGGTGGGGGTAGTATACATGAGAAAAATGTAGTATGTTCTTTTTTGTCTATTTAAGTTACTGTGTGTAGAAAATTCTAGAGATTAAGTGGTCCTGGAGGTTCATACAAGAAAAAAACCCTTCCGGGCTAATGAATCCTTCAAAGATCATTATGATCATTATGATCATTATAATAGTGAACAAGAGGATGCTAAGGAAAAGAACATAAACAAACATGTAGAAGGAAATAGATCAAATTTGACGTAGAAGAGACTCAGTCATTAAAAACCTCACATGAAAACACATGTCATGTAGTTAGAGAAATAGAACAGAGGTAAATAGAACAAGTGTTAGGATGACACACTAGGGCAATCCTGGCCAACCAGCTTGGCCCATGCTCTAGGCCCATCCAATGGGCCCATCTATCTCTATGTCTCCTCACCTATCATGTCTCTTCACCTCCTCATATCCCATGTTGTTATCTCTTCCTATCCCAGTGTCTCTACGCTTTCTGGTGCCTCTTCATTTATTTCTCTTTCCCCATATAAATCCATGTTTCCTCCATTACCAGTGAATTAATTAACAAGTTTATGCTACATTATCTCTCTCTCCTTTCTCTCCTGACAATAAGAAAAGAGAATTCGTACAGGATTGACCGTAAATAGGTGAATATGGCATTCCTTTATCCTTAGCTTGGAGGTAAATCTCTGAAAGTCAGGGAAAGGGCATGCTCACAAATAAGTCTGACAAATCTGAGAACAGATAAATCACATGATCAACGGCCCTTTAATCTACTGCTCAAGAAATTTTGTTCAGTGTAAACTCTGTGCAAAGATGGTTTCTAGAATGATCTATCAATTAAGAATTTACATGATTGGACAAGCGATATGGTAAGACCCCTGTTATGATGAGGAAATACCCAAAGGTTCCACTCTCCCTAATATCTCAAAACTGCATGAACTTAGCCAAAGTCACGTACCCCACAAGAAAAAGCAGACACGAAGAAGCTGACTAAAAATAAGCATCCCAAAACAAGGAAGGACATCAAGATTCAGTCAGTTGAGGAGGAGAGCCAGGGAAGGGAGATCTCAAATTCAACCTTCCTGATTCTTGGAGGCAATATTCCCTATCATTTGCTTTCATATACTCATTGCCTTTCTTGCAATAGAGTTCTTGATTCGTTTCTGCTATCCTGTTCTCCTTGGGAAGATCAAGGATCTTCCCAAGATCAAGGATCTTACAATAGCTTTTCAAAAAAGATAAAGGATCTTACAATAGCTTGAGTCCGCTATCATTGCCTTAAGGTTCTGGAGGTACTCCTTAAGCCTTTTCACCTCACAATTGAGGTGCGGAGGTTGTCATTCTCTAGTGAAATTTTTTTCTGTGGTATGAAAATTTGATATATTTGTAGTTTAGGTTTAATTTGAATCTCATCCCTTATTTCATTTATATGTTTCAGTTGGCGAAGTTATCTTCTGATGATATGAATGCTGTAATCAACATGAAATTCTTGGGGAGTTCAGAGGGCAAGAAGGCATCGGGCTCTACTTTTTCTCTCAAATTTGATATAGCAACGGTAGATATCCCCAAATCTCATCTTCTAGATCCTTCCAGTTGTATCATTGTCGTTAGCACCTCATTACCTTTTTCTTTTTAAGCAGAAAAAAAATGCTGCTAGAAAGGAGCGCCGTGATGAGGAAGGAACATGGCAATTGGCTCGGTTCTACCCCATGATTGAGGCGGGTTAACATTGATTTCTGTGGGAATAAATCAAGTTGGATCATTGTAGTACATCTTTATCTGTCCTCATTATTACCATCTGAACGACTTTGCATTCTCTCTTCCCCTTATTTTTCAGGATCTAATTGAGAAGCTCATCAAAGGTGAGCTTCCCAAGGATGAGTATCCATGTATGAATGATCCAAGTCCATCATTTCATGGAACAACAACAAGTTCATCTGCCCGTCCTGCTCCACCAGCACAGTCTATGAGGTCTAGAAGAACTGCAACCTGGGCTAGACCTCGTAATTCTGATGATGGGTATTCGAGGTATACCTATGCATTGTAATTATTGTGCACCTATCAAGTTGATATTTTTCTGTTAGTCACAATGGAACTTTATATTGTCTTTTAACTAACCATTCTTCCTTTGACTTGGTAGTAGCCAGAGGTAACTTGTAGGACCTGGAGACTAGTGTAGTTAGTTGATTTTGCTACTAAATCAATAGATTTAAAAGGATTCTTGAGGTAAATCATTTGTTCTTCTGCGGATGATTTTTCAGTGATTCTATACTAAAGCATGCTTCTAGCGACTTCAAAAAGATGGGGCAGCGGATTTTTGTTTTTATTATTGGTGGGGCAACACGATCAGAGGTATAATTATCATTCTTGGTTGCTATTTCTCTTCCTAAGTGTAATTTTGACATTGTTGAGAATTTGGTATCGCATTTTTCACAGCTGCGTGTAGTTCACAAGCTGACAACTAAATTGAAAAGAGAGGTGATCCTTGGATCATCAAGTCTCGACGATCCCCCGCAGTTCATCACAGTAAGAATGTTTTGATTGGCTTGAAAACTGGAGTGCCCCTATTTGTTTTATTCTCTGGTTTTCCACAAGTCCGCTTGCATTTTCCTTTGCCAGGAAATCATTCAGAGAATTTGTCTTTGATGTCTTCCAAATGTCCAACATTTTTCTAATTTCTGACTCCGTTGAAATCAAATGGATAAATACATGATTCTACAAATGTTTTCCCTTTTCATTTCGTTTTCCGGTCTTCTCCTTGCCCACATGAATGTTCCTTTTTCAGGACATCATTCAGATGATTCGTCATTGATGTCTTCAAAATGTCCAATATTTTTGTAATTTTTGACCGTGTTGAAATCAAATAAATAAATATAAGATTCTGTCTGCGTATTGAACGTTGTCGTCTACTCGTGAATTTTTTTGCCCTTGTGCTCTTTGAACTGTTCTGTATCCCCTTAAAAGTTATGTAACTTGGTTTTAATGTCTTCCTTTCTCGGTGCCAACTCAGAAAATAAAGATGTTATCTCAAGATATGCTGCTGGATGATCTCCACCTTTGACCACAGAGTGGGAGCCCTGCTCGGGGACAATTATTTGATTTTCTTTAAATTCCTCTACTATTGTGTCATTTCTCGGAACATTTCCTTTCCTTCCACTCTGGGAAGGCAGGCTATGCAGAAGAGGTAATGGACGACCGTGCTATTTTCGAGTCTTCTCTTTCTTTCTGGTTGACGATGTAACCTAAGAAGTTGTATATAACATTCATCTATCTATCTTATATTGTATTTGCGTCCCCATTCTTCGGTGGTTCTATAATTGGATCTTTGGTTTTCATTTTGAGGTTGATGTGCAAGAAGCTTGAGTTTGACTATGTATCCTCTAGATAACATTTTCAATTTTCGGGATCATTTGATTTATTTTTCTGCAAGGCATGGGAAAATCATCTGCGATTGTTCCTCGATGGGATACTAATGAAATCAGTGATAGCTACACAATTGGTCTGAGTCAACCCCCCTCCTCTTCAGTGAGAGCATCATCCTCATCATCCCAAATCCGCTGAAACAACTTCTCACGCCAATTTTCCCTTACGAAAGTTATTTCTAGCGTTCGAATTACTACCCTCGGCTTTTTATTTTTTTCATTAAAATATAGATGAGGAGTGAAAAAAAATGAAGCCATGGAATAATCTACATTGCAGCAAAGAAATCTACGTCACCAGGCTTGTAATTGATACAGATGTAAGAAAGTGAGCATCGTTGACACGAAGTAAGAATTGCCTAGAACCAGAAAATTTTCAACGTCTCTCTTTCTAACAAAGCAAGAGTCTATCATCATCCAAACTTAGCTCCAGCCAACCATCATTTTCATTAATAAACCAGAGGATGAAGGGGATTGTCTGCCATCTGCTCAATCACCAGTCCAGGCGGATACTTTGGATTGCAGAATGATGATTGATGCATCACGCGGAGCATTCAAAGGTGGACAAGAGCCAGCCATTCTGCTTGGCTCGATGAACGTAGGATGTAAACTTTTCCACCGCATTGGGTATATCAAGCGCCAGGTCATCGAGCGAATCCCAAACCCTAGAAAACCCCTTGGTGATCTGGTTGATGGTAATCAACCCCTCTCCAAAGCACTCTTGAATAAGATCCAAAATCCCATCTTTCTTCTTCTCCATCGCCATAACCAGAACCTTCTTCACCACCTCATGGTTAAAATATGGCATACCCAGATCGCGAATACACCTACAAGCTTCACCCAAATCGCCTCCGGTTTCAAACTCTTCCAGAAGCTTGGTTATCTTGTCTTTTGCATCCTCCACGGCCCAGCCAGTACCCCCACCCCAGCACCTCGATAGCCGCTCCCCAGAATGACTTGCAGAGCACAGGGAGCGAGCCGTGTGTACTGTCTCGCAACCGCTGCAATTGGGCTTCAGCTTGGAAGCAATCTCTTCAAGGTTTAGTGGGACAAGAATATCATCTATCACTGCCCTGGCAAGAAACAGGGCCAGTTCATTGGAAGCATCCAGTATATCCAGTGATGTATCCTCAGCAGATTCAAGAAGAAGGACAAACCCTTCATTAATGTCATCTGTCGAGAGGGTAGACACTCCGTGGAGAGATGAAAGAAGAACGGAGGCCATCTCTCTCTCTCTGTTCTTCCGCTCCATGGCCAGTGTTATAAGCTTCTTCACAAAAATGGGGTTGTACTGAGGGGAAGCAACATCCTCTAGACTGCGGATCAGCTCAGGAATATCGTCAGAGAGGAAATATTCGTTGATGATAGCCACCACCTCTTCCTTGTAGTGCCTCAACTTATCTTCATCCTCTCCTCCTGCAGGGGAAGCAGAAAACTTTGTGAAGATCGACGGCTCCAGCCAACCTTGGGATATAACTTTAGGCACCAGAGACTCAAATGAAGACTTTGCAGAGGGAACATCAAGGGACAGATCATCCAAGCTCTCGGAAAGCCTGACAAATCCTTTGGCCATCTGACTGGAGCTGATGACACCCTCTTCCCCGGATTCCTTCAAGAGATTAAGTACGAGGGATTCTGCAGAAGGATTCTCGAGCGCAAGAATAAGGGCTTTCTTCACAACTTCATGATGGAAGAAAGGTACCCCAAGCTCACGTATGCATCTGCAGGCCTCCACAGTGTCACCATTTTCCAGATATTCCTTCAACAGTTCGGCAATTTTCTTCTTCACCTCTTGAACAGTCACATGAGTGGAGCCGCCCCATCGAGATTCCACCAGCTCAGCATGGTGAGGAGCTGAAAGATAGCTTTTCTCTGCTGTCTGAATCACTTTGAGCCCTCTGGAACACTCAGAGAGCTTCTCCTCGCACTGGTTAATAAAAGCCGGAGGAAGAATGTCATTGACAATTGCCCGAGCAATAAACAGAGCTAAAACATCAACTGCATCAATGATGTCAAGTGCCAAATCATCCACCGATTCCAGAAGCATTGTAAATCCCTGGCTAATCTGAGGACTACTAATAACATCTCCATAAAGAGAAGACAAGAGCACAGAAGCCATCTCTTTTTCTTTGTCATGCCGATCCATCGCCATGGAGACAAGCTTCTTCACAAAATACTGGTGGTACTGATCATCCTGCAGATCTTGGAGATCAGAGGCAGAAAGCAAGACATCGCCAGTACTAAAATATTCCTCAATGATTGGGACAATAGCCTTCTTGTACTCATCGAGAGGAGTGGAAACAATGGACTCAACAAGCTCATATGGTTCCTGAAATCAAAGGGAATAATGAAAAATCAAAATTTAATACCTCCAAAAGAAAGTCAAATTGGTTCCTCAAATTTCGTACAAAAATGATAAATGACAGTCAAATTGGTTCCTCCAAAAGAAAGGAAGGGAGAGGGCGCACCTCGCCACTGTCATAGTTAGGATCATTCCGGTCAAGACAAGCATCAGCATCAGTGTCAAGCAGTTTACCCCACGTTCCTTTTCCACCAGCGCCATCTGTTTATCAACAAATTAAAGAACATGTTGAGATAATCTTCAATAGTGGAGCTTGAATGATAAAACTTGGAATCACAGCAATAAATGCAGAAACATCGCAACTGAAGTAGTTAACATATGAAAGACACGGCCAGTTGATTTTGACCAATTAAAAAAATTTACAAGGATACAAAAGGCAATGCATCCTCATTCTCAAAAAGAAAAATGTACATTGGAAGATCTTTCAGAAAATATTAAAATATATTAAAATCATAGATCAACCAAGATCAGTGATTCACCTGATAAGATTAAAATATATGAGTGATGGAATGAATTTCAGAAAAAACTTTTATGACTGAAAGAGATGGAATGAATTTTTCTATGTTCTTTAGATATCATAAAAAATCAAATGCTCACTGCAAACAGAAAATTTCAGCTTAGTGCTTCTCAAGAAATATATTCCTTGACATGTGGCATTGACGTCCTTATTGAGGTAGCATGATTTACAAATGTTCTTCATATTCTCATTTGTATTCCCCCTGCTGAGTATAAAGAGGGAGACTGGGGAAGAGAAAAACTCCAGAGTGAAGCGTGCTGAGCCTTGGGCAGAGCCAAGATGGGTGACCTCCAGGGAAGAGGGGCACCAGGGAAGAGAAAGACTCCAGCGTTAAGCATGCTCAGGCATGGGCAGAGCCAAGATGGGTGGCTTCATGGGAAGAGGGGCACCACAGTGAAGAAGAACTCTAGGGTTAAGACTGCTCAGGGTTGAGCAGTTTCCTCTTGGATAGGAAAAAGGACTTGTACCAGTTGATCACCAACTTCCGGTGATCTTCCTTTAGTGTTTAAAAAAAATATTCTCATTTTTATTAGAATGATTAAGAATCTAGTGTAAGAATGAGAATTAAAAATACATCAATAAACATTCAAAAACTTTGATATACTTAGAAAGTCAGAATAGCTTCTAATAGAGACGCACAGAGGAAGAAGAGAAGAGAGGTTTCAATTTTTATTGCGATCGTTTCCTAGGGGAAAAAAGGAATCTAAGAAAACGCAGATATGATTAAGAAAATACACAAGCGATCGAGTTATGCAGAACAAAAAAACAAAGATCATCCATAAGGAGCCAGAAATCCTTGCGTAAAACTTCCGAAGCATAAAACAGCAAAGCAGCTCAAATTTCTAAAGAAACCAAGTTATTAGATGACAGATCCTCCGTCGTGATATAAGGAAATAAAATTTCCTTCTGGTAAATCCAACATTGGCAGGGAAATGTCAACTTAAAAAACGCAGCATCCCGGGCGAGTTAGAGTTAGGGAATGGCAACCAGATAAGATCATCCTGATCATGATCCAAAATTGCTTGATCAATTGTGTAAATCGATCAACCAATAAGGATCGTTATCTGATCAACCGTAAACCGATCACTTAGACACTGAGGAGAGGGGATACATATGGTAAAAGAATAATCTGATCCTAAATTGGACTGACGATCAGATCGTGAATCAAGATGACGATTGACCATAGAACCTTGATTGACGATCAAATCGATCAGACGTTCTATGATCCCTAATCTGATTGCCACATAGATCATGGGGATCCGATAAGAGATCAACGCTCCCTTGATAGGATGCTATAGCAAATGAATTACCCTGCTGCACCTCAAACAGTTTCTTTCAACATTTCCCTATTAAACCTCATTTATCCATAAAAAAATGACCTTTAACCAACAAAACCCGATTACTTGAGCACAAAAATACGCAAACGCAAAGTGAACACGTCCAGCCCTCGATTTCATTAACAAAGATCCTACAAAAAATAATCAAACGAGGGCATACGAAAGAAGAACCCAACAACAGAAATGGGACCTCTGACCAACATAACCCTGCTATCTTACAATAAACCCTAAAAATACGCAAAAGAAAAATGAAATGTCATGCCCTGAATTTTCATGAGAGAAGATTTTACCAAAAAACAATTACTTAAATCAGAAGAGCCCAAAAACAGAAAAAAAAAAAAAAAAACTCACACCTTTCTTCACGCGCACTACTTTTCCCGAATGCGCCCTTCGAATATGCTTGACGTTGTTCCCTTTCGCATTCCCTTTTAAGTGGTGCTCAGCGAGCATTGTAGATGTGGGCCGAGGAGACGAGGAAATGACGTCAGCGTTCTGCGCCGCGATCTTCATCACTGCTCTCTGATCGTCCGTCAGAAACCCATCATTTCCGTTCGATGCCATCCCCCCGAGAAGGAAAATCTCTCTCTTCTCTCTCGCTCTCTCTGTCTTAGAGATAGTTTTGGCTATGGAAGCTGGAAGCATCTCCAGTACTTCTCGCTGAGCTTGTAACAGAAAATCACGAATCAAAAATTGACACGTCGGCATTGTAGCGAGTCGTACGGTATCCCATTAGTCTTTCGTGTGGGGGGATCGGCTTGACACGTGGCACTTTTAGGGTATATATTAGGGTTTTATCCGTCGCCTCTTTTCGCTCTTATCCGCAAGGTTGGTGACGTCATCTCGAGCCGCAAGGGTCGGTCGACATGGTCCGGGTCGAGCGATAAAAACCCAGGAAAAAAATTTCTAATAAAAGTAATATTTCGTGGAGAAAGGCACAGATATCAATATTAAAAGAGTGAGGACAACTTTTACAATTCAAAAATTTATATTTCTGAATTGAATTAGGCCAAAATTAAAAAAAAAATTAAAAAAAAAAGTAAAAGTAGAAGGGCTTGAGAGAATAAATGAATTGATCCTGGTTGACTTCTGAAATGGTGCGTGCAGTAGGGAACGGAGATCTGATCAGTTTGACAAAGGCTGCTCGGGGATGACAGGACCGGATTCTACCTTGCTTGCGGCGCATGCTGGGCGTGCTCGGCGAATCCTCCTACCCCGCATTCGTCCACTTGCTCTCCTCTCCCACCGACGCAGCTGCCAAGTCACGCTCCGGGATCCTCCTCCAGACATGCGCTCGTGCCTTCCTCTTCGACAAGGCCTCCACCTCGCTCTTCCCCGACGACATTTTTTCTCATTCTGCCCCGGCTCTCACCATCAACCCGGCATATCTGCAACTCCACGCGTACGACGTTTACTTCTCCTTGGAGGATGACACTTCCGCCACCGCTCCCTCTCGTTTGCCTAGATCCGCGCTAAGTTTCTATCATGACCGAAAGCCTAACTCCAGGAAATTAAGACTGGAAGATCTCTTAGAGACGTGGTGTAACCGTTGCGTGGACAAATTGAAGAAGGGGAAGCCTTGGAGATCACCGCTAGGAGATGGAGATCCCCACAAGTGAACACCAGAAAGGATGTCAGCTTACTTGAAGCTCCTTGAATCGCACAAACAAAAGCGACGTCGAGTAATGGAAGACGGAGCATCTCGCGGTCTTCAGAAATTTCCCAGAACACGAATTCTTCGGAGGAGGAGTACACTATCTTTCTTCTAGAGGTCATGTTTCCATCCAATCCCATTCCCCTTAGCTTAAGCTCTCTACATAAACTCCGCACTCCGGACCTCAGCTTTAATCTACTCTTCGGCCCCATTCAACCTCTTCTTGGCAAAGGCTCCAATCTCTCCAACGTCATTCTCTCCCATAACCACCTCTCTAGCTCATTTCCTCCCTTTCTATCGCTTAATCTAGTCAGACTCGATCTCAGCAACAAAAGCTCTCCAGCGGAATCAACTTTCCTCCAAATTTTCTCCAATACCTTTTCCTCTCCTGGAATCGCCTGACTAGACCCATCATTCCCGTCGTCAATCGACTCTACTGCCTCAATCACCTTGACTTGGGCATGAGTCCTGCGCCTGCACGCCCTCCTATTGATAACGAGAGGGGAGGAAAACCGGCGCACTACGTGTTGATGCTCCTCCGTGTTGTTGGCATTCGCGTTTTGCAGATCGTCCTCTCTAGCAATCTCTCCCTCTTGCAATTGTCAGTCGCTGAGCTCGCTGAAGATCAGCAACTGCAACGTGCTCGACCTGGACCCCTTCTTTGCTGCCACCCTGGCGCTTGAAGAGTTCAGCTGCAAGTCCATCAACGGCACGGGCGAGAAAAAAAAATTGTCTACCAGTACCCTGCTTCCCCCCCCCCTCTCACCTCTGCTGTTGACCCTGCAGCTGGCTTCGCCGCTAGTGCTGCTGGCGACACTGGCTATGCTGCTGGGTCTATTGTCAGCCTTGCAAGCGACTCTATTGTCAGCTCTATTGCCCACCTTGCTAGCCGACCATTAAAGCTTGGGTGACATCGTCAAATGGAGAACGTGATGCACAAATTGTAAGTATATTTATTAGATTTTATCTTCAACCACCATTGTAATGAGTCATCATATAAGCAAATAACACAAGGTTTACGTAAATACTTATCCAATACTTTTGTGCATTTATTTAATTGTTGCTCCATAAATTGCATCATTACTTTTGAACATTTATGACTCGAAGAAGCTAAAAGATTATCAATCGATGCAGAAGTCGAAGCTTATATGGGACGCACTGATTCAAGAATGTTAAGTAAAGTTTCCATAACAAACTTGTGCTCACCATGAGGAATAAATCCGAACTTGAATCTGGGCTCTATGATTATGCCAATAAGAAACATAGGCTTTCTCCTCAATTGTATGTCATATTTCTGTAATTTATATTAATCATTGCGTATGTAAGTTGCTCATTTTTGTTCTTGTAAGATCTTGGAGAGGATGATTGTTGAACAGAGCTTCATCTTTCTCTCTCTTTCTCTTCCTCTCTCTCTCATCCCATTGTAAGTGGGCCACATCTTATAAGTGGCCCACCAGGGGAGTTTATTTCTCTTCCTCTCTCTGTTATCCATTGTAAGTGGGCTACCTCTTATGAGTGGCCCACCAGGGGAGTTTATTTCTCTTCCTCTCTATGTTATCCATTGTAAGTGGGCCACCTCTTATGAGTGGCCCACCACTATCCTTAGTTAGTCATTTATTGGTAGTTTAGGGTCGCACGTGTGACCCTCACTTAAGTGCTCACACGTGTGACCATTCAGGATCACATGTGACCACTATGGTCACATGTGATACCCTGACAGGGTCACATGTGACCTTGTCATTATGTGCCCCTATAAGGGTGCCCCAACAACAGTGTAAAACCGAATTACTTTAAGAGAACTTCCTTTTTGTCCCTTCCTTCTCTTCTACAGGCGCCGCCCCCGGCTGGAGCACACTCTGTCCTTTCTAAGTGAAGGACTAACAATGATCTAGCTCAAAAATTAACGAGTCTAATTTTTCAACTAGAAGTCCATAAAGTCCTTATAGTAATTGATTTTGACTTAGAAAATATCTCATTTGCTTCACGAAAAGCCAAGAGTTCATCTACAAACATCTTCAAGAGCTCTCATTTACTATCCTCAATTAAAAAGTTCACTTTATTCGTGTTAGATGGTCGCTCACCATTGCCTTCAACACTTATCTTTTTTTCTCAAGCGGCCTTGATCATGTCATATGTTGAATTCCACCTAATCCGAACATCCCCAACAATAATATTTTTATTTGACATTTTTAACTCATCACACATATTATTAAAGTGATTAATCCTCTTAGAATAATGATTAACTATAATAATAAGTTTTTGAAGACTATGGAGAATCTCACCAAATGACTTTTGACTAATAGCTTCTAGTCCCTCTTTATATTTATCATTATTTGAGCCATGAATATGACTTTTTGACTATTTGAATATGACTCACCATTACCGAGCTCCTTTAAGCCGTGTTATATGGCTAGATTGAGAACTTGGGCCATGCAAGACCTGAGATAGTTATTGGTGAACCTTGAAGTAGAACCGTTCAACAATTTAACTACAATGATAAGTTTTTGAAGTCTATAGAGAATCTGACCAAATGATTTTTGACAAATGGCTTCTAGTCCATTTATATAGTTGTTATCGTCCTCACTATCTGAATATGACTCACCATTACCGAGCTCTTTTAAGCTGCGTTATACGGCTAGATTGAGAACATGGGCTATGCAAGGAGTGAGATAGTTCTTGGTGAACCTTGAACTAAAACCCTTCAATAATTTCTCTAAGTTTGCTGCCATTATACTATTGTTGCTTGCATTATCAATTGCACTTGTTCACAGCTATAAAAAGAAATAAGGAAAACAAGTATTTAGTACAAAAAATTATTCAAAAATAAAAGAAAATCAAATAGTTTTCATCTTGTCTGTCAAATTGTAGTCTATGAGTACTTCATGCAACACTTTTTGTCATATGTGCACATCCATGAGATTCACGCAATTCTTCAACAGCAAGCACACGTTCATGAAGGTTTCATATGTCCTCAATCCAATGAACCGTGACCCCAAATATTGTCACACGATTTAAGTAGTTTAAATATTTTTTGGGTTCTGAGGTTGATAAGACTTCCAAAATTTTGATCAAAACATCAAATGCAACAAAATACATTGAATTGGATGTTCAAGATATCAAGGCACCAAGAACAAATGATCATATCATCTAGTATGTATAAGAAAATATACTTACATTGTTTCCTTGAAGGAGCTCTTAAAGCTACTCAAGTGACTAGCCTCTATCAGTATTCACACTATCTCTAGATGGTTGGATCTCCTGTTCGAAGCTCTTCATCAAGAGAAAAATAGAAGAAATGGGAGAATTCTTACAAGACTTGCAAAGATATCTTGAGTTATAATCGTTCTCACCATATTTATAGACATTTGGTATGTAGATTTTTTATAAAAACCCTTATAATTATGTCTATTTATACCAACATTTATAGACCTTATGTGTGTGACCCTCTAGGTCTATATATCTTACTAGTCAATAACTCTATAGAATAGATAACATCTTATTGGTTAATCTTAATTAATTATCTACACAAATATATAGATTAATTAATCAATGATCGATTTAACCCAATCGATAGGTTAACATGCTAGCTCTTTGGGTACCAAGCTACACCACCTACTTTAAGAGATATAGAATATGTAAGAACTCCCTTACGGAATCTTTCCGTCATCGATTACTATGTATGTATAATCTTTCATCCGCATGAGACTCATAAATGACTTAGGGTATGGTCAACTGTTATACCCTAATCGATCACTCAAGTTAGTACTGATGTGTGTAGGAAGTCATCGGGAACTCCTCCGATATGTCTACTACCTTGGCCAAAGATTTCACTGCATCTCCTTCATTGAGTCAATCTCCTCAAATATCAAGGGCCAATGATCCTATCTTGATCACACAATCATCTTCGTGGACTTCATGTCATATCCAATATATAATGTTTTAGATATCCTGTGGCTAGGGATTCATAAGTTATAATCAAAACACGATCATCCATCCATAAGATGTATTTAGTGTCTCAAGCCAAAGGACCATATACACAATCGTGATATGAATAAACGTGATTGAAAGTTAGGTGTAATTATCATTTAGAGACTCATATGGATTAATTCAGTGAACTCTTTTTATAAAGATCACCCAAAATATATCCTTAGTGTCTCCACACTTATGGCCGCGGGATCAGCCATACTCATCATATGAGTCGGATCAAATATTTATATTCTTTTTAGATAATTCGATGTCTTTCTCGAGTATCTCACGAATATGAATGTTTAGAACATATGTTTAAAGACTAGCGATCATTATACTATGATCTCGTCATAATTAACTTAATTATTATTTATGCTTATAGATTTCAATACAAATATCACATAAGAATGACAATAAATAAATTTTATTCCAATGAACATAGACAAGATACATGAAAGAATGATTGGTGATAACATGCTATATTAACATAATAAAATATGATTTTTGATGCATATTAAGGTATAAATGGTTTCATTTACATGCATGTTATCATACTTATGTGCATTATTCTATCATTCCATAATAAATCATTATACTCTAAAAAATACTTTAAATAGGGTTTAATATGATGAATAAAATTAATAACCCATCTTTTATGAATGCTTTTTAGAGTGAAAATAATGAGAGAAAACGTTTATAAACATTTATTTACATTTTCTTAAAGTTTAAAATCCTTAAAAATAAATGTGTTTTTGAAATAAAATTTAAAACTCTCATTATTTATCAATTTTTATCTTTTAGAATGATAGGTAATTAAATTTCGAATCAAATAAAAGAAATTTGGATCAATTTGGAGTTATATTTTGAAAGTTATGATTTTTAGAATTTTTAGGAATTTTTCCAATTTTATTTGAATTAAATTTGATTTTTAAATGATTAAAATGATTTAATAAAAAAAAAGCAAAAAGGGGTTGATTTTTCGCGCGGGTCCCACGTGGATGCGACGTGGCACTCAGGGCCACATGGCAGCGCCACGCGGGCCCACGCGGCGCCTACGCGGCGTATACTTATATTTATATTTTATATAGTTTATATTATAGTAAGTTCAGCCTTCCGTATATCAGAAGGGTATTCAACCCTTAAAACCGATGCTCCTTATAAACCCGTCAATCTTCTTTAATTTTTCCCGTGTGGGACTAAAGTCCCACATAGTTTATTTTCATTTCAGGCGACGTGGCTGACGGAGGAGCGTTGGATCACGATCGGAGTGCACCGATCGAGTGGACGCACGGTCCACCGGATCCGATCAATGCACGTGGCTTAATTCAGGCGTTATAACGGCCACAATTTAATCTTAAGGAGTGCATCGAGACCGTCCGATCGCGATCCAAGGGGCGCAAATCAAGGCGTTTAGAACACATTTCATCATAGCGCATCTGGACCGTCCATCGCGATCGGACGGCTACGACTTTTTCGAAACGGTCCACGATGGACCGTTCCATCGTAATCGTCGATCATTTTGATCGGACAGTTACACCCAAATGTACTATAAAATGACATGTTCTTCGATGTTCTAAGCATTCGAGTTGGAAATCAATCTAATTGAGCTGTCTAGACATCTCCCCTCTCGATTCTCTCAATCCCATCGTGTTCTACACTCATTTCCGTACCACCGGAGCCTTTGAGATCGAGATTTGGCTGAGTAGATTAGAAGAAATCGACGCTTGAATCTCCTCTTCACGTTCTTCGTGTTCTTGGCGATTAAGCGGTTTAATCGCGATGATTTGATCGCTAATTGGGATTAGTGGAAGCGGTTTTGTATGATCTACCTTCTTATTATGTTTAATTTCAATTTAGATTAGGATTTCAAGTTTAATTTTGGTTAATTTTAGCTAAAATCGTGATTTCTTCATCCGAAAATTTCTCTCCACTTCGATCTTCAATTTCTTCGCGAAATCAAGTCCAAATTCGATGATTCTTGATTCTGTGGAATCGATTTGAAGTTCTCTTTCATAATTTACCATTTTCCCTAATTTCTATCATCAATTCATCATTCAATTTGATCAATTTTGAAGAATACATCAAGAAATTCCTTATTTCCCTGTGGATTCGACCCTTATTTACCATTATGTCACTCAATTACTAGTGCATCTGTGCACCCTCACTAGCACCTCTAGCACACTTTGCTAGTGACTCTAGCTCGTGTTATTAGCACTTGCATATGACCTTATTGAAGTTCGGTATTATTTTTTACACGAAACCGTGTGAAATCGATGACCTCGCGGTCTTGTCTCGTCAATTGGTTTATAGGCCATATAATATCCATTAATGGGTACCCTCCAACTTTAGGTGTAGTGTTAGAGGATATTATCCAACCTTGATACACCTTTGAGGGAACATTACTAGCGCCTCTGTGCACCCTCACTAGCACCTCTAGCACACTTTGCTAGTGACTCTAGCTCGTGTTATTAGCACTTGCATGTGACCTTGCTAGCACCTCCAAGTGCCATCATTAGCACATTACTAGTGCCTTCATGCCTCTTGCTAGCGTATGTAGTGCACCTTCTTATCACCTTTCAAGTGCCCTTGTTTGTGCCTCATGCGCACTTATTAGCACCCTTGGCGCACCTTACTAGCACCTTCTTGTGCGCTTGTTAGCGTCTCTGGTGCACCTTGATGCCATGTTGCATTAGCTACTTGTAGAGTGCACCATGTCAGCCTTTCTATTTTTGGGCTAGTCACTTGCAAGTTATCCCAACTAGCCTCTATAAGTGCACACGAGGCAGTGTGTACGCCTCTATGTGCCCTTTTCAAGCCAATGTGTGCGCCCTTGACGTCCACTTCTAAGCACACATGTCAATGCCTCCAAGCCTTTGCCAGCACTTGGAGGTGCCCATACTTTCTCTTGCAAGCTATTCATGGGTACACTCCAGCTTGATGGGGAGTGTAAGAAGACATTGTCCAGCGCATTAGAGACTTATTCTTCTCTCCTCTATACAAATAAATATTGTTTTATCTTCTCTCTTAATCTAATACAACTTTTCCCCTTTTCCACAATTCACTTTCCCCAATATTAGGTGGTGATCAATCAAAGAACATTGATGGCTGATCGAATCGATCATAGATTCTATTTATGATTGCTAATCAGATCACCAGCATCGATCATGGTGATATGATTTGATCATAACGATCTACTAAGCGATCATTGCTCTCTACTGTGCAGCAACAGGAACAAGAGCAGTTGATGAAAAGTTCAGAGAGGGGAGTTAGATTAATCCAATCGATCTGATCGTCAATCAGGCGACAATCAATCAGAGAACCAAGACCACTGATCAATCCAATCAGAAGTTCTATCATCGCTGATAGACTTGCATGCATCAATTCGATTCAATATCTCGGCCAAAAGAAGATCTGAAGAAACGCTCACAAGAATTTAGATTTAGATAACTGAATTCGGGTATCCCAAGTACAAAAACCTCGACGAACTAACCATTCTCAGATTTTGTATCATAGATTGCGATGTGTATGTACAATATGAATAAGAAGATTGCACCGCTCACATGGTTAAAATTTAATCTACTACTCAACAGATGAACGAAGAGGTCTTTTTTAGAGAGCGCGGTTCTTCCGAAAGAGTCTTCGTCCCTGCATTCACGGAAGAATTTTTCATTCTTGGAGGCCGAGGTCCTAAAATGCCCAAATCAAAGCTCGTTCCATAGCACACGCTAGATTGAACGACCGCATCATAAGCCTTTGCAGACAGCCGAAACCCCTCCTTCTGCGCCTTCAAGTACACTTCACAGGCGATCCTTGGTTTCCCCTCCCTGGTCAATGCCTGGATCAGCATTTCATAGGTGACGCCATTGGGAGCGATGTTCCTCACTTTCATGCGATGATACCACTCCAGAGCAGCACCGCCATGGTTCTTCCTCGCACATCCGCTGATTATGGCGTTGAAGGTGACCACCGTCGGCTCAATTCCCGACGAATCCATGTCGCGAATCACGGATTCAACGAGCTCCGGACTTCCGTTGCCAATGTGTATGCAATTAAGAATAGTGTAAGCGTATAAATTCGGCTGGATTCCCATCTTGATCATGTGATCCCACACGCGGAGCGCCTCGTCGTAGAGCTCGCCCTTCTCAAGAGCGCTCAGCAGCGCGCCATAGGAGACTATGGTGGGCTTCTCCCCGCTCTCGATCATCCTCTTGAATATCTGCACGCCAGCGCAGGTCTCGGACGCCTTGGAGCACGCGACGAGAACGGCGTTCCATTCTCTGGCTCTCGGTTTCAGCCCTTTCTCCTGCATTTTTTCCAGCAGCCTGAGCCCCCATCTCCAGATTCCTCTCTTCCTCGCCGCAGAGAGAAGAACATTGAAGTGGGAGACGATCAATTCGTAGGAGAGATTGTTAGGTTTCGGTCCTCTGTCGAGCAGGTCCTCGTAAATCTCGAGCGCCGCCCACCATTTCTTCGCCTTCCCCATCAACCAGATGATATGGTTGCACACCGACAAGCTAATTCCGGAATCCAGATCCCTAATTCTTGTATAGATCTCTTTGGCCACCACATGGTGAGCTTCTCTGGTACACGCCCACGACAATTTCTCCAATTCTGCTCGCCCCCCTGATAACCCCGCCATGTCCATATCCGCCAGAAGCTGAAGAATTCTGCAAATCTGGTCATCTCCTCCCTTCACCAGCCATTGCCGTATCGTGTGATAGCATATGGAAATCGCGAAATTCTGCAGCTTCACGAACTCAACCTCCCAATCTTCTCCATCGCCGCTTCTTCCAATTTCCCCCCTCTCAAATGCGCCTCTCAGCTCCAAGAAAAACCCTAGGGCACCAGTACCATCCCCAGATTTCTGATAAGCCATCAAGGCTATGGAAAATGTCGCAGCAGACGGCGAAATTCCCCTACCCTTCATGCTTTCCAACAAACTCCAAGCTTCGTCCGGATCTCCTCGATCAATAAAAATATGCATCAATGAATTATATGTAATGACATTTGGGATAATACCTTCTTCTTCCATGTCCTCCATCACCCTGTCAGCTCTAGTATAATCCCCAGACTGCCTGATAGCACCCAACAAGCTGTTATAAATGATCGCATTTAGAACAGAATTCCGTTTTCCGTCTAATCTTTCCCTCTTTAACCATTCAATCAAGGCAAAAGCAGCATCCAATTTGTTATCAAAACCGAGACCTTTAATCATGGAGGAATAAACACGAGGATGGATCACTTTATACTCGCCCAGCACCAGTTCTACATCGTCCGCCGACTTTGATTCCCATAAACTGTGGGCCAACGCCCTTACATTCAATTTCACCGTTTTCCCCAAAATTTTCTCCTTCAGTCGCATAGCAATCTGCAGCATTCTCAAGAAACGAAAATTTGATTTGTGGATAACTCCGAGGTTGATTCCGCAGCGGTGCAAGGAGTAGCAAAAAGCTGAGGGAGAGAACGTCTCCTAATTCTGCAAGCTGCGTCGAATAGCATCAAATTCGATACAGTCAGTGAATTGGGACTTTCCATCCTCTTCTGTTTCAGCGTGGAGGGAAATCCCTTGGGGCCAAAATTGCTCAACGTCTGCATCCTGGGAGGAAGATTATCAAGAGAGGGAGAAATCCATAGACAGATTAGCAGTATAATCTCGAAGCGAGGATAACTGAAAAAGAAGAATGAGTGCGGGGGAGCGGCGAGGAGAGACGAGGGGGTTTCTCTCGTACCTTGGAGGGGGAGAGGACTCAGTGGTAGTATAGGGTGGTCAGAGACGGATGCGGCGTTCTTGACCGCAGAAGATTGGAATCTTGTTTTTGGTGGAGGGTGTCGGGCTTTGCT
This sequence comes from Lemna minuta, assembly GCA_024174645.1. NCBI lineage: Eukaryota > Viridiplantae > Streptophyta > Magnoliopsida > Alismatales > Araceae > Lemna > Lemna minuta. The sequence continues at coordinate 4,595,380 of CM044117.1, read as the reverse complement.
CCTCCAACCCTCTTCCAAACCGGAACGCCTACGTGGCTGGAAGAGAGAGAGAGTTTAGATTAGGGTTATTGTCCAAATCTAGCACGAACTCTTGAATTTTATCCAAATCTAGCACCAACTCTCGGTCTTTTATCCAAATCTAGTATAGGGCGGGAGAGAAAGAGAGGGAGGCCGGAGAGGAAGAGGAGAGAGAGGGCGAGGGAGGGCGGGGAGAGAGGGAGGGCGGGAGAGGGAGGGAGAGCGGGAGAGAGAGAGAGGGAGGGAGGGAGAGCGGGAGAGAGAGGGAGAGAGGGAGAGGGAGGGAGGGCGAGAGAGGGCGGGAGAGAGAGAGAGAGGGAGGGAGAGCGGGAGAGAGCGAGGGAGGCTGGGAGAGAGGGAGGGAAGCCGGGAGAGGGAGAGCGGGAGAGAGAGAGGGAGGGAGGGAGAGAGAGGGAGAGAGCGAGGGAGGTCGGGAGAGGGAGGGAGGGAGAGCAGAAGAGAGAGGGAGAGAGCGAGGGAGGGAGGGCGAGAGAGGGCGGGAGAGAGAGAGGGGGAGGGAGAGCGGGAGGGAGTGACGGTTCCGCCGCCGGCTATCTGCGTCGACGAGCTATTGGCTAAGCTGGTGGCGCGCACCGTGGAGAACGAGATTCTCCAGCACGAGATCTCTTACCTAGACAAGTACCATTGCGAGTCGTTGAGGAAGATAGAGTTGCAGAGCAGTTTGTTAGAGGTGCTTGAGTCTGAACGGATGGTGCTGCCGAAGGAGAATTCAAGGCTAGGCAACCGCGCCGCCAGCGCAGAGGAGGAAAACGATGGATTGTCGGCCGAGGTGGCATATCTACGTCGGACGACAGAGGAACTGTCTCGTTGCGTTGTGAAACTCAGGGAAGATCATCGAGTATGCATGCTAGGGAGGAAACTTCAGGATCTGCAGTCGCAGATTTACACGTTAGAGAAGCGGAACAGGGAGTGCTACGAGGCCATGGCGAGAAGGGAGGACGAGAAAGCGGAGCTAGTGAGGGGTGTCTGCTTGGAGCTGGAGAGGGTTAAGGCGAAGAACAAGAGACTGCGGGAGGAGGCGATGGCGTGGGCCGCAGCGGCGGTGAGGCGGCGGCCGAAGAGCAACCCAAAGCGGCGGCCGATAGTCAATGGCGGGCGCGTTTTCGAGCGTTCGATTGGGTCCTTTGTGGCTCACATATCAAGAACAAGTAACTGTGAAGAATGGAAACCGCGTTTTCCTGGAAGGAAGAAATTTCGTCTTGTGAGCTCATATCAGGTAGGAAACGAGAATATATCGTCTGAAACTTACACTTTTTGGCTATGGAATGATAGTAAGAAACCAGTGTTAAATCCCGTGTGTCCAGGGTGAAGCGGAAGAGCGATGCGATTGCGGTAGCCATCTGGTCTATCGTTGCAGTAAGATCGGCCGCGGCATTTTCTAGGTCCTCCACGGCGGGTCGGATAAGCATATCGGTCTTCTCGTGGATGATCTTCTCTAGAGCTCGGGCGGAAGTGGTAGCAGCCTCTACTTCTACCGGAGACGATGTGTTGTAGATCCTGGCGGAGAGAGAACCGAGAGCTTTCACAAAAGCGTCACACCAAATGAAGTTCCGCGCGATCTCCACTTTACTATTTAGATCTGATTTTCTCACGTGAAACGTCGCCGCGAGTGCCTCGGCAACAAGAGAGCAAGCGGCGTCCATCGCGCATATCGCCCTCATTCCAGCGCTTTTCTTCTCTTTCCGTAGCGCGTTTTCCTCTTTCGGCTGGAGGATCGTTTCATCGCGTGCTTTAATTTTGGATGCTGTTTTCCATTTTCGGATCAATTCCTCTGCTTTACGGAAATTAGAGGATGTCGGTGTGTCGGAGTATAGAAGTCGGACGGCAAGTAGAAGGTGAAGCCGGCCGCCGCGGAGTCGTTCGATCTCGGCGGACACGGCGTTGCAGATGTCCAAGATCTTGACCCTCCTATCAGCGTAGGCGGCGAGAGTGGCCCCGTCGAAGCCGCCGAGGAGAGAACCGATAAAGCCATGGACGGAGGAGAGAACCCCGACGGCATGCGCTAGGTATGCGAGGGAGATGTCGGACACAGCACCGCTATCGGCTGGAATCAAGGCCTTGAAGTGGTCCGCCAGGGAGATTTCGAAGTTGCTGATTAGCAGCGCTACATGCATCGACTCCGATGCCGATGGTTTCTTCGGCGGAGCAAAATGGATCGCGCGAGGCGCGACGAGCATCATCTCCAGAACCCAAGACGGCACAATCACTCTCTATCTCTCTTTGTGCATTTTATAAGCATTCTCAACGGAGCGGAAAGGTTCAAGCCCTCTCTCGCCCTCCCTCCCTCTCCCTCTCTCTCCCGCTCTCCCTCCCTCCCTCTCTCTCTCCCGCTCTCCCTCCCTCTCCCGCCCTCCCTCGCCCTCCCTCTCCTCTTCCTCTCCGGCCTCCCTCTCTCTCTATCGCCCTCCCTCTCTTTCTCTCCCGCCTCTCTCTCTCTCTCTCTCTCTCTCTCGATTTCTCTCTCGATTTATCTTTCTATGACGTGGCTGCCACATGGATCTCGCCTGGCTCACTTGGCTGCCAACTGGATCGGGAAGGAGTCAACAGTTGCGGCTGTGCTAGATTTGGATAAAATTCAAGAGTTCGTGCTAGATTTGGATAATAACCCTTTAGATTACAAAGGAGAGGGGAGAGGGGAAAGAGAGAGTTCATTGTTTAAAGGGTTATTATCCAAATCTAGCACGAACTCTTATTTTCTCGAAATCTAGCACCAACTATCGGTCTTTTATCCAAATCTAGCACAACCGCAATTCTTGACTCTTTCCGGATCCAGTTGGCAGCCAGGTGACGCCACGTCAGCACCGTAGCTTCGGCGACATCCATGTGGCAGCCACGTCATAGAAAGATAAATCGAGAGATAGAGAGAGCAGTCCACCGCGGCGAGAGAGAGAGGGAGGGAGAAAGGCGAGAGAGAGAGGGAGGGAGGGAGGGAGCGTGGGAGAGAAAGAGAGGGAGGGCGAGAGAGAGAGGGAGGGAGGGCGGAAGAGAGGGAGGGAGGGAGGGAGGGAGAGCGGGAGAGAGATAGGGAGGGAGGGAGAGCGGGAGAGAGGGAGGGCAGGAGAGAGAGAGAGAGGAGGGAATGGCGGGAGAGAGAGAGAGGAGGGGAGGGAGGGCGGGCGGGCGGGCGGGAGAGAGAGAGCGAGGGACTGCGGGAAAGAGGGAGGGCGGAAGAGAGAGCGCGAGGGAGAGAGGGCGGGAGAGAGAGGGAGAGAGCGAGGGAGGGCGGGAGAGGGAGAGGCGAGGGAGGGCAGGAGAGAGAGAGAGGGAGGGAGAGCGGGAGAGAGGACGCCGGCTCCGACGGTAGTTCCTGCGATCGCTGTGGCGGATATCTGTCTGATATTGCCGTCTGCAGCTGTAGTCCTTGATGAATAGGTTTCTCGAAGAAGGATGAATAAAAAAAGGAAGAGGAATTTTTTTTTCTTACTGTCGAACGCGTAGATTTTGCCCATGAAGATGTAGGGCCCCCACTTGTCGTCGTGAGGTTTATATACTTGGGTGCTGAGCGCGGATCCGAGCCTCTCAATCTCCGTTCGACTGAAGAAATCTCCATCAGACGGAAACAGCTCTAGACTAACAACCAAGTACCCGTCGTCGTTGTCGAAGGAGGGGTCCAGAGGAGAGACCGTGTCTTCTCAGATCTTCAGTTTTTCCTTCAAGTCCTTCTCGAGTCTCTGGAATCTCGTCGCATTCTTTACGTTCCGGAATAAGAGACCTCTGAAGATCAACTTTCCGGCGTACGGGTGTGCGCAATCGCAAGTCCTGGGTCTTTTTCCCCGTCCATGGGGGCACTCATTGACGCACTCGCTCACTGTTGAATATCCCCGAGCATCTACTTCCGGCATGCAGTAGCTTTTTTCTTCGACCTGAGCATTTCAGACTGGATTCCCTATCAACCTGCGCGTGGATTCATGATTAACCGGACTTTTGTTTAGAATACTTGTTGTTGACTCACTTCAGTGTCGTTTCGTTGACTTTCGGCTCGTTTAAGATGCCGGTGATGACGTTTGACCGCAGATCCACGAGCTGGAGCCCGGAGCCGTGGACAAAGTCAAGGGTGCCATTGAATTTGTTATTTCTCAGAATTCTGCAAATAAACCATCATCCCATATTCTTAGAGACGATAATCTCTTTTGTTTTTTTCCATGGCAGGTGCGATTTCAGATTCACTTACAGTTCTTGCAGCCGGGGAGGCTTAAGAGTTCGACGGGAAGGCTACCGATAAAACCGCCAAATTCCATCATCCTGCGTTGGAGAACATAAAAAGTCAACCTTAAATGAGCCATAAAGTCAGCTTAATTTTCTGAGACTTACAGCACGGTCAACGACCGAAGACTAGAGAACCAAGAAGGTGTAACGGATGACCTGAACAAGTTGCTGCTCATGTCTCTGTAAGAGATAAGTCAAAGAAGGTAAGTCGACTGCGGAGCATTCTAACTCTCTGATACGTGATTGAGAGACAGCGTACAAGTAGCTCAAGGACTCCATTCCGGTGAAATCTGGAACGTCCCCGGTCAATGAGTTTCCAGCGAGATGCCTAAATAAGAAGAAGAAGAAGAAGAGGACGCACGTCATTTCTGGTCGGAACAGCGAAAAGAAAGCAACGTGGTGGACTTCGTATAATAGTCAAGCGATAAACTCCCTCCCTCCCTCCCTCTCTCCCTCTCCCTCCCTCCTCTCTCTCTCTCGCTCCTCCCTCTCTCTCTCTCTCTCTCTCTCTCTCTCTCTCTCTCTCTCTCTCTCTCTCTCTCTCTCTCTCTCTCGCCCTCCTCTCTCTCTCTCTCCCTCCCTCCCTCCCTCCCTCCCTCTCCCTCCCTCCCTCCCTCCCTCCCTCTCTCTCTCGCCTCCCTCTCTCTCTCTCTCTCTCTCGCCCCTCCTCTCTTTCTCTCCCGCCCTCCCTCCTCTCTCTCTCTCTCGCCGCAGCGGACTGCTCTCTCTCTATTTCTATCTCTATCTCTCGATTTATCTTTCTATGATGTGGCTGCCACATGGATCTCACCGAAGCTACGGTGCTGACGTGGCATCACCTGGCTGCCAACTGGATCCGGAAAAGAGTCCACAATTGCGGTTGTGCTAGATTTGGATAAAAGACGGAGAGTTGGTGCTAGATTTGGATAAAATTCAAGAGTTGGTGCTAGATTTGGATAATAACCCTTGTTTAAATGAAAAAGGTGAGGGATGAGAGAGAGAGTTCATTGTTTAAATGAAAAAAGGTGAGGGATGAGAGAGAGAGAGAGAGTTTATTTTTTAAATGAAAAAAGGTGAGGGATGAGAGAGAGAGAGAGAGTTCAGGTGAAAAGGGGAGAGGAGGGAGAGATTGGATGAAAAAGGGCTAGCCTAAGGCACCTAGTCCTAGTATTAAGAATTGAGTTTCACATGGAAGGCACCCGCAGAGCACTAGTGGCACGGCAAGAGGGTGCAATAGGGTTGGTGTCGCAAACATAGTGGATGCATCACTTAGCATGGCCCATGCGGTCTATAAGATGCAACTTATGAAGTGGACATGGGAATAGGGGGCCTCGGTGGCATGCTTGGAGCAAGGTCCCACCTAGCTTTGCGGTGTTGCGTCGAGCAGCCGTACACTTGTTATAGTGCAAGGGCGAGTCTTTTATCATGAATTTATCTTCCTTTCAAGCAAGAGAGCTTGCTTAGTTCAGTATATGAGGTGTCTTCATTGTTCGTGCTTCCTCTTGTGAGAGTGAATGTGTGGAAGGGAGGAAGAAGGTTGTTTGACATCGGTGAAGTATCAATACCATCATGGTCGAGGGAGAAAACCCTGCAGCCTAGCCTTCACTGCATCGAACAAAAGCATAATCAATTGAAAGTAAGCAAAGTTATTTAGTATGTAAAGAGGAGCCAGAATATGAGATAGAGAGAGAGAGAGAGAGAGAACTTGAGAGAATAATAAAGATAAAAGTGTATAGAGAATGACAAAAAGGCCATTTATGGGTGTTAATTGGCCCACCTTAATGTGGGCCATGGGGGGTATATAACACTCTCCCTCAAGACTATGTTGAGGGCCTTAGTGAAGATATTTATCAAGTGATTGGAAGAGACAACATATTGTGTGGAGCACCTTGTCATGAACACAATGACATTCGATCTTGTTATGTTCTGTGAGAATGCAAGGAAGAGAGAAAAACGGGAAATAGAGGCTAGGGTTTTTACATTGACATGACCCTCACATGCACGAGAGGGAGTATTTATAGAGAGGAGAGAGAGAGGGAGAGGTAAATGTGGGCTTAAGCCCAATAAGAGGGAGAGAACGGTAAGTGGGCTTTAACACTCCCCCTCAAGCTGGAGCGTGGAGATCAAATATGCCCAGCTTGCATCCAATGGTCTCATATGCAGGGCCCGGTAGGGCCTTAGTAAAGATGTCTGCCAACTGATGTGCGGAAGCGACATGCGGGGTACAGATGGTACCATTATCAACATACTGGCGGATGAAGTGGCAGTCGATCTCAATATGCTTTGTCCTCATATGGAACGTAGCATTACTGGCGATAAAGGTAGCAGCCATGTTATCGCAGTACATCTGCATAGGCCCGTCTGGCGGGAAGCCAAGCTCGGTGAGAAGAGAGCGTAGCCACAGCATTTCTGCCGTGGTGTCTGCCATGGCTCGATACTCGGCTTCGGCGCTAGAGCGGGACACGATAGACTGCTTCTGAGAACGCCATGTGACCAGGTTACCTCCAACATAGGTGGCATAACCACCATGTGACTTCCGATCCTCCTTGTCACCAGCGAACCCGCAGTCGAGTAGGCCTCAATGCGTAGGTGACCCCGTCGCCGATACAAGAGGCCCTTCCCCGAGCTCTCTTAAGGTACGCTAGAAGCCGATAGACACCCTCCCGGATGGATAATGCGAGGAGCCTCGCATAAACCGACTCAAGATACTAACTGCAAAGGAGATGTCCCGAGCGAGTCACTGGTGAGGAAGATCAATTTCCCACAAGTCGGCGGTAGATGCTTGCGTCCTCAAGAAGTGCAGTAGCATTGTCCCACCGAGTCCACATTCTCGCTCCATAGGTGAGCGAGCCGGCTTGCACCCCAGCCGTCCCTCGTCTCCTCCAGAGATCTAGCACGTACTTCCGCCGACAAATGGACATCTGCCCTCGACGATAAAGCGATCTCAAGTCCAAGAAAGTACTCGGGGGAGACAGATCTCGTGTGACGAAGTGCTGAGCCAGATAAGCCTTGGTCGCATCCACCTCGGCGTCGTCACTACCAGTGATGATGATGTCATCCACATACACAGCCAGAATAACACATCCATGCGGGGTGCGTTTCCGCATGACAGTCGGATCAGATACCGTAGAGACGAAGCCATACGAGAAGAGCAGCTGGGAGAACTTGTGAAACCACACACGCGGGCTTTGCTTCAGTCCATAGATAGCCTTCTTGAGGAGACACACCTCAGACGACTCCCCGTGAGCAACGTACCCAGGCGGTTGCTCCATGAATACCTGCTCATCAAGGTCGCCGTAGAGGAAAGCATTGGACACGTCCAGCTGATGAAGTGGCCAAGACTGATCCAGAGCAATGGAGAAGAGAACACGGATGGAGCTGAGGCGCGCCACAGGCGAGAATGTCTCATGATAGTCAAGACCATAGGCTTGAGAGAAGCCACGAGCCACGAGACGCGCCTTGTAGCGAGCGATGGAGCCATCAGGATTGTACTTGAGAGAGTACACCCACTTGCAGGAGACAACATTGGCATCAAGAGGCCGAGGAACCAACGTCCAGGTCTCCCGCTGGATGAAGGCCGCATACTCCACATCCATCGCCGCTTTCCACGCCGGGACCTGCAACGCCTCAATATACGACTTGGGAATTGACTCGGTTAGAACGGCAAGAGCAAGGGACTGATAGGAAGGAGAAAGGCGAGCAGGAGAGACATAATGAGCGATAGGGTATCGCGTGCACTGTCGAGTGCCCTTGCGAAGGGCAATGGGAAGGTCAAGATCAGATGCTGGAGGCGGTGGGGAAGGAGGTGGTGGAGAAGGAGGTGGTGACAAAGGAGCCGGAACAGGGAAGAGCGATGAGGAGGGAGATTCCGGCTCAGAAGATGATGCAGACGGGAGGGATGCCGAGGGTGGTGACACCTCAGGCAAGGGATCCAGTACAGACATAGGGAGGTCAATGCCAGTGGTAGCAGATACCGAAGGAAGGAGGGCTGGGGAGGAGGTGTCCTCGCCAGACGGAGTAGAGGTAAAGAAAGGAACGTCCTCCTGGAAGGTCACATCTGCCGAAGTAATGTACTGCCGCCGATCTGGAAAGTACACACGATAACCCTTCTGAGTCCGAGAGTAGCCGACGAACACACCCTTTTGTGCACGAGGAGCCAGCTTGGAGAGGCCAGGGGTGTGATCCTGGACAAAGGCAGTGCAACCGAACACTCGCGGTGGTAGAGAGAAGAGGTCAGCAGCCGGAGTCAATCGTTGAAGGGGAATAGCTCCTCCAAGTGCGACAGATGGAAGGCGGTTCACTGTGCACGTAGCGGTCGGAACAGCCTCACACCGCAGATACTGAGGTACCCTCATAGCTAGTAGCAGTGTGCGTACCATATCCAGGAGGTGTCGATGCTTCCGCTCGGCCACCCCGTTCTGCTGCGAGGTATATGGGCAGGTAGTCTGATGAACTATACCATGAGCCAGACAGAGTTCCTCAATCGCCTTCTGAGTGAACTCAAGAGCATTGTCTGTGCGGAGGATTTTGACCATCGTTTCGTACTGGGTAATAATCTCAAGGAGGAAATGCTGAACACGAGAAAGTACCTCCTTTCGACTCTTCAGGATATATGTCCAACTCGCCCGGGTGTAGTCATCAACGAACACCATGTAGTACTTGCCTCCTGTAGGAGAGGTATGAGGAGCCGGACCCCAAACGTCGCAGTGAACTAAGTCAAACGGGCGATGGGTAGGTGGACCAGTGCGCGATGGATACGACGATCTATGGTGCTTCCCTAGTTCACAAGACTCACAATGAAACTCAGATAAGTGTAACCAAGGTAGAGTTTCTTTAAGTTTGACAAAACTAGGGTGCCCCAATCGACAGTGCCACAAAAAGGAGTCATGAAGGGAACTAGAGGAAGCAGAGAGTGCAAAAAGGGCTTGAAGTCCCGTAGATGGAGAGTCAGCCACTAGCTCGTAGATGCCTCGTCCGTTCTCACGGCCCAGTCCAATCCTCCGGCCCGTGTCGAGATCCTGGAAGATGCAGTGATGAGGAAAGAAAAACACACCGCAGTGAAGGGCTTTAGTGATCGCACTAATGGACAGCAGATTCGCAGGGAATCCAGGAATGTACAGGACGTTCTGTAGAGGAAGGGAAGAGGTGGCACGAGACTGGCCAGAGCCAAGGACAGGACAGGAACGACCGTCAGCAATACGGACGTCAGGAATGGAGGTTTCAGGCCGATAAGCAGTGAGGACAGAGGGGAAGCCAGTCATATGGGAAGATGCCCCCGAGTCAATAACCCAAGAAGTAATATGAGGAGTTGAGATAGACGGCGTACCTGGAGAAGAGCCCCGTCCTCCCGCATATGACACCAAGCTGCTCGTCAGGGCTGCAAGACTGGCTGATGGTGCCGCAGGCGGACAAAGTGAGGATGCCCGTGATGCCTGAATGTAGGCTGGCTCCGAAGGAGATAGCGCGAGGCTGACCGTTCCCGCAGCCGAGGGAGTAGTGGTCGAGGATGATCCCTCCGCCGGGGACGTAGTCGAGGATGCCTTACCTCCAGAGGCAGCCAGGGCCCAAGCAGGCTTCCCGAACTCCTTCCAGCATTTCTCTGACGGGTGAGTCGGCTTCCCGCAGTACTTGCAGGGGTGGATAGGAGTGTCGGGTCTTCCCGGAAGGTGTGCTCTTCCCAGACGCCCTGGGAACCCCGCCTGATGCGATGAGTGCTGAAGTCTCGACGGGCTGCGAGGACTGGGAGGTGGGCAGGCTGTCCTGCACTCGAAGTGCGGCTGCAAAGATCTCCTCAGTGGGTAATATCCGGGATCCCCCAAGCACCTGTCCTCGGATCATGTCAGCCAACTCAGGACGTAACCCACTAAGAAACGCTCCCGCTCGGAGCTCATCGCGGTACCGTCGAAGTATATCAAGATCCAAGACCAGTGGCTGATAGAGCTCGAGGTTAGTGAAAATGGCATCGACTGATCCATAGTAGCTCTGGAGAGTCCTCGTGCCCTGGCGACATGCAAATAGCTCCTCATAAAGGCGAACCGTCCGGCTTACGTTGCTCTTGTTGGCATACATCGTCTCCAACTTGAGCCACAGGGCACGGGCAGGACGGGTCATGCTGAGCGGCTGCATGATCTGTGTCGATACACTGGAGATAAGCCAGGAACATACCGCGGACTCCAGTCGGCTCCACTCCATGTACTCCGGGTCCGATTCCTTCGGCGATGGATCAGTCAGATGATGTCGAAGGCCATGGGCATTGAGGAACTCCACAAAAGCGCCCCTCCAGGGCCCATAATTGGACCCGTCGAACACGTATGCCGGCTTGGCCAGGGCACTCACGATAGAGTGCTTTCCGGATTGCCAGAACAACCCCGTCGGCTGAGAGGCCTGAGTGACATCAGAGGATGACGACACGGTGACCGCAGCTGGTGGTGACATGGTGATCGGCTCGGCCATGAGGAGATAAGCAGCTGTGAAGAAGCAAAGTCGCAGAGGCAACTAGGCCAAGGATCAGCAGCTGGAGGACAGATGGCAGACGGCGGACAGATGGCAGGAAGACGGCGGACTGGAGTGGAGGACAGATGGCGGACGGCGGACTGGAGGACAGATGGCAGGAAGACACTCCCCCTCTTTGCCAGAAAGACAGACGTCAGCAGGGAATCTCGTCAGCAGGGCGGCTGACCCGTCCTGCTTCTCGATCGCAAATCGGCAGGGAAGATTCCCGAACACGTATGGCGGCAGGGAAGATTCCCGATCGGCGCAGGAAATATATCGGCGATGATTCCCGATCAACGATGATTAGCAGGAAATATATCGCGCAGACGATATTGCGGAGAGAATCGGGACTGGGCAGTAGAGAATCGGGACGACAGGGAAGATTCCCGATCGTAAATCACCGATGTAGCAGGGAAGATCGCAAATCACCGATGATTAGCACGGAACAGCGCCGAAGATGATACCAGGAAATATATCCAGGAATATATCGGCGCAGACGATATTGCGGAGAGGCCGACAGCGCAGACGATATTTATCGTCAGGGAAGATGTATCGGCAGGAAAATTATTCGTGAAAATATATCGCTGACGATAGGCAGCAGGGCGATGGGACGGCGATGTATCGTCTCCAGAGTAAATCGACAACGATAGGCGAAGATCGAAGAAAAAACGAAACTCTTTGAAGATTGGCGGAGATCTTCAGGGGCACAGCGAACGATACTCCGCAGGGCAAGGCGGCTGCACAGGACAAAGCGACGCAGGGTAGGGGGCGTCGTGGCAGCCGGGAGTTCCCTAGATCTCTCTCCTAGGATGCTCTGATACCATGTGAGAATGCAAGGAAGAGAAAAAAACGGGAAATAGAGGCTAGGGTTTTTACATTGACATGACCCTCACATGCACGAGAGGGAGTATTTATAGAGAGGAGAGAGAGAGGGAGAGGTAAATGTGGGCTTAAGCCCAATAAGAGGGAGAGAACGGTAAGTGGGCTTTAACATGTTCAATACATTACTGGAAGTGAGATTCCTAATAATGAATATTGCAATTGGTTATCATAGTATATTGGAATATGAGTTTGAGCAATAATGACCAAGTTCTTGCCAACAAAGTCAAGTCATGCCATCGCACATGCTATATAAACCATAGTACATTATTCGACTTCTACATTGTAATGAGATATCACTTTTTACTTCCTAGACCATGATGAACCTCTTTTCTTGCAGTCATTGAAAACACACATCAATGGGTCAAAAGAAGTCAAAATTCACTTAAAATTAAGATAAAGTATAGATTTATAGAATTTATAAATTTAGAGAAAGTATAGATTTATAAAGAGAGCTCAAGAAATAATCCTTGCCATTAAGTCTCATCGTTCAATCATAGATGGAGCGCTCAGCTTCTGCCACGTCATGCGTAAAGAAGAAACTTCGCACGATCGCGGCCGTTTGATCGAGAATTGACGTTAGAGATGTCAACATGCATCCTCTGAAGTCTATCAGGAGCATTTTAATCTCAACCCTTATAACTCTTCATATGAACGGCTGAGATTAAATCGTTTTAAAACAAATCATCACCGAATCAGAGTGCACCGTGTACCCCCTCACTTAAGTGAAGATCGATGATTGCGATTTGATTCACACAATCGCACGCTCCACATTTCGCCATGTCACCTACGCATAAAAACAAACAAAATAATCTCACATGATAAAAATAAGATAAATACGATGAGGATATAAAGTATGTTTATTAATGTGTTTAGCATAAATCCTGAAAAGCATGCTTAACTCACTAATTACACATACGCACGCGCACACCTATGCACGCACATACGCATACATACACCGTCACATGGTGTGTACACACGTCGCCACATTAGCTGCCACGTCAGGGTGATTTTTATTCTTTTTAATTTAAGATAAATCAAAATAAATTTAAATAAATTCGTAAAAAAATAGAAAAATTCTAGAAAAATCCCTAAAAATTAGAGAATTCATATCTTTCAAAATATAACTCCAAAGTAATCTAAATTTTTCTTGTTTGATAAAAAATCTAAGAAATAATATATCGTTCTAAAATGTTAAATTTAAGAAATAACAAGAGAATAAATTTTTATTTCAAAAATATACTCATTTCTTTTAGAAAAATAAATGAGTGTAGAAAAAGTATTTTCTCTTATTATTTAACATTAAAACCTAATTATAATCTCAAATATAGATGGAAATAATCTAATCTTTAAATATTTTTCTTAATTATCTATGACTATCCCCAAAATAATGTATTTTGAGATTATATCTTAAATTTTCATAGAATGATAGATATACACTCAAAACATGATAACATGCATAAGAATGGAATATTTTATGCCTTAATTAGCATTAATAGACATATAATTTTATATGTAAATGCATGTTATCAGATGCTTAAACAACTAATTGCACACGCGTACACACATGTGCGTCATGTGGCGCATATACACGTCACCACGTAGCAACACATCATTTGTCACCACGCCAATTGTCACATCAGAGCACGACAAAAATGATAATATTTTAATTTAAAAAATCTAAATAAATATAAAATAAAATTAGATAAATTTGAAAAAATTCTAGAAAAATCCCTAAAAATTGAAAAATTCATAAATGTTTAAATAAAACTCTAAATTAATCCAAAATCATTTTTTTGGTTCATAAATTAAATAATCTATCATTTTCAAAATGTCAATTTTAATAAATAACAAGAGAATACATTTTTTTATTTAAAAACACTCATTTCTCATAGAAAATAAAACTTAAAAAATAAATGAGTATATAAAAATATTTTCTCTTATTATTTAATATTAAAATCCAATTATAATCTAAAAAATAAATAGGAATAATTTACTCTAAAATATATTATTTAATTATGCATCATTATACCTAAAATAATACATTTTGATATTATCACTTAAAATTGTATGAAATGATTAATATACATTCGAAGTATGATAACATATATAAGAATGAAATATTTTATGTCTTAATTTGTATTAATAATCATATAATTTCATGTATAAATTACATGTTATTAGTTATCACACCCTTAGGTGTTGTCATTCTCCTACTATTTATAGACAATGGATAGGAAAAGAGTTTATAATAATTATGCATATATCTAGGAACATTCATCAAATTTATGAGTGTGACCCTCTTAGTCTATTTATCTATCTATTTAAAAACTTTATAGACTTAATAAGATGAATTGGTTAACCTTATTAATTGACCATATGAACATGTCAATTAATTAGTTCAAGATCAATTTCATCTAAGCAAGAGGTTGAGTTACCAACCCATTGGGTGCCAAGGTATACCAAATGCACTATAAGATGTAGATTACATAATAACTCCCTAATGGAAACCTTCTCATAATTGGTAACCATGTATGTGATGGATATTATGTGTCCTATAAACCAGTCACACCTCTATTTATCTCATTTATGTTCATTGAAATGAAATTTATTCATTATCATTCTTGTGTAATATTTGTAATGAAGTCCATGATTATATGCAATGACTATGTGAATTATTATGAGATCATAATATAGTGATCACTAGTCATTAAACATATGCTCTAAATATTATTGTTCGTGGGATATTCGAGAATGATATCTAATTATTCGGAACAAATAACACTATCTGATCCGACTCATATTGATATAGCCCAAGATGGTGTTCAGAAGCCCAAAAAGCCCACTATGAGTGTTATAGCCCAGAAGCCCACAAAATCCACATGTGAGGCCCAATTAGAGCTTAATGGACCAGGTGAGAATCTCTAGGGTCTGAAAATATCTGTGAAAGATCACCTAAAGACATACAAATATTTTGTGACAAAGTCTACAGTTCTTATTATGTGCAAAAGATCTCTATTCAGGCCTACTAGGGCCTAGAAGCTTCCTTTTTCTTTTTGTCGTTTTGTCTTTGACATGTGCATCTTGTCAGAGTTGTATTTTCAAGACTTTCGTGTTTTCTCATAGGTCAAATCACTTGGAGGACCCTCCACTTTTTTAGGCCTATATAAGGCCCCCCATTGTAACACTTGAACATACAATTGAAGGTATACCTTTTCTTGAGAGCTTTGCTTTCTCCCCTTGAGTGTTTTCCCTATTTGAGAGTGCTCTTGCTTTTGTGGATTTAAGTACAACCCCTTGTGAATTCAAGGGCTGAAGAGGTTAGTTATGTGGATTCAGACTCTACCTCTTCTTGAAGAGCAAGGTTTGTGGATTAAAGCCATTGTTCTTCATCGTTCATACGCTAAGGTTGCGTCGCATATGATAAGTATGGTTAGTCTTGCAGCCATTGGTGTGGAGACACTAATAATATATAGTGGGTCCTCTTTGGAAAAAGAGTTCATTGAATTGACCTGTATTAGTCCTTGAATGATATTATACCTAACAGTCAATTAGGTTGATTCATGTCACAGTTGTGTATGTGGTCCTTTGACTTGAGACGCTAAAGACATATTATGGATGGATGACTGTGTTTTGATTATGACTTAAAAAATCCTAGCCACGGGATTTCTAAAACATCAAATATTATATACGACATGAAGTCCTAGACGATGATTGTGTGGTCAAGATAGAATCATCTACCCTTGGTATTTGAAGATATTGACTCAAGAAATGAGATGTAATGAAATCCTTGGCCAAAGTAGTAGAAATATGAGAAGAGTTCTTGATGATTTCCTACACACATCAGTACTAGCTTGAGTGACTAATTAGGGTTTGACAGTTGATCACACCCTCATTCATTCATGAGTCTCGTGCGGATCAATAATTATACATACATAGTAACCGATGATAGAAAGGTTCTATAAGAGATTTCTTATTTACTCTATATCTCCTAGAATACGTGATATAGCTTGGCACCTAATGGGCTAACAGCTTAACCTATCGATTTGGTCAAATTAATCATTGCTTAATTAATTTCTATGTTGATACAAATAATTAATTATATGTTAACTAATAAGGTGTTATTGGGTCTATAGAGTCATTAACTAGTGAGATATGTGAACCTAAATGGCCACACATCTAAGGTCTATGGATGTTGGTGAATGTAGATATAATTATAAGAGTTTTTATTAAAAAAGTCATATGTCAAATGTCTATAAGTAGGGGGAGAACGATCACAACTCAAGGTGCCTATACAAGTTTCGAGAGAATTCTCTCCTTTCTTCTCTTTCCCTCTTAGTGAAGAGCCTTGAAGGGTAGATCCACCCATCCGGAGATCGTGTGAATGCCGCTAGAGGGTAAACACTTAAATAGCTTCAAGGACTCATTCAAGTGAACCATGTATGTATGTTTTCTCATACGTACTAGATGATATGATCATCTGTTCTTGGTGCCTCAGTGTTTTGAATGGGTTCAATGTATTCTGTTGCACTCGATGCTTTGATAAAAAGTTTAGAAAGCTTATGAATCTCATATCTCAACACTTATGACATGCAATCTTACTTTGTGCATGGGCATTCATTAATTTTTTTTCTTTAAGGGATTAGAGGGAATTAACATTGACTAGCAAGAAGGAATATTAATCACCCATTGATCCCGTCAATCCTCCCCAAGAATAAATCTTGTCAACCTTGGAGTTCATCAAATTTTATCCAACAAGAATCTGAAATAGGGTGATTCTTCCAATTTTTTAAGGAATTTTGGTTGGCTTCCTTCAAATTTTATCTTGTCCTTGCTCTCAATTCATCCATTACAAATAGATTTGACTATTTGCTTTCATTCTATTTGTAACAATATTTATCACATGAGTAAATGATTATATCTGACAGCATGATGACGATGTACATATGAATCTATATGTAAAAACGTGGAGTAGATTACTATGTGGGTAAGCACATTAAGAGATGTATATATGAACTAGTATCTAGGATTGAATATAAGTGTATAACATATAAAAATGAGGTAATACATATAAATGAAAGCAGTAGTATGTATATAGTTAAGTTTATATTTGTGTATGTATAAATTATTCCATATAGAAATTTATATGTGCATAATAGCATATGAATGTAATATATATATATAGATATTCATTTGAAAACTATAGTTCCTCTGAACCAAAGTACATCTAGAATGTTATGCAAAATAGGTAAATTTTAGCCTGTGTATAGTTAAATATCTTTAGTTTAGTTTGGGTCCATGTTGTATACATTTGTACTAATGAATATTATTTGTCTAAGTATACCGATGGATATAAATATCAACATAGAACATATTGGATATGGTATGCGGAATTATATTATTATTGATTATTGGACATCCAAGTTTAAGACAAGCGAGCCAAGATCAGTTACCACCAGAGCTAGTGACTTTCTACATGCTACAGCCCAAAATTCTCACCCTCTCACATGGATGCCTCTTCTCGAGCCATGCGACCACTTGGCTAGTCGTCATCCCTCCTTATGAACCGGCCCTGATGCAGAGAAAGAGAAGCCAAGGGTCAAAATGACAGCTTTTCAAATCTAAACTGGCTCAGTTGTGGTTCAGATCTGACCCACCTTTAGTCTAGGGCGTTTCTCTGCATTGAGCTTGCGAACCTCATATCGAATCTTCTTATTGTAGAGCCTCTTAAGCCTCTTCTCCTTGTACCTCATCACCCTCGCCTCTCTGTAGTCCCTCGCCTCCGCCATCTTCTCTTCACTGCCGCTGCCAAGCCCATCAGGGACTGTCCACTGCCCCGGTGCCACATCGTCGGATCTTGGCACTTCTACAAACACCTACATCAAAGAGATAACACTATAATTGACTAAATATCTAACTTGGGATAATCAAATTTTGAAGTCAATTAGATAGGATGAAAAGCAGTAATTTCCTTTATAAAATATAGTTATAAAATTAGTTTATAGTTATAAATTAAAAATAAAACTATTCAATTAGAACAATTAACTTTCATGCGAAGAAAATAGCCCAAATAAACGAAGAAAAGCTGTCGGTGATGAGCCCCACTGCTAAAATAGTTATCAACATAATAATACCCTATAAAAACATTAAATTGAATTGTTTAAGATCATCATGTTCTAAACTCGATCACAATTTTTTTCTCACGAAAAACAGAAATTTCCTTTGTTAAATATAATTATAATTAAATAACTAAATAATTAGATTATAGTCAAAATCATATAACTAAATCTACTCAATTAACACGAAATGATCAATAAAAAATACGGTGGTGGGGCCCACCACTTAAATCGTCCGTATGAAGACAAAATAATTACTCGCTCTAAAACAGCCCACGTCAACTGGAGCTTACCGGCGAATAATAGAGAGTAGCAGCGGTGTGGTGGACCTCAGGAACAACTTGATTAGCCTCCTCCTCGTCGACGTAGAGAGGACACTGGTCATTCCATGAGCTGAGGATCCCATCGTAGTCCAGCTTAAGGGAAAGCCGCCGCGAGGCAGCAGACACTAACGAGCTGCAGTCTTCAACGGCCGCAGCCCACTTCTCTCTACCACGGAGCGCCGCCATAGCTAATCCACCGGTGAAAGAGGAAGAGCAGTTGGAGTAGTTTGCGGAGGAAGAAGAAGGAGATATCGGATCCTCGTAGTGGACCGAGGAGGAGGATCCAAGGAGAGAGTGGAGGGAGAGGGACTCGTCGTCGGGGAAAAAGCGAGAGAGTTGGTCCTCGTGGAGATCTTCGGGCTGAAGAGGGAAGAGATCGGACGGCGGTGGTTGATCGTGATCATCATGGATAGACGGGGGGGATGCGGGCGCGGGCGTGGCGGCGAGGCGGCCGCGCAGGCTCAGGTAGCGCGTTTTCTTTCTCTTTCTAGACGAATGCCTCATGAGGAAGAAGGGCGAAGCGACAGAGAGAGGGAGGGACTGGGGATTAAGAAAAGAGGAGAGAGGTCAGAGAATCGGACCAAAAAGCGACGATTGGGGCAGTACTTTTTTGGGTGACGTGGATGACACGTGGCGCTACCTGATTCCGTAAAAACTCCTTATCCGGATTTCGCAGAACTGCAAGAAATAGGGGTTTGGTAGGAGATGCCGTGACAGCCGTCGGATCTTGATCCAACGTAAGGTTCCGCGATATTAGGTTCTCAATTAAGCGCTCACGTTGTCACGGGAGTTGTCGTTTGCGCGGGGCCCGCCGGAGCGTAAGCCAATGGGAGTCGAGGACCTCAGATAGTTTTATTGGATCTTTTGACATGCAAAAACCAGCTTTGTGACCTCCGCATTTCTCTCTCTCTCTCTCTCTCTCTCAACATGTGGTGGTTTCAGACAGAGAGAGCCCAAGACACCAATCACTCACTCACAACGTTACGAGTCTTAGAGTAAGGAAGAGGAAGATAGCTGTTCTAGAGAGGGAAAGAGCTCAAGACACCACAAGGCCCAATATCAATTTATGGGATCCACTAAAGATGTGGTTTGTAAATTATATGATCAAAGTTTCATCTATGCCATGTAACTGTCTTAATGTCAAGCTATTTTTTTGTGTTGCAAACTGAGTCAAATGAAAATTGAAATCAGCTCAAGTTCTTTATTTCGAATTGTAAATGCTTAATAATCTTTAAACGATAACCCGTGTTGAAGAAATAGTTACTATTACTAGGCTAAATTGATCAAAGGCTTTCTGGTGAGGCCCCACAAATAGTGACCAAGATCCCACCATCTAAGGACAAAACCATAGCCCGCCAACATAGGACATGACCAGGAACCTGGCCATGCTGGAGACCACAACCATGCCATCGAAGGACATGACCATGACGCATTCCATGCTTCCGCGCTGTGGAGAGAGAAAATCATTGTTGATAAATAGAAAGAAACAAGTAAATATATTTATATTGAAAAGAGAAGATAGAGAATAAAAATATGTCCTGCGTGAGACTAATACCTCCAAAAGGCTTATTGAGCTTTACTCTAACATTCCTCCCAAGCTAGAGCATATATATCAAACATGCCCAAATTGGTGCCCAAAGAATCATGAGAGATATCACTGAGAGGCTTTGTCAACCAATCGATCGAACAAACCTACTTGCGATTTAGAGATGACACCTTTGGGGAGCTTGTCTTGGGTGTAGTGACAATTTTGCTCAATTGTTTCATTCGCTCATGAAATGTGGGGTTGCTAGCAGTAAAGATCGCATCTTGGTTGCCACGATACATTGGTATTAGTGTCTAAGAGATAACACTCAAGTCTTGAAGAAGAGACTAAAGCCCTACCATCTTACAAGTTTTTTTTTTTGCCATGGTACGATATTTTGGATTTGCACTAGAATGAGAAAATACCTTTTGCTCCTAATAGCGCTAGGTAACTACTGATAAAGTGTGATTGTGCGGTTGTTGAAGGCACATATCCACGCATTAAAAATAAAACCAAACTCACTTAAATTCAAGATTAATAATATTAGTTTAGCATAGAGATGAGTAAGGGTCAAATCCATAGAGAATTAGGGTATGTTCTTGAGGTGTTTTGAAATTAGACAAAATTGGATGATGAATTGAGATGAGAAATTAGGGAAAAATGTAGATTTAGAAAGAAGACTTGAAAATTTATCCACAGAATAAAAAATTACTAAAATTAGATCTAACCTACAAAGAAATCAAATCGTACAGTTATCTAAAACTATGATGAATTATCTAAAACTAGATTAATCTAAACTTTAAAATCAAAATCCAATTCTAAAAAAAATGATAGATTATAAAAAAAATAGAAAATCTAATTCAAAACCACACTCCAAATGATATAATTTATCTCTAGATAAATGTTTTTCATTTTGTATTTTTGAAAATAGAACTTTGGATTTCAAGAAGTAATTTCTCCATATTATTTTGACAAAATCATGACTTCAAATACTCCTTTGACACAAAAATGAGTATAGAATATGATTGAAGTAAGATATTCAAGGATCGAGCTGTCCAAAAGGTTTGATTAATAAAAAAACTCCAAGACTACATCTATCGTTGAAGAAAGAGAATTTATAACATTTTGAAAAGAATTGTGGCCATTGGATCATCTCCTAAATGAGTTCAACTGTAGCAATAGAATCTGAAGAGACAAATTGTTGTGGTAAAGTTTCAATTATCAGATCCCTATTGGAGCTCCATAATCACGTTCGTCAAATTGCTGAAGCATGCCCTTGATTAAGTGAAGATGGGAAACTAGGATTAGTCCAAGTGCTCTTGATGATGCCACATCGCATGAAAAGAAAAAGAAGAGATTTAGTCCCACATTTTTTAAATTTAAAATAGATATTGGCCATATATATTAAAGGCTTAGGAGAAATTCAGCCCATTAGGGCATCATAATCATACCCGTTACTCTCCTTAATCGTGCGCCATGAACATTCCACTTGCGCACTACGTGACCATTTTTTACAATTTTCACTTAAATATATGAAAAATAGAATTTAAAAATCTATAATAAAAAATTCATATATTTCAAAATAACTCATTTTAAATATATATTTTTAATTAAATTAGAAATTGAATAATCCATCATTATATAATATTTAATTTAATAAATAACAAGAAAATAAAATATTTAGCTCCAAAATTAAATAAATTTACTCATAAAAGTAAAATCAAATAATCTTCAAAGTTTAAATGTTTTATCTCATTATTTTCATGTAAGACTTAGGAATTCAAGATCTCAAATAAAATGAGGCTAACATTAGAAGCGTTTTTAATGTTTAAAAAACATTTAAGTATATTTAAGTGTGAATTGTGCAAAATTATCTTATAATAATTCATTTCAGTATCTTTAAGATAATTGATATAGAATTATTAAAATTGTACTCAAAGTATGATAATATGCATCTTAAATGTATGAACTGTGACTTCAAATGTACCAATAATCTATTAGTTGTAAGCATATATAGCATGATATGAATTACCATATAGGAAAGTCAATAAACATATTTTGAGTAGAGAGTTTTTCTTATTCTAAAAAGATTGCCCTAGGGATTTGTGATAACATGCATTTATAACATGAATTCTTATCTTAATTAACTCATATTCATGCTTATTTTATGTGAATATGATGCATGTTATCATACTTTTTAGGAATTTTCTCCATTGGCATGTCATTTCACTAAAGTTGATATTTATGCATAAATTAGGGATAATTTCATGTTTAATAGATGATTAATCTTTTGTTTCAATTAATAGAAGTTAATCTCAGTTATTAAATGAGTTTTGACTTTAGTAAATGTTTGGAAGGATGATTTTAGGATGAATTTATGATTTAGGATGTTTAATTAGAACTTATTTAATGAAATTTTAATTCATCTTTATTTCTGTTAGAAGATGATGGGCCCCTCTTCCTTGTTTCTTCCTCTCTCTCTAGTGGGCTTGGCCCACTATCGGACTCTCTCTCTCCTCTCTCTCTATTTAACCCCATTATGGGGATGTCACATCAGCGAGTGTGTGTGTGAGAAACCCTATCGCCGTCTTTTTTGTTTCTCTCTCCACTATTTTTCTCGATCCCTCTCACATGGTATCAGAGCAACCATAGAGAGGAGATCGCTCTACCTTACCTTCGCCGGAGGATCGCCGCCGCTCTTCGTCCGCCGTCGCGACCCTACGCGGTCGACCCTGCGCCGCCGCCGGTCTGCCCTGCTCCGCGACCTTGCACTGCCGCCGTCGCGATCCTGCACTGCCGCAACTCTACGCGGCCGCGACGCTGCACTGCCGCCACTGCTCAACTCGCCGGAGGACCGCCGCCGCTCTTCTGTCGCCGTCGCGACCCTACGTGGTCGATCCTGCACTGCCGCCGGTCTGCCCTGCTCCGCGACCGTGCATTGCTGCCGTCGCGATCCTGCACTGCCGCGACTCTGTGCGGCCGCGACTCTGCGCGACGCTGTGCTGCGCTGGTCCACCGACGCCGCCTGCTCAACTCTGCCGCCGGTCTGCCCTGCTCCGCCGCTGCCGCTGATCTGCCCTGCTGCGGATCTGCTCTGGTATTGCCGATCTGCCCGTTCTGCTCCGCCGCCGCAGCATATCTGCCTTGCAGCTGCCGCGGATCTGCCTTGCCACGGATCTGGTCCATCTGACCTGCCTGTAGCCGCTCTGGGGGTGCTACGCCGCCTATTTGACCTGCCTGTAGCCGCTGCTGCTGCCTCACCGGGCCATCGCCGCCCCTGCCCTGCCACTACCGCCGCCACTTTGATCTCCACCTGATCTCTGTCTGATTTCCCCTTTTTTTTCCTTCCCATGGACGAGACAATCATGTTCCCCTCATCTGCGACCACTCAGCCGCAGAATTTGATAGGGCCATCTCCATCGTCCGGGAAGCACTCGATTGTGAGCGCCCTCGCCAAGCCGGCGTACATTTTTGATGGGACCAATTATGGACCCTGGAGAGGCGCCTTCCTGGAGTTCCTCAACGCTCACGGCCTCAAGCATCATCTGACTGATCCTCCGCTCCTGGAATCGGACCCGGCTTACTCTGAGTGGAGCAGATTGGAGTCTGCCGTCTGTTCCTGGCTTATATCCAGCGTCGTGAACCAGATTATGGAGCCTATCAGCATGACCCGTCCTGCCCGTGCCCTGTGGCTCAAGTTGGAGACTATGTATGCCAACAAGAGCAACGTGAGCCGGACAGTTCGTCTATATGAGGAGTTATTCGCCTGTCGCCAGGGGACCCGGACACTCCAGAACTACTATGGATCATTCGATGCTATCTTCACCAACCTCGAGGTATATCAGCCACTTGTCTTGGATCTTGATACGCTTAGACGGTACCGTGATGAGCTCCGAGCGGGAGCATTCCTCGCCCGGGTTACGTCCCGAGCTGGCTGATATGATTCGGGGACAGGTGCTTGGGGGATCCCGGGTATTACCCACTGAGGAGATCTTTGCAGCTGCACTTCGCGTGCAGGACAGCTTGCCCACCTCCCAGTCCCCTCAGCCCACTGAGACTTCGGCATTCATTGCTTCAGTGGGGCTCCCGTGGGTGTGCGGAAGAGCACGCATTCGGGAAGACCCGGACCTCCTATCCACCGTGCAAGTCTGCGGGAAGTCGACTCATCCATCGGATAAGTGTTGGAAGGAGTTCGGGAAGCCCGCTAGGGCTATGGCTGCCTCCGGGAGGCAAGACACCCTCGACTGCATCTATGGCAGAAGGATCTTCCTCGACTACTTCCGCGGCTGCGGGAACGGTCAGTCTTGCCCTATCTCCATCTGAGCTGGCCTATATTCAGGCGTCACGGGCTTCCTCACTCTGTCCGACTGCGGCACCTTCAGCCAGTCTTGCAGCACTGACCAGCAGCTTAGCCTCCTATGCGGGAGGACGCGGATCTTCTCCAGGTACGCCATCTATCTCAACTCCTCATAGTACTTCTTGGGTTATTGACTCGGGAGCATCTTCCCACATGACCGGTTTCCCTACCATTCTGACCTCCTACCGGCCTGAAACCTCTATTCCTGACGTCCGTATTGCTGATGGTCGTACCTGTCCTGTCCTTGGCTCCGGACAGTCTCTCGCTACATCTTCCCTTCCTTTGCAGAATGTTCTGTATATCCCTGGGTTCCCCGCTAATCTCCTGTCCATCAGTGCGATCACTAAAGCTCTTCACTGTGGTGTCTTCTTCTTTCCTCACCACTGCGTCTTCCAGGATCTCGATACGGGTTTGAGGATTGGACTGGGCCGTGAAAATGGACGTGGGATCTACGAGCTGGTGGCTGACTCTCCATCTACTGGACTTCAAGCCCTTTTTGCACTTTCTGCTTCCTCTAGTTCTCTTCATGACTCTCGTTTATGGCACTGCCGGCTGGGGCATCCTAGTTTTGTCAAACTTAAGGAAACACTACCGTGGTTAAACTTATCTGAGTTTCATTGTGAGTCTTGTGAGCTAGGGAAGCATCATAGATCGTCGTATCCCTCGCGCACTGGTCCGCCTACTCATCGCCCGTTTGACTTGGTCCACTGCGACGTTTGGGGTCCTGCCCCGCATCCATCTCCTACGGGGGGCAAGTACTACATGGTGTTCGTTGATGATTTCACCAGGGCGAGTTGGACATATATCTTGAAGAGCCGGAAGGAGGTGCTTTCGCATCCGGCACTTTCTACTTGAGATTATTACCCAGTACGCGACTCTGGTCAAAGTATTGCGCACGGACAATGCACTTGAGTTTACTCAGAAGGCAATTGCGGACCTCTGCTTGGCCCATGGGATAGTCCATCAGACTACATGTCCATATACCTCGCAGCGGTAATGGGGTGGCGAGAGCGGAAGCATCGACACCTTTCGGATATGGTACGCACACTCGTTGCTTGCCATGAGAGTACCTCGCACCTCCGGTGTGAAGCTGTTTACGATCGCCACATATTTGGTGAACCGTCTCCCATCCGCTGCACTTGGAGGTGCTGTTCCTCTTCAGCGATTGACTCCTGCGGCTGACATCTTCTCTCTACCCCCGCGAGTGTTCGGTTGCACCGCCTTTGTTCAGGATCACACCCCCGGCCTATCCAAGCTGGCTCCTCGGGCACGCAAGGGCGTGTTCGTCGGTTACTCTGACTCGAAGGGCTACCGAGTGTACTTCCCTCGATCAGCACCCAGATCGTTACTTCGGCCGATGTGACATTCCATGAGGACATTCCCTACTTTACATCTACCTGCACTAGCTATGATGTCTCCTCACCATCCTCCCCTCCTTCGGTATCTGTCACCACAGGTACTGACCTTCTTTTGCTGCCCTCCTCTTCTTCTACCCCGATTCCTTTGCCTGACGTGTCACCCCCTCCTGCCTCTCTTCCCAGCCTGCCTGTGGTGGAGCCTCCATCCTCGCCGCCCTCCCCTGGTCCAGCTACCGTGTCACCACCACCTTCCCCACCACCTCCCGTCTGTGACCTTGACCTTCCTATTGCCCTTCGCAAGGGCACTCGTCAGTGCACGCAACACCCCATCGCCCATCACGTCTCTCCTGCCCGCCTTTCTCCTCACTATCAGACCTTTGCCCTGGCCGTACTAACCGAGTCAATTCCCAAGTCGTATGTTGAGGCGTTGCAGGTACCGGCGTGGAAAGCGGCGATGGATGTGGAGTATGCGGCCTTCATCCAACGCGAGACCTGGACGTTGGTTCCTCGCCCTACTGATGCCAACGTGGTCTCCTGCAAGTGGGTGTACTCCCTTAAGTACAATCCTGATGGCTCCGTTGCTCGCTACAAGGCGCGACTCGTCGCTCGTGGCTTTTCTCAAGCTTACGGTCTTGACTACCATGAGACTTTCTCTCCAGTGGCCCGCCTCAGCTCCATTCGTGTACTCTTCTCCATCGCTCTGGATCAGTCCTGGTCGCTTCATCAACTGGACGTGTCCAATGCCTTCCTTTACGGTGACCTCGAGGAGAAGGTCTTCATGGAGCAACCACCTGGGTATGTTGCTCAGGGGGAGTCTTCTTGAGGTATGTCTCCTCAAGAAGGCTATCTATGGGCTGAAGCAGAGCCCTCGCGCGTGGTTCCACAAGTTCTCCCAGCTACTTTTCTCGTATGGATTTGTCTCTACCGTCTCCGATCCCACAGTTCTGAGGAAACGCACCCCGCGTGGATGTGTTATTCTGGCTGTGTATGTCGATGACATCATCATCACTGGTAGTGACGACGCCGAGGTTGCTGCGACCAAGGTGTATCTGGCTCAGCACTTCGTCATTCGAGATTTGTCTCCACCCAGGTACTTCCTTGGTCTTGAGATTGCTTACCGTTCGGGCCAGATGTCCATCTGTCAGCGGAAGTATGCACTTGACCTCATCGGACGAGACAGGGGATGTTGGGGTGCAAGCCTGCCCCATCACCCATGGAGCAGAATGTGGACTGGTGGGACCATGCTACTGCACTTCCGGAGGATGCAGGCCTCTACCGACGACTTGTGGGGAAATTGATCTACCTCACCGTGACTCGCCCGGATATCTCCTATGCGGTTAGTGTTTTGAGTCAGTTTATGCAGGCCCCTCGCGCTATCCATCTGGAAGGGGTCTACCGAGTCCTGGCGTACATAAAGAGAGCTCCGGGGAAGGGCCTCTTGTATCGCCGACATGGCCATCTGCGCATTGAGGCCTACTCTGACTCTGGATTCGCTGGCGACAAGGAGGACCGGAAGTCACATGGTGGGTACGCCACCTATGTCGGGGGTAACCTTGTCACATGGCGCTCTCAGAAGCAGTCTATCGTATCTCGTTCTAGTGCTGAAGCCGAGTATCGAGCTATGGCCGATACCACAGCGGAGTTGTTGTGGTTGCGCTCTCTTCTTACGGAGTTGGGTTTTCCGCCTGGAGAGCCTATGCAGATGTATTGTGACAACCTGGCTGCAACATTCATTGCCAGTAATGCAACCTTCCACATGAGGACGAAGCACATTGAGATTGACTGCCACTTCATTCGACAGTATGTGGTGAATGGTACCATCTGTACCCCACATGTTGCTTCCTCACATCAGCTGGCAGACATCTTTACTAAGGCTCTACCCGGCCCTGCATATGAGACCATGGGCTCCAAGCTGGGCATGTTCGATCTCCACGCTCCAGCTTGAGGGGGAGTGTTAGAAGATGATGGGCCCCTCTTCCTTGTTTCTTCCTCTCTCTCTAGTGGGCTTGGCCCACTATCGGACTCTCTCTCTCCTCTCTCTCTATTTAACCCCATTATGGGGATGTCACATCAGCGAGTGTGTGTGTGAGAAACCCTATCGCCGTCTTTTTTGTTTCTCTCTCCACTATTTTTCTCGATCCCTCTCACAATTTCCTTCTTGAAAACATATTTTAAATGACATGATATTAAAAAGAAAAGAATTTGTGATCCAATGGAGAAAATTTGGATTAAAAAGGAGTTGTATTTTGAGAAATATGAATTTCTGAAGTTTTATACTATTTTTTTCTGATTTTTATTTGATTTTTTAAGGAATTTCTTAGTTAAAATCGCGAAAAAAGGGGGAGAAATTACCTGCGGCTGACGTGGCGAGCGCCGGCTGACGTGGCGAGTAGGCCCAGGCGGGGCTGACGTGGCGCGCGGGTCCACCGCGCCGTTACGACGTGGCGCTGAGGCCACGTGGCAGGACGCGTGTGGCCCACGCAGGAGGCGCGCCAAGTGGCAGGGCGGCCACGAGGCCACGTGGGCGCCCGTGTGGGGCGCCACGTGTCACGGAGTAAAGAGGAGATAGTAGGACAATAAATAGGGGAATCTTTTCCCCTATTTAAACGCGTCCTGCTCTTTTATTTCTTCCGTGTGGGACTATGTTCCCACACGGTTCTTACCTTGCAGGTGACGTGGCGGCACGGCGGGCGTCGGATCCAGCCGGCGCTGATCGCAGAGCGTGGACCGGAGTCCACGCGATCGTCATCAAAACACGTGCGTAAAAAGGGATTAAGTAAAGGTTGATCGAACGACTTACCTCACGCCACGTGGCATCCCGAGAAGCGGTCGATCGTCATCAAATCGGAGGCTTTAATATGATCGGACGGCTTACCTGATCGACATCGGACGGTTCCTGTGATTCGCATCGGACGACAGAGAAGCGTCGTGGAAGAACTCCACGATCGCGGTCCGATCGAACCGCGATCGCGGCGCGATCGAGCCGCGATCGGGGAGTTTAAGGGAGGCAATCGTCTCCAAGCGATCGACGACTTACCAGGACTTCGATCGAGGCCCGATCGTGGCCCGATCGTGGGACTTCTTGAGGCGAAAATCGCGGCCATATTGAAGCGAAATCGAAGCAAAATTGAGGCTGATTCCAAGCCAATCCGGAAGCTACGTCTTCATGTCATGAAACCGCCGCCACGACGCATGGATTCCGCCCCACGACCGCCTCTACAGCCCACGATTCCGGGCCAATTTCTCCTTTAAAAACTCATGTACTCCTTCTCTTGTTCTTTAACTTTTGATCGACTCGTGAAGAAATTAAGTGAGTTTCGAGGAAGGTCTTAAGTTCTCGTGATCCTCTGATTCCAAGAGTGTAGAGACGCAGCCATTGAAGCATGATAATCACGATTTCATCTCTTGATTTCATCGAATTTTCCCCTTGAATTCCGAACGTCCACGAGGAAGAATCCGAGCAAATTCGCTTCAATCCACGAGAATTGAGGCCCCATTCTTGCGGCAATCGGGTTAGTAGTGAGGTTCGATCGATTATCAAGAGGTAATTTGTATTTTTATTAGGTTTAGATCTTTAATTTTGCAAATTAATTCATAGTGTTCTTCATTTTCCCCAATTTTAGGTCCGAAAAGTCGCTGATTTTGAAAATAGGGTATCTCTTTGATTATAATTTCAAATCACTTGATTTTAGTTTCATTGGATTCCTCTTTTCATCAGCTTTCCGTGGATAGCAAATTCATCAAATTCCGAGTTCATTTGACCCTTCAATTTAACGTTTGACCACGGATTGTTCATCTTTTATCAGAAGTCAAACGTTGACTTTCGGGGTCAATTACTTTTTATTGACAAATTAGAATTTGATAATTTCGGTCTTGTTGGATTCCTCTAGTTCTTAGCTTTCCATTGACATATAAATTGCAAGATTTGGATTTTATTTGGGCATTCAATTTGAAGATTTCCTCTGAGGTGTTCATTTCGGGGATTTTCTGATCATTGATTTTTAATAATTCATAATAAATCCATTTCTTATCCAAAAATTACGAAATATATATTAATAAATTCCATTTTCTCTCTAGTTTCCAAATATATAATTTTCGTAATCTTCTGACTCTTTTTGATTCTCTGATTTTGCAGAACATCTACTGCTGGTCAAAGTCAATGCTTTGACTTTGACTTTTGACTTTTCTCTGTCAAATCCGAGATTTCAATTCTTAAAACTTCTTATTTACCTTATTTATATCATTTCCATATTTTACATCTTATTTTATCTTATTTAAAACTCCTTTTAAACCTAAGTTTGACCAAGTCAACTCTGCGATTAAAGTCAACCCTGCTCTCTGTGGATCGACCCGATACTTACCCAATACTTGATTATTATATCTTGTCTTTGTGAGTTCGGTTTTATAAATTTTGTTTGACCATCGTCTTTGTGTTTTAACGACGCACGAAAACGACACGTCAATTTGCCACTGCCATGTGCTTGTAGATTCAATTGCATTGGATCTTGCATTCCTTTTCATTACGTCCCACCTCAGAAAGTCTAAGTAATTGGATTTGAGGCATTGAAGTGTTCCTATGACTTGTGCCTTGACTTTTTCTCCCATCATCTCATCACCTCCTTAGAAAAGGAACTGCGTCAAAAATTAAAGGCCACATTTAGATGATGGTTACCTTTTCTATGACCAGCATTTCCATATCCCCACTTCCCTTTTGAGATTTTTTTGATCATAGGAGATTCATGCTGGAGGTTTGAGAGATCATTTTGGATGAGATAGGATAAAGATCATTGAGCACTAGCTCTACTTGCTTTATTTTAAAAAGGATGTAGCCAAAATCATTTCACATTTTTATCTTACACCTTAAGCAAATTAGATTATGCAGAACATCAGACTCTATGCCCCTCTTCCTACCTCCCTAGGTCTCCTTGGGAAGATTTGAGCACTGATTTTGTCTTGGGTTTCCCAGGATTCCATCATGTTCAATATTGATCATTTCTAAGAATTGACTCATTTCATAGCTTGTTCTTAAACTTCCAATGCTTCTTGATTAGCCCAACTCTATTTCAATGATGCCGTCCATCTACATGGTCTTCCAAAGAGTATTGTGTCCGTATGGATGTTCATTTTACTAGCTACTTTTGGAAAACCCTTTAGCATCTTTTAGGACTTCAATTTTCTAATACTTTTCATCCAAAGAATGATTGTGAAACTGAGGTAGTCAATCCCATTTTTGGAAAACCTCTAAGGTTATTATCTTAGATATTTGGATAATTTCAAATCATGCTATTTGATCATCCCATGCGCGGCATTTGACAACAACACCTTTGTCACTTGCACTACTAGAAACAGCGAACTGTTTCCTATCTCAGAAAATTTGAGAAAATTACCAATCTCATTGATCTACCCTCCTAATCGGGGACAAACTCTCCCATCAGTGTTGATAGCCCTCCCCTACCTTTGGCCTTGTCCGATGGTTAGTTTCCCTAATCTACTCTCCCAATACCCCCAATTGAAATGAACACATTGAGGAAATATATGGACAAGATCATCATCACCGCCGAGGGCCAAGCATCAGGGAAGCCAATTCAAAGATCATAGAAGCCAACTTGGCAAATCTGCACTCAAACTTGCCGGTGCCACGGGAGTTTTCTCATCTCCGCTTGATGGGGCCAAGTCTTGCTGACCCCAAGGGAAAGACTGGAGGGGTGCCCTCCTCACCAATGGTAACCATAACCTAAGCCGTGCTCAAGACCATGGCCCTATCATCAAGAGGAAGTGACCATGACCCAGGCCATGCTTCGACACCTTCGCCAAACCAAGGTCCATGACACAAATTTCTCCTATTTTTAGGAATCATTTGGTCTGTCTTTTCCTTTTCCTGTCTTTTTGCCATCTTCATGTTGTTATTTTCAACTCTTCTCAGCCATGTAAATAGGCCAAGGGTTCTTATGAAAAACTTGCTTATCTTTTGTTGAGAAGAGCGTGCCCCAGGGATCCTCTTTCCTCGCTGTTCATAGGCGTCATCGCCACATCGGGTCCCAATTTCTTCTTCTCCATAGCAAATTTGCTGGCTATTAGAAAATAAAGCTGAAAGGGCGTTTAAAGATTTTGATAAAGAAAATATTATTCTATCAACGGCACGTTTATATCAGGAAATGCAGTCACCGTCACAGATTCTGCCAGCGATTCCAGAATTCTCACTATGAACTGCGGAGATGACTCTTCGGCTACTAACCGCACAAAACAAGTGAGACTCGATCCCGCTCTCTAACTGCGATGGTGACAGTTATCGGTTGGGTGGAGCGGTAAAAACTAAAAGGGTGCGAGACCTCTGTCAGTTGAGAAGAAGGAAAGTGAACTGCGAACTTCTTCCCACTCTCTCTCTGATCTTTTCAATTCAGCCCTCAATCTCCTGAAACTGGAAATTGGTTTTTTTTCTAGTGGTTATGGAGCCGCCGAGGGGATTTTGGGTTTCCCTCTGGAGCTTCGTCTGCTTCCTGCCCTTCTTCATTGGGCTTCTTCTTCTGGGTGTAATCAAGGGTGAGCGCAAATTTCTCTTTTTTTATCATCTCTCTACCTCTTCGTCTCTCTAAATCAGACTGCAGGCGCCCTTCTCTCTCCTTTGATTTGCATCATCATGACGGCCGGGAATTCCGCGGTTATTCTAGGTCTGTGGCCAGCGCATGCGTTCTGGACGAATTACTCTATCGCGAGGTTACTTTTTTCTGATGAATTGAAATCTTTGCTAATTGCTTCTCAGTTGTTAATCATGTTCAACATTCATCAGAAGCAAACTGCTGGGACCAATTTTGAAGATCGTTCTCTGCATCAGTGGGACTTGTGTTCTTGTTCTCTGGCCGTTGGTGGGGATTCTTGGGAGTGTAATTGGGGGAGTGGCTTATGGGTTCTTCTGGCCTCTCATGGCTACCTTTGAAGCCGTTGGAGAGGGGAGGAATGATAAATTCAGACACTGTATCATGGTAAGTTCTTTGACTGAACATCAATGAGAAGACGTGATTGCCTTGGATCTTCTAATTCTTAATATTTCTACATGGAGAGCCATCTCTGCTATCAGAGTATAATTGTTGTTATATTGTGAAAAAACTAGGGAAGGAAAAAATGAATCATCGATCCGATGATCTGATTAACAATCAGGGTCATTGATTATCCCGTAGTAGAGGGGGTAATGGACAAGGTCTATGGTGCAATCTTAACCATTCATTGGAATTGATTGGATTGGCGAGACGACTTCAATTCCCCTGCCAAAGCATCATCACCATCAAGAATCATAAAGAACTCTCTATACATCACACTTCATAACTGTACAGTAGTTTTCCTAAAATACCTCTAACTATTCATACTTGGATTCGACTACAAAATTTCTTAGGATGGAACTTGGGCAACGGTGGAAAGAAGCTTCACTGTGGTGAGAGATCTTTCGGATGTGTGTTTCTATTCCTATTTCTCTGTCATGGACGACATCCGTCTTCGATCTCCTCCTGACGGGCAGCTCTATGAAATCAGGTTCATTCTACATTTGATCCCTTATTGGAATTCTGGTGTTCATAATTTTGTTGAACTGGACAGTGTTGTTTATTTGATGGGCTCTATCATGGTTGGATTGGCTGGAATTGTGGCTGACTTTTTTGGGGTGTCGATGACCGCATTCTGCAAGTGCCCTTACATGCTCTTTAAAGGATGGCAGAGACTGTTTCATGATCTGGTAGGAAGAGCAGGGCCGTTTCTTGAGACGGCATGCGTGCCATTTGCCGGTCTAGCAATCATCCTCTGGCCAGCTGCAGTGCTCGGTGCTCTGATCGCTTCAATGCTCTCCAGCTTCTTTTTGGGCGGATATGCTGGTATCGTCACTTACCAGGTTTGTTGTTGATGATGATGAAGATAATGATGATGGTTTTTATTATTATTAGTTTTTAGATCAGTTTTCCAAATTAGGCAACTCCCTATGAAATAATGGTACTCTGATAGTGGTGATACTACGACAATAATGATGATGATGGTTCTGGTAAGAACAGGCTTGATTTTTCATTTTTTCTGTTCTCTAGTTTTGGGTCAATCCTCCAATATAAAAATTAATTAGAGAAATGGGATGACAAAATAATGATAATGATGATGCGATGATGATTATGATGATGATTATGATGATGATGATGACACTATGATTGCATGGAGGACTTCTTATATGGTTAATCTTCCACGTTATACATTACTTATTGCAACGATGTGACAGTAGGATTGCAACAATGTCTTGGTATCTCATAATTCCAAAAAGCTCCTACTCTGATCAATCTGGCAAAATGACCATTACTTCCTCAAATTTAATGGTGAAAATGATGCTGATGATGAAAAAATGATAACAATGGGCAGGAGAAATCTGTTCGTATGGGGCTGAGGTACATCATAGCATCCTTATCCATGTACGATGAATACAGCAATGACATTCTTGATTTGCCCGAGGGATCCTTCTTTCCAAGGTAGGTAAAATTGACTCATTTCTTCTTATCTTAAACGTCAGTTCAAATTGCTTCTTTCCCCTCTGACAAAATTTTTCAGGCTTTGGTATAGAAAAAGAGAACCGGATTCTCCTTCCATTTCTCTATCTAGACGCCCGAGTTTCCTGACGAAGGGGCAACTCTTCCAGTCCCCCCCTTCTCGGTCTGTCTCCTTCAAGAACTCTGTCCTCGAATTGAACCCACTCAAGGTAATTTATTTCAATCATCTATCCATCCATCCTTACATTCAAGAGAGAGAGATAAAATACTTCTTGTCTTATTGCTATTCATCCTTCCATCCATCTCATCATTATAGAAAGAAATAAATAAACAAAAGACAATTTGGGCCCATTTCTAGAGGGCCCTTCTTCCTTTTTTCAAAAATAAAAAAAAAAAAAATAAAATAAAAGACAATTAGCCATATCCATCCATCCATCCTCTCATTCTAGAGAGAGAAAAGGAATAAAAGACATTTAGCAACATTCATCCATCCATCCTATCATTCTAGTGAGAGAGTGAGATAAAATGCCTGGAGAGAAACACATGACTAATCCATTCATCCTCTCAGTTTAGAGAGAGAAATATCCAAGATACTTGTATTTACATTTATTGGTCCATCCTCTCGCTCTTAACAGAAAAATAGATTAAGACTTTTAGCTACATTCACCCATCCATCCTCCCACTTTATGGAGAGAAATGAGATACTTGTTTTTGGTGGAACAGCTGCTGGAGCATCTGTTCGCAGAGTGTGAGACTTATGGTAAGGTACTCGTCGAGGAAGGGAGTGATCACTGCAGCGGATGTGACAGAAATTTCTCAGCCAGGAATGATTAGAGTGGGCTTACCGGCATATGCAATATTGCGAACTCTTCTTCAGTCAGCTAAGGAAGAAACTGATGGGATAATACTGAGTGATAACACAGAGATCACCATGGCAAATAAGCCAAAGGATACCTTCTTCGACTGGTTCTTCGAGCCGTTGCTGGTAATGAAGCAGCAGATTCAGGCGGAGAATCTGTCCGATCAGGAGGAATTCTATCTCTGCAAACTCATTCTCCTCTCAGGGGATTCTCTCCGCATTAAGGAGCTAAATGCATGCTCCCCCATAATCAATGGCGATCGAAGAAGGGCCGAGCTTGATGCAATCACTCGCAGGTACCCTGTATTCCCTCTACATCAGTTGGCACGCGCACAATCTCTCTCTCTCTGTGAAACTGAGAATCTGTCCAGTGTTCTCTCTCTCTCTTTCTCTCTGTCATTTGAATCTGTCCAGCTTTCTCTGTCCCGCTCTCTGTAAACATGTTGCGTTCTCTCCCCCCTCACCTCTATGAACATGTCCAGTGTTCTGTCTCTATCTCTCTGAACCTGTTCAGTGTTCTCTCTTTTCCCCGACTCTCTCTGTGTGAATCTGTTCAGTGTTCTCTCGCTCTCTGTCTATCTCTCTAACCTGTCAAGTGTTCTCTCTCTCCCCCCCATGCGAATCTGTCTAGAGCTCTATCCTCTCTATGAATCTCTTTCTCTCTACCCCCTTTATGAACCTATGTTGTGCTCTGTCTCTCTTTATGAATCTGTCAAGTGCTATCTCTCTCTCTACCCCCAACGATATCTATATATATATCTCACAACCTACACCTGCCTGCACATATTTATCTCTCCTCTATAAATGTGTTCTTATACATGTCTTTCCAGTGATCTCTCTCTTGATATCTGTATATATCGTATATCTCTCCATCTATACCTCTATTAATTTGTCAAATTAATGCCTATGGTCGTAGGTTGCAAGGGATTACCAGGTCAATCTCGAGGTACCCAACTTACAGGCGCCAGTTCAACGGGCTTGTCAAGTCTCTTTCAGAGAAGCTTGCAGGCGGGATTAACAATGGGTCACGCGCTCGTTCTCCCAATGGAATTGCTCACCTCTTAAGCCCACAGAATAATGTCTGACTCTGAATGATCTCTTTCTCTGATATCAAACACAAGTTTCTTCATTGGGTATAATCACAAAAAAAAATTCATGGGTAATGATAAGGACAACAGCAATCGCTGCAACTTCCACAAAAATCTTCGAAGACAAGAATTTCCGGAATCACTTACTCATTTTCTTCTCCCCGCCCTAGAATTTGAGTAAAATAGTGTGCTACAATATGCCTATTCGCAACACAAAAGAGGAAAAAATCAGGGTCCATTCATAAAAAGCACGAAGAAAATCAAATCAAATACCATATGAGCTAATAGATCATTGTGTCAAGACCATCAGATGCTTTTGAATTGTGAGATGCAAACTTGCCATCATCCATGAAGCCATTGCTACCTGCACTTTGATCTGAACCAGTTTTCTCTGATGATTTCTCCGCTCTGCGTTTACTTACTTTCCTAATAGCAACGCGGAAACGTCTGCTATCATCACTACTGTCTTGGTCTCTTGCATTCATTTCTTTGCCGAGCTCTACACAAAACTCAAGAGACTCCAAATGGGAATCTCCAGTTGTTTTATTAGGAGTTTTCTTTGGTTTCTTCATTTCCAATATAACTGGTTCAACAGCATTACATTTTTCTGTTTCAATCGGTTGCTTACTTTTAGATGATTTTTTGTCTTTGGAAGTTGTCTTCTCTCTCTTTCCCTTTGCAGCAGTTTCATGCATGCTTGTTGCTGAATGGAGAGGTTTACCAGAAACAATGTCTTCATCAGGTTCGCCACGTGGGTTTTGAGTATCCTTAGCTTCTTGTTTCTGGGAAGTATCAAGTGCTTTCTGATCTTTAGATGGTTCCTTACCAATAGCTGATTCTTTTTTGGTATCATCTTCAGTAGAGTCTTGTTTTCTTTTCCTGTTCCTCTTCTTCTTTTCAGGAAGAGATACAGGTGATGCTGGTCTGCCATTTAATATCTGATGATAATCTTCAACTGGAATCTTATTAGGCTTTTTGCAGAGATCAGCTGGCATGTTGTCAACCCTATTACCCTCTTCGTGTTCTTCAACATGATCTTTTTCATGGACTTCATTGCTAAGTCCAAAGAGTTTCAGCGAGTCTGCACCTGCAGAGTTGTTACCATTAACAACGACACCATTCCCATTATCCTTCCTTAGATGATCATTCAAAATGTCCACATTACCTTCAACCAATGGTTGACATCTTTCTGGATCACTTATGTATATACCCATCTGCTCAGGCAAGTTTTTGGAATCATCCAAAATAACTGTAGTGTCACCATCTGTGGGTTGTTGCTTGGGGTTTTTTTTGCTTCCTTGGGAAACCTTGGAAGGATTATTGTACACCGTATTCTTTTCATTCGAGTCTTTGGGTGGTTCTTTCCCAGTAGCTGATTCTTGGTTGGAGTTCTTTCCTGTGGAAGCCATGTCTGCAGCATTGTCAGTGGATTCCCCTTTTCTCTTCCTGCTCTTCTTCTTTTCATTACGAGATACTGATGATGATAGCTTACCGTTTAATTTATAATGATTATCATCAATCGGTATTGCACTAGTTTTCTCCAGGAGATCTGTGGGTATGTTTTCAATCCCATAAGCTACGTTAATTTTTCCAGAGTGTTTCAGAAAGTCTGAATCGGCAGAATTGTTACAGGTAATAAGGACATCATTCCTATTATCCTTCTTTAGATGATCATCCAAAATGTCTATATCATCTTCAACCGATGGTTTCCATCTTTCTGGGTCATTTGTGTCCACTTGCTCCGACAAGTTTCTAGAATCATCCAAAATATTTGTGAACGTGGACTTAGTTACTGAATATTTCACATCCATCTGATGGAACTTTTCGGAATCATCCAAAATTGACATGGACTTGGTTACTGAATCTCTGGCATCCGCATCACCGACAGACAGCTGATTGCAGTTAACCTTTGAACCCAGCAAGTTACCTACAAGACGTGATTTAAGGGAATAACCAAGTTAAATAGGATAATCTGCAAGGAATGATTTCATGGAATACACTAGACAAGATAATCTTCCCCCCCGGGGGCCCCCGGTGTGTTTGTGTCTTGTCTGCAAGGCATGATTTAAGGGAATAAACTAGATTAAACAGGATAATCTTCCTCTATATATCTCTATCTCTCTCTCTCCTCCCCCTCTCCCTCTTCCTCTACTCTCTCTCTATCTCTCTCTGCAAGACATTACTCGAGAGAATAAACTAGATTAAACAGGATAATCTCCCTCAATCCCTCCCCCCTATCTCTCTCCCTTCCTTTCTGTCTCTGTGAGTCTGCAAGGAATGATTTAAAGAAATAAACCAGATGAACCAGAACAATTTCCCTCTCTTTATCTCTGTCTCACTCCCCCTCTCCCTCTTTATCTTTCTCTCTCTCTCCCTCTCTATCTCTCTCGCACTTAAAAACACTACTATCTCTTCCCCCATAACACCTCCAACTCTCCCCCCTCATAGCAGGTTCATCATATATTCCTGACTCTCAATCCATCTCTTTTGAACATCTGCACCCTTATCTCTCTTTAAATGATTTCTCAGAGATGAATTTCTGTATAGTTGACACAAAATTTTGTTTTACCGAGAGATTTGGTAGGTGAAGTAGTATCATTCGCAAAGCCTTCAAGATCATTGCAGCTGCCTGAAGCAGCAATGACATCTATATGAAGAAACCAGGTCCCTTTAATCCCCTCAAAAGCCGTTTTTGCTAGCATTGAATCTGATAAGTGGTAGAAGGCAGCCTTGCGCCTTACCTAAATAAACAAAAAATATCCATAAAAAGATTAACAACAAGTTGAAGATATATCTGAAATTTACTTTGATCGCCAGAACGTTGATGTCTCCAATTTTAGGGAAACAGGCGATGTGTTCCACTCTCGCCTTCCCTGAAAAGCGTATTGGAGATTGAAAAAGAAAAAATAAACAAAAAAATGGATGTACGGAAAATTTTAAATAACATCACAATAATGATGAAGAGATGAACCGCAGTATCAGCAACAAGTAGAAAACTGGAGAAAAAGAGAAAATAAACAATAAATAAATAAAATACTTCAATAACATCGGAATATATCATCAGAATGATGATGAAGAGATAAACTACTACAGTGAAAGCAAACAAATAATTTGAGAAAAAGGAAAAATAATAAAAAACTATGCATAAATAAATTTATTTTTTTAAAAAAACGTGAATAGTGATGAAGGGATAAACTACAATGACAGCTTGTGAGAGAAAACCACTGGGAACCGCAGAACCTACTCGTTCTATGAAGGAAACAAAGATAGGCGGAAAAGGAGAAGACGACTCTTGAAGAAGATAAAAAAAGAAAAATAAATAAAGAATGAATATACATAAAGTATTTCAATAACAACTGAAAAAGATGAAGAGAAGAACAACAATCTAAGCACAAAAAACAAATGGAGAAAAAGGAAGTGATGAAAATAAAAATATACGATTATAAAGAAATATTTAAAAAACATCTGACTAATTATGAACTGCGAACCGAAAATCATTAGTATAAAGAAATAGAAAAAAATGGAGAAAACGAATCAATGAAAACAATAACATTCACAGAGAGAGAGAGAGAGAGAGAGAGAGAGAGAGAGAGAGAAAAAGGGAAGATTACTCTTGAGGTCAGCGACAGTGTCATCTTGAGAGATGGCCAGAGCAATGTGAGTGTCGATATTTCGTATCGATGAAGACGGGCGGAGCATCGAGAGAACACGAAGTCGCCATAACAGGATTGCAGATAGCAGATGACTGCCGCCGGCGAGCAACAAAACAGTTTAGGCGCGAAATCGCATAACCAGAATTCGTGGTTTATATAGTCCGACGGGATGGGTGGGCTATATTGACAACTTCGGCCTGTCATGAACGACTAGAGTCTACAAGGTGCGGAGATCGGGTTGATAGATATATTATGTCGCCGAAAAGCCCTATGTCTTGTTTATATTAATTGAAATTAAATTTTATTCATCGTAATATAGTTTACGAGCCCATATAATAAATAAGTAAATTATGATAAGATCATAATACAATGATAATATTATCTGATCTCATTCATGTGATGTGACAGATAGTGAATGTTTATTAGATAAATAGTTCATTAAGTTTATCTACATGAATCTCTGAATAGTATTATTATACTTACTTGCCAATCAAGTTGATTTATATTACTATTATATATATAGTCTTTTAACATTAGACATCAAAGACATATTATTATCCTAAAAGGTGATTATGTAGTTAATATGAGATTATATGCCCTTGGTATTTGAGGAAATTGTCTCGAGGAATAAGATGAGATGAAAAATATCAAATAAGGTATTATCAGTAATTTCCTTTATGCATCAGTACTAACTTGAGCGACCAATTAAGGTTTGACAATTGATTATACCTAAAGTCATTCACGATTATCACGCAAATGAACTAGTATATACATCGTAATCAATAATGACAAGTTTATAGAGCACGTGATGTAATTTGACACTCAATTGGTTGACAACGCAACTTATTGACCAGGTTAAACATATATGTTGATATAAATAATTAATAAGATTTACTAATAAGTATTATTTAGTCTATATAATTATTAACTAGCAAGATGTATGGACCTTGAGGGTCACCCATATGTGATATACGGATGTTGATAGATTTATACATAATTGTAAGGTTTTTATTGAAAAATTCACATACCTGATATCTAAAAATTGTGAGAGATTGATAATAACTCAAAGGTACTTATGTAAGCCTTGCGAAAACTCTATATTTTTTGCTCTTTGTTTTTCGTTAAAAAGTATCGAAGTGGAAATCTAATCGTTGTTCAATCGCGTGAATACAGTTAAAGGCATGACACTTGAACCTTATAACTATAAATTTTGATATATACTAGATGTTAAGATCATCAGTTGTTTATGCTTTAATGTTTTGAATGTTTGACTCTATCCCGTCCATTATATTCAATATTTTGATAAAAAATTTGAGAGATTATTGAACTTCATATCCATCACAAAGCTCGTGCCCTAATCTAGCGAGGACAACAATACACGGTCTAATCCGATCCATGGAAATCAATCACTTTGATGATCAGATTGCCATCGATATGATCATGCATCTTATCGTTGATCGATTACTAATTGTCATAGTGATCAATACTATCAATATGATCAGGCATCTTATCGTTGATCGATTACTAATTGTCATAGTGATCAATACTATCAATATGATCAGGCATCTTATCGTTGATCGATTACTAATTGTCATAGTGATCAATACTATCAATATGATCAGGCATCTTATCGTTGATCGATTACTAATTGTCATAGTGATCAATACTATCAATATGATCAGGCATTAATCATTGATTGATTTCTGATTGTCGCAGCGATTGATGCCCATCGATATGATCTGGCATCTAATCATTGATCAATTAGTAATTGTTGATTTGATTGTCAATATCAAGTAATTCGTCATTAAAATTTTTGAAATGAAAATAAGGCAAAAACCCTGAAAATATAACAGCAATCTAATCTACCACTGGATCATTGATATAGGAGGGTGATCATTTATCATTAGAAGCATTGATCACTCCCGCTTGATCAATCTGCTGGTTTTGATCACTGATCGATCTTAGCTAACTTTGAAGAGATCACCCGATCAGATTGCTACCTTCGATCATGATGATCAAATCAGAGATCATCGTTCACTAATCGAGGGGAGTAGCTAGGAGTAAAGGATTAATGGGCTAACGCGTTATTGGGTTCAAACCTGCTAAGCTTCTAGGGCACCCAGACTACGAAAGAGAAGAAGGATCGCGCAGTCACACTACATATACGAACAGAGAGAGAGAGAGAGAGAGGTTTGCTGTTATTCAGCCGCTGTTGCTATGTTCCGGTATCGTCAGTAGTTCACACTCACTTCTGGGTTTCCTCCTTTTAATCCCGCTCGTCACCATCTTCCAGCCGCCGAGATATCGTGCAGTTGAATTTTCTCAGGTTCTTCATTTCCTTCAGCATTGATTCGGAACTTTTACACCGACGAAGGTCCTATGGAAGACTTGCTGGCGATGCAATGTCTTTCAAGTTTGCCTTCGAAAAGAAAATAACCGGTGGATCGCTCGGCAGAGTTTCTCTCTTTGCTCGTCGTGATTAATTTTCCTCCATCAAAGGTCAAACATTTCCAAAATCGAGAAAATTTTAAAATTACCTTCACCGACCGAAAAGTTCTCAGGAAATTTTATCGAATGATTATTTTCGAATCACAATTTCTTGACCATGTAAGGTCCTTCGAGTTCGTATCCAAGCTTTCTGTAATAATGACGAGTGCCGACGCCAGAAATGACCGCTATTTTCACCGATCTGTGCTCCTTTGCAGCGATTCTCTCCGCTTCCTCCATTAACAGAGTCCCGTAACCCTATAAAGATTAAAATAAAGATTGTACTTCAGTCAATTGCCCAAGATATCACATGATTCTACATAACGAAAGCACCTGATGTTGCAATTTGTTTGCATCGCGGCCATGAACGGGCACCGCAGTGCCATAAACATGGAGTTCGCGGACAATGGAGCATCTTCCTAGAAGTTCCGGGCAGGTTACATTTTGCCCAATTTTCCTGAGCCGCAGTAATCCGACAAGGATATCCTGAAAAAGGAATTGTCAAATATATAACCAATTTCTACCCAAAAATCTTCCTCAATTGCTCCCATTCATGAGTTCATTTTACCACGACAACAGACTATTTTTACCTAAGACTAACACAGCCTACAAATCACAGACAACATTCAATCACAAACGACAAATTTATCTCTTTGTACTGTCAAATCTTTTCATAACTTTCTAATAGCTAGTTTGTTGGACTATCGATCCAGTGATCTGATCGACAATCACAACTCTGAAAAAATGCCCCGTTGATTTAGATCCACGATGATGATCTGGAACGTCGTTCTCGCGATCTGGTTGATGATCTCAACCTTAAGCAATGCCCTGCCCGTTTAGCTTGACAATAATGATCTGGATCAACTAGGCCTATTTTCGCCCATTGGATGTGATCTGACATAAGATTTGTGTAAGCATGTCTGTAGATTGAATCATTTGTCGGATCTACGGATGGTCAATTCAATTGCTGGGCACAATTCCACACTATGCTTGTCGATCTGAATGTCGAGCACTGAGTTGAAGTGGATTGAAGAGCAATCGATTGTCAATCCATCGGGACCGGCCATCTCAATACCCATATTCATTGCCCTTTTTTCCGCCAAGAGAGACTAGCTGTTGCCATTAATTTCCTTCGACTAGCGAAGGATGCTAAAGCACAAACTAATTGAAAGAAGATAGACTAATTCAAGTGATGCGGCATCATGATTCATGTTCTTAGAATCTTAATACGGAGAAGATGGAGAGTTACCTGTCTTGTGTCCTCATATGAGAGAAAGGTCTCCCAGCCTTCATTGGCAGTATAATCACGGC
Source organism: Lemna minuta (assembly GCA_024174645.1). Taxonomy (NCBI): domain Eukaryota; kingdom Viridiplantae; phylum Streptophyta; class Magnoliopsida; order Alismatales; family Araceae; genus Lemna; species Lemna minuta. The sequence continues at coordinate 4,552,198 of CM044117.1, read as the reverse complement.
GAACCAGCTCCACTTCTTCTGGCTTTACTTTGTTATGAATGTCCTAGAGATAATTCAACCACACTAAGAAAGAAATCCATATACCAATTGTAATTTTTAATGATACCTGGATCCCAGCTTCGCGCGTTCGGACGTCACGGCATTTCAGCCCTAGATCTTCCATTCGGGCTAGAGCTAGCTCTCGAAGATTACCTTTCTCGACTCCGGAGGAGACTAGCGGCATTGGAATGTCCCGTTGAACTCGGTAAACTCGGGTCCAAGGAGGAACCACAGAAAGGATCCGTGCCACAATGTCCACCAGAAGATCAGGATGATAATTCTTATACCTGAACTTGAAAATTTAGAATAAATCATATCTAGTGTTCTATGGTGAAAGGAAATTGCCGCTGTCAAAGTAAAAGCATATGAAATTTCGAGAAGTTTCCTCTCCAACTAGACCAACTACTAGATAATATTAAATATTTACCAAGATGAAAGTAAAAAAGTAACATGGATTTTTAAATCAGGGAAACCCTCTGACCTGCCCGTTTTCCAGAGCTCGTAAAGTCCAGTTCCACGGATGACAAGGGTAGGATATATTTTTAGGCCATCTGCTCGAAAGGACGGGCTTTCAAAGAACTCTCGGAAGCTTTCTAAGTCTCTCTCGATGCCAACATTTGGAAGATCGGGCATCATGTGGGCGACAACCTGAAGCCATATGAAACATATGTTCAATTATAGAAAGAAAATACTCAAAGGAGACAATGAAAGAGACGAGAATTAACAACTGCTCTGGCACAGATCTGGATAACAAATACTCATAGGGAAGGGGAAACTTGAAAGAGAAGATAACTTTCTTAAGAAATGCCTAGTCGATCTGGATATTTGATAATCAGGATTAATTGCACCAGTTTTTGGGCATTGGGTGTAATCTGACAGCAATGATTGACTGTGGATTGAATATTTATGTTGACCAGATCGATGGATCGACAATCTGTCAACCTTATCGCCAAGCAGGATTCCCAAAAATGCCAGTCAATCCAATTGTTTATCAAGGAGGGAGCTCAAAAGGACATTGATTAGTCAACGTTTTGGAGAGACAGCCATCATGTTGCATAAGGCACATCATTACAAAACAAGTTTCAACATTTGACTTTGACCGAGATCATTGGATCCAATGCTCTGCACAAACTAAATCTTCGATAGGAAGCCTAAACGCGGGTGCCCTTATAGGTTCTAATAGAAAGCATTTCTAGTTGTTTGGATTAAACTCGAAAAAGTCGGAAGATCTGATTCTTGAGAGGAGAGTTCTCGCTGTCATCCTTATCATTTCATCAAGTCAGTCATCACCAATGCCAAATTTCTGGTATCTTCATTCCTCAATCTAAGACCCTGTGTTATGATACACACTAGAACATATGAATGAAAGAGGCCAGGTGTAAACAGACATGTCCTTTGTCTAAATTAAGAAGTGACCATGAATAAAGGAGAATAAGCATCTTGAAGGGACATACAGAGCAGAAGCTGCATTGGGCTGAGGCAAGTAACTACTATTTCTTTTCTCTCTATTTGAAAGTGAGTTAAATAGAGGATCTTGTGGAGACGTAATCTGAGGAGATTCTTGATCTCTCATTTCAAGATTTATCCAAATTGAGTCAGGAACGTATCGGACCCCTGTTTGACATTAGGGTTTTGATGACATACCCTAATATCTTAGAGTGTTCTATGTAAAATGTATTATTCTCTACTTGCCTAGTTAAGATAAATAGAGTTAAGTTTAATATGAACCTTTTGACCTAATTTGCTCAAGGGCGGCAGGCCCCCCCTTTTTCCTCCTCTCTATTTGTCCAAAGTTGAGGGTTAAGTTTACTATGACACTGAAAAGAAAGAATATTTCTGACCTTGAAACCAGCATCTTTGGCTAAGGCAAAACAATCAGCAACGGCAGCTACAGTGTGCCCTCTATTTGTGTCACGGGCAACGTCTTCGTACGTGCTTTGAACTCCGATCTCCAAACGCGTACATCCATAAGACAGCATTTGGCGTAAATGCGGTCCTAGACAATAGTCAGGTCTCCTGATTCACAGATCATACTATCATTTAGTTTGGTTTTTATTTATTAATTTGATTGGATAGGAAGGTATAATACATTTCTGCACTCACTATAGAGAATGATTCTTTGTATTGTACCAAAGAAGATTTCGCCAACTCATTTCTAGATTCAGTTGAAAAGCCATTTAATGCAGTATCATGCATTGTAATGTAACCTAACATATGCATATATCTTTTGGACATTGTAAATCAAATATCTTGATTACACACTACACTGTATCATATCTTTTTATAGTATAAAAATACACCATAAATGAATTCTGAACAGTGGCTACATCTGTATTCCAGACATTTTTGAGGAAGTAAATAAATCGCTCACGTTTCAATAGTCATTCCAATGCACTTCACCGCACTGTGCTCTGAGTAAGTGATTGCTTCCTCCACATTAGCAGATGTATGCCCTGAAAGAGCATCGTGGAGATTTCGGATGAAATAATCCCGGTAATCCACTGGCAATGACATGAATGTTCCACCCATTAAGATGAATTCAACCTGAAAAGGCTTGATGATCAGAAAAAAAATCTTGAATCCATGAAATGGGCTTTCATTCAGAAAAACCTTATCTACGCTGTGGCCTAGCCGTTTCAGTTGATCTATTCGACTTCTTGCTTGCACATAGGGATTATACCTGAAACCATTAGGAGACCACGAGTTAATAATTCAAAAGATGCCCCAAAATGCCACAATAGCCCAAACTTCAAGCCTAAACCCGAAAAAAAGGAAAATGCGTCATGATGGTAGGTTCGTAACCCAACCAAACCAAAATACGCAAAATGCAATTTACAGGAGAGAAAGAACCCTGAATTGAAACCTAAATGCTAGAAAAAATAGAGCAACCCAAAAATATATTACCTAGCCCTAATATCCGTCAAGCTGTTAGGTTCATAATCATAACCCAATCAGGCTGAATAACCTAAATTGTAAATGACGAAATTACTGATTACATTGCCATAGGCCTCATGCTAACAGTTTCGGAACACAATCAGGCTTAAATACCAGCACAAAATTGTAACCAAGAAGCTAGAAAAAATAAAAGTTTTGATCAAATTGCCACTTACCTATCCCTAACAGCCCTCACGCTCGCAGATTCACATCCATTATAGGCCTAAATAGCCCTAAATTGTAATCTAAACGCGAAAAAAATCCCCCAAATAATCTTCATGCTAGACGTTTCATCACCCAATCAACCAAAATAACTGCCAAAAGTAACCAAAATCCGAGAAAAAAAAACCTAATTACAACTTTTAATCCAGTAAAATTGATGTATCCATTACATTACCGCTTACCTGGCTCGAATCGCCCTCATGCTGGTAGGCTCATACCCAGTATACGACTGCGTGCTGTACTCAAAATCAGAATCAGGACCTCCGGGGCAATAAACGCAAATATTCCCCGTGACGGCAATATGTGGACATCGATGCGGCTTCGACATGACGGCGACGACGGCGATTCCGGAAGCGGTACGCACGGGTTTGGCCCTGAGTTTGGGGAGCAGGGAGGCGCGGTCGGAGTCGGGAACGGCAGCGATCATCTCGACGAGCTTAGGGGCGCGGGCGAGGCCGTATTTGCGGCAGGCGGCGGACTTGAGGGCGTTGAGGTCAACGGCTTGGCCGCGGCGGGAGAGGTCTGACATAGCGGAGACGATTTCAGCAATGGCTCGGAGGCGCGCTTCTTCCGACGTGAGGGAGGAAGTGGAGGGGGCGACGCCTCCGCGCCCTGGTGCCGGCTTCTTCCGTACTTCGGCCATGGTTCTGTAGAGGGAGAGAGAGAGACGATGATCGTGATGACTGATGAAGTCTCGTAAGGGTTTTTGGGATAAAAAGGATGACTGGAACAATGGGAGGAGGGTTTTGTTTGTGAGAGAGAGAGAGAAAGAGAGATGATGATGATGACGATGATGACGGAAGATGTGGGAAAAATTTGATGGATATTGTTCGATATGGTTGGTAATTAAAAAAAACGATTAAAACTATAAAAATCCCAATAAAGTAATAAATTTTAAAAAAAAAATTGTATAATTTCGGAAATAACTTTAGGCAACGAATGATTAACCATTTAATCAACTAATTGTTTGAAAATTTTCTAAAATTTCATCCTCATTGAATCCTACTAAGCTTTGAAAGTTTTAAAAACTGAACAATTTGATAAATAATCTTTAATTAGCCCAAGATTAACCATTCAATTGGCTTATTGTTTCAAATTGTTTTAAAACTTTATCTTCAATCAATTATGCTAAGATTAAAAAGTATATAATTCCCTATAATTTGGGCTTACTCTAACCTCTGATTAACAAGTTAATTAACCAAGTGATCACCCAATTGTTTCAAATTTACCTAAAATTTCATCATCAAATCCTCAATTAATCATTATTATATTAAATTCCTATAATTTGGGCATTAATTAATAATTGGCCCTAGACTAACCATCTAATTGCATGAAAATTATCTTAATATATTGTATTTAATGTATCCAACTTATATTAAAATGCTAACTAACATTTGATTTGAGAACCTAATTTGTGTGACTTAACTAGTTAAGTGGGCAATTTTAAAAAAATTGATAGAGTTCCTTCAAAAAATTAGTTAAAAAAGTATGATTTTCATAAATTGAAAAAGGAATCTAAAATAAATTAAGCTATAAATTTCTAATTTTTGCGACTCAAATTTTCTCGATGACTCGTCTCCCCCAATCCTCGTCATGTCTAGCTAACTCTTGTTGTCTTTGAGGACGACATAGTACCAACTCTTGTTGTCTAATCATAGCTAACACCTCATGCTGACAAGGCTTCAATTCTCGTAGGCATTAGGTGAAGCCAACGGAGAAAAAACATTATGAAGGTACACTTACGACACATATGAACGACATGTCTCTAGTCAATAATACAACTTTCAAAAAGCATTTAGTGCCCAAAAAGGGACCACCAGGTAATTCTATTGTGATAACATACAAATTTAAGCATTTATATCATGCATTTTATGCATTTATTCTTAAAAATATAACCATAAATGCATGTTATCGTGGTTTAAATGATTATAATGACAATCTTTATGTTTAAAAATATATTCTTAATTTTTCATGATTTAATAACATTTTACAAGAATTTTATGACACTGATATACCAAGAAAATGATTCATAAGTTGTAAAATTAATTCTCCAACTCATTTCACTTTTAAAATATATTTATTTACACGGAAATATTTATCAATGCATATCATTCGAGGTTCAGATATTTAAATTAATTGTGAAAGACATTTTTTATTTCATGGATTTTTGGGTATTTTTTTTGGAAATTTGTAGAAGTCGAAATGACTTCTAAATGATTTTTTAATTAAAAAAAGTTTTTTTTAATTACTTGTAGGGGTTTTATCACCAGCTACCCCAACCTTTCCCCCGACTCAAAGATCTACCCGAACCTTCTAAAACCATGAGATCTACCCCAACCTTTCAAAAAGTTAGTGAGATCTACCCCAGCTGCTGACATGGCAAAATCTTAGTCCAATGTGCGTGGAGTCCACGGCGGAGGCTGACGGGGACGGAAGACACCTGGCCGCCACGTGTCAGCCGAGGGAAAAAAATTAAACTCTTCGCGGGGGAGAAGAGAGAGCGGCGGAGGGGCTCAACTCTTCGCGGCGCTGCTTCTGGCGTGGGCAGATAGCCGGCGGTGGGTTCGGCGTCGCTCAGATAGCTGGAGGGAGGGAGGCGGGAGAGAGAGGGAGGGCGCGAGAGAGAGAGAGAGAGACGAGCGGGAGAGAGGAAGACTTTCCTCCTCCCGCCTCTTCTCGCGACGGAAGCAACTTCCGTCGCGAGGAGACGCGAGGAGAGAGGAGAGGAAAGAGCGCGGGAGAGAAGGAGGAGAAATTTTCCTCCTTCCCGTTAGGCACGCATATGCCTGCATGCAGGAGAGAGCTCGAGAGGGAGGGAGGTGGGAGAGAGAGAGAGAGCGGGAGAGAGGAAGACTTTCCTCCTCCCGCCTCTTCTCGCGACGGAAGCAAAGAACTGCATAACTGCAGGGGCTACGTCGGGCCTGTAGCCGTTAGTGACCTGGTACTCTCCCGTCATGTTCTTCATTATTGTCACCAAGAACGTGGAAGGGTCATCGCTTCCCCAGCTGCCATCGCCTCCAGAGTTCGCCGTCACCGAGTCCTTAGTCGTCGCCTGCAAGAATTGCCCGTTCGACGCTCGGAGGCGCACTCGTTTGGAGTCACCTGCATGCCTCACGATCTCGAAAATCTCCCCACCGTCGGACGTCAGCGCCTGCGCCACTGCCTTGCCGCTTGCGTCTACTCCGACGAAGTTTTTTTGTTGAAGACCCGCAGCAGGAAGTGGCTCGAGTCCACCCTCCAAAGCTGTGTATTTAAAGCTTTTTATATCTTTCAGTACCATTCTAGTTAAGCTATCGTTAGCATCAAAATGCGGAAAATTTTGACAACTGACTCTGAAGGTCTCCTAGTGATCAGCGATCGTCCGGTTGGCCGCGATGACGCTGCCCCCCCCATGCTCGGCAACGAGGTACGTGCCGAGGAAGACCGATTGCAGGTGAATTCGCGTTCCGTCCTGTAACACGGTGGAGAAGATATATAAGAGAACATAATGTTAATCGAGCCATTGAAGAGGCGAAGGGAATTGAGACCCACGAGGAGATCGCCGTTGACGATCCCTTCAAAGAGGGAGGGCTTTATCCAGCCTTCGGTGACGAGCCAACCCCCTAAATTTACCGCCTTTATGGGGATAGACGGCGGCGTTGTGGCCGATAATACGGGAGTCAGTGGGTTGAAGATAAAGAACAAGAAAAAGGAGAAGTGTAAGAGAACGGGGCATTGGGAACTTCATTTTATCGTTTAGAATGTTGAATGAAAGAGCGAATGGCACTCGCTTTCTAGGCGTCATCTTCCGCGGCGACCTCTCGTATGACGGCGTCACCCTTGTAGGTCCCCAGAGTGGCGGCGGAGTTAGCCTTGCACCTGGAAAGGAAAGCCTGCTGCGCCTTGTCCAGGTTCTCCTGCTTCCCCGCCCAGGCCTTCAGGGTGCTCTGCTGAAGCGCGCGCCCGAAAGAGAAAGAAAGCGCCCACGGCTTCTTCCCCTCGAGCTGGTTCATCACGTTCAAGTTCCTCGTGGCCTCCTCCTCGCTCTGCCCGCTCAAGGAAGAGAACGTGATCGACGCACGGATCCACGCGATCGACGGATTTCCGATGCGCCGAATCCGACGCATAATATTGCTCCACTTAGTCCCACACGGAAACAATCAAAGACTCCTCAAGGAAGAGAACGCGCGCCTTCAGGACGAGCAGGTTAGTTAACTCGCACTCGTCTCGCTCTCTCTTTGTGACGATGATTGATTACACTCAAGACGAGCTTCTTCCTATGCTGCTGCTGCTGAGGGAGGCACAAAAAGTCGGCGGAGCGGAGGCGGCAAACAGTACTACCCTTACATCCAAGCTCTCCCCTCGTCATTCTTTCAACGAACACTGACGGATTCCGCTTGACAGCTGGTGGACGCCATGGCGGAGCAGTCCAGGTCGAACATAAGGAAGGAAGCTAAATCGGGGAGGCCGGACATCAGACTCAGCAGGAGGTGTCGCTGGTGAACCGACCGCTCGCCTAGCCCATCAAGTGTAAATGATGGTCATCATGATGACTAGGAACATAGGATGATGATGCGGCAATGTCATATGAGCCATTAGAGACATGAGAACCTGCAATCGGTCTTCCTCGGCACGTACCTCGTTGCCGAGCATGGCGGGGGCAGCGTCATCGCGGCCAACCAGACGATCGCTGATCACTGGGAGACCTTCTGAGTCAGTTGTCAAAATTTTCCGCATTTTGATGCTAACGATAGCTTCACTAGAATGGTACTGAAAGATATAAAAGCTTTAAATACACAGCTTTGGAGGGTGGACTCGAGCCACTTCCTGCTGCGGGTCTTCAACAAAAACTTCATCGGAGTAGACGCAAGCGGCAAGGCAGTGGCGCAGGCGCTGACGTCCGACGGTGGGGAGATTTTCGAGATCGTGAGGCATGCAGGTGACTCCAAACGAGTGCGCCTCCGAGCATCGAACGGGCAATTCTTGCAGGCGACGACTAAGGACTCGGTGACGGCGAACTCTGGAGGCGATGGCAGCTGGGGAAGCGATGACCCTTCCGCGTTCTTGGTGACAATAATGAAGAACATGACGGGAGAGTACCAGGTCACTAACGGCTACAGGCCCGACGTAGCCCCTGCAGTTATGCAGTTCTTTGCTTCCGTCGCGAGAAGAGGCGGGAGGAGGAAAGTCTTCCTCTCTCCCGCTCTCTCTCTCTCTCCCACCTCCCTCCCTCTCGAGCTCTCTCCTGCATGCAGGCATATGCGCGCCTAACGGGAAGGAGGAGGAAAATTTCTCCTCCTTCTCTCCCGCGCTCTTTCCTCTCCTCTCTCCTCGCGTCTCCTCGCGACGGAAGTTGCTTCCGTCGCGAGAAGAGGCGGGAGGAGGAAAGTCTTCCTCTCTCCCGCTCGTCTCTCTCTCTCTCTCTCGCGCCCTCCCTCTCTCTCCCGCCTCCCTCCCTCCAGCTATCTGGGCGACGCCGAACCCGCCGCCGGCTATCTGCCCACGCCAGAAGCAGCGCCGCGAAGAGTTGAGCCCCTCCGCCGTCTCTCTTCTCCCCCGCGAAGAGTTTAATTTTTTTCCCTCGACTGACACGTGGCGGCCAGGTGTCTTCCGTCCCCGTCAGCCTCCGCCGTGGACTCCACGCACATTGGACTAAGATTTTGCCATGTCAGCAGCTGGGGTAGATCTCATTAACTTTTTGAAAGGTTGGGGTAGATCTCATGGTTTTAGAAGGTTGGGGTAGATCTTTGAGTCGGGGGAAAGGTTGGGGTAGATGGTGATAAAACCCCTTACTTGTATGATTTTAATGATTTTTAAGGGATTATATGCGATTGCACCACATGGCACAACTGCAGCCGTTAATTGTAATAGTGCTAATCATTAGTCATCGCTAATGATTAGTGCCATAATTGGCTAATCCTTTCTTTCTTGTTTTGAGTTTTAACATTTTAGGAGCAATAAAAAAATACTACATTGACAATTGACAAAGCCTAGACCAATAAAAAAACAAGGATTGTCTAATTTGTCAACGCATTTTATGGCGTTGACACAACTTGATTGTTGATGATTGGTCGCCCCAACTTATAATGAAAACTCATCCATCGACAAGAGTACACATGGCGCAATAGCATTTGTCGTTGCAATTTTTAAAATTAGACGTCGTCAGCAATCATTACAGCTTTTCAGAACTCAAAAAGTGCATTCTGACGTATGAGATATCTGCGTGTGAGATCACACGATGTCATATCATAGATATTGAGATGATTTAATTACGTTAGTGAGGAGAGAGAAATTAAATCAATGGTCCATATTACTTTGCATTCAAAGCAGGACATATGTTGATCTCGATTGAGTTAAAGGCTGAAATTGAGTGGGCATGACTATTATTTTATGCTCTATCTCTCACAGTGGGTGATTATAAATTTGAAGTTACAAATCTAGGTTTTCTTTTAACATTTTAATGAGTTATTCTAATATTGGCTAGTAATTCTTTGTGTATTGAACATCATTTTTAGTGAGTTCTTTGATCTATTCATTCGTCGTGTTGGATACAAGCGGCCAAGTCTGAGCGAGATGTATGGGCTCTCAAAGGAGTGTTTGATCGGAGAGCATAGCTAGAGTGAGTTTGTGTCTCAGAACTTTAGATTATGAACACTCTCCATTAATATTTTCCATTTTCTTGTTTTTTTTATCCACATTTTCATATTTTCAAACCATAAATCACATTTTCATCGTCCAATCAAGGGTTTTTGATCTTGAAAAGAGTTTGCAAGCATTTTATCTTTCGCAACATCTCCCTCTTTCATCAATGACTTCCATTTTCTTAACCTAAAAAAAATACCAAAAATATTCCTTGATTTCAATCTTTTAACCATCTTCCCCATATATTCGACCTAGACTCGCCACAATTATAAATTTTAAGATCAAATTCGAAGAGTTGAGTATAATTTTTTATACATGAACTTGTGCTTTCAATCATAGTGTTTCCCCCTTCATTCTTGAAGACTTTATCAAGATATTTAATGAAGTCTTTGATGAAATCTGATGTTGATAAGCCTTCCAAGACTTCTTTGAAAATATTGAACAAAATTAATATGTACAAGGTAATTGATGATAGGAATGTTCGCGACTGGAGTTCTTGTACACTTGATATGTTTTATAGCACGTGGTATAGCTTGGGATCCAACTAGCTAGCAACTAGTCGATTAGGTTAAATCAGTATTTGATTAATCAATCTATTTGTTGATATATATAATTAATAAGATTGACTAAGAAGTTTTTTTGGGTCGGTGAAGTTATTAACTATCGAGATATATGGACTTGGTGGGTCGCACACATAAGATCTATGAATGTTATGGATATAGACATAATTGTATCGGTTTTTGTAAAAAGTTCACATTTCCAATGTCTGTAAATAAAGGGAGAACGATCATTGCTCAAGGTGCCTACGTAAACTTTATGGAAGCTCTTTCTTTTCTTCTCTTTCTCTCTCGGTAAAGGGCGTTGAAGAGGAGATCCAATCATCATAATGTCACATTTTTAAGTATCATAATATCTAATAAAGTACTTGGGTTTCCCATATAAAGTAAGCATGTACTTTTTTTGGTGTCGTCTAAGTCACTCAAAGATAGTCACAAATCATCAACTTAAAAAATACTTAAGAACACATCAAATTGTAATATGTTTACTAAACATCAAATGTGAGACATCAAAGCATTTGAATCCAAAAGAGTTGAAAACAAAACTTAACTTACCAAACCATACACAGGGACCTTATTTGTGACCATATATTTTCCTATTAAGCTTGCCAACATTTCTAGATGTCTTGTAGATTGCATACGCTAGAGATTCTACCACAAAGACTTGACAAGTAAGAAGTCAAATCGTAAATCATTGGTAAAAACAACTCGTGAAGAGCTTTCTAAAAAAAGTATCATCCAACGAATGTTTAGCATCAATAACTAAACACTGGACTTGGAATGGATTATAAGTTGGATTATTGATACATGGTGTTATTTCAAGTTCCTCTATTAGTTTGAGAGATGACAACATGATTGTTAGTAGAGGTCTCATTCATAAATGAAGTTCTGCATAGTGTTGGTATATCATTTGAGTTTGAGGGCTAGCCCCATTCAATGCTAGTCTACCTCAGATGTATGACAAATATTGATTTAATTTGCATATATATATTTTCATTCTGTGTTCACAATTTTTCCTTTTGCTTGGGGGAGAAGTAGGAAAATCTAATTTAGCTTCAATTCGTGGTATTGTTATCAGAGGGGGTGGAGTGATTACCAATGGAGTCCTCTTTACAAATGGAGAGAGAGAGAGAGAGAGAGAGAAAAAATGTAAAACAAACATTTCTTATAAATTGAGCGTATTCAGACTTTTATATCTGATTTGAAGATAATATTTCCCAAAGTTGGTTTGGAGATTGCCTATCAATGAATCTACAACCCAATGAACATTTTCATGTCCCTTCAGTCGTGGATTTAAGACTCCAATAACAATTGCTCATACAACTAAAAGAGTATGAAAATGTTCTTATCACATAGACAAATGCAACACGATGAATTCAGTTTCCATTAGAGGGCTTATGGAATTCACCAGTTGTTTGAATTCAGAATTAAAAGTTGGAGTTTTAAGGGGGTGAAACACTGAAACAGTGAATTAAATTCAGGCCCAAAAAAAGCTTCAATATGACTTAGAAATGGGTTTCCAGTACCAGCAATCCAATGTGATCGATTTGTCTTAATCAATCCCTTGTTTAGTCAAGTGGGTAAAATCGACAACTGGATCAAGGGTTTCGATAACTTCCTTGATCTGATAGATGATCAGATCAAGACCCCTCGATCCCATGGCCAATCAGATTCATGATCTGCTCATAAAAATTAAAATAAATATAAAATGGCTAAAGATTTAAAACATTGAAAAAAAAATCTTCTCTTAGGATCAAGCTCCATCGATATCTAGATCTTAATCGGCGATCAATCAATGCCCACTTTGGCAGATTGATGATAGGATCGAGGGATTTGATCATGTCAGTCCAATCCGATCCCCTAAATCTGATCCCTGATTGCCGTTCCCCAGTTTTCTGTATCCTCGCAAGGAATCTGAAAATAATCCTATGGTTGTTTTTTAAATGGGACAGAAAAATAAGAGAAAATACCCTTCTAAAAATTTGGAAAAATTTATTATAGTGATACCTAGTAAGAGAGAGGAAAATGAGAAATTTACCTCTTTAGGAAAGAGGACCCAATATATATGGGCTTCATAAATGATATAACAGGAGGTTAAAATAGACAGAATAGGCACACATGCAAAGCAATGATTAGTTCAAAGGTCCTTTGAATCCCTAAATGCAGTAATATTCAATCTTCAGACAGGTTTATCATGGTGTCACCACTCTCACCATTGTGCCTCCCACAATTGGGTAACGTGATCTGATCTGATCTGATCAAGGGGATCATGATTGATTTACTTTGATTGATCCCCTTGATCAGTCAATTGGGTAGGATCAACGATTGGATCAATGGTGTTGATCCCTCCCTTGATCTGATGGACAGTCAGATTGAGACCCCTCAATCTGATCAATAGCGTGAACAAGGAAATGCTAGTCGATCAATTCAACAATCTGATTGACTATCTTCACTAAAAAATTCAGAGCAAATTAAAATAAATATATAAAAATAAAAATAAATACCCCTCAGTCAGATTGTTGATCAGATTGCTGATCAGATCGAGAGTTAAATGAGAAATTGCTGATAGATCTCATTTAATCATTGCCTCGATCAGTATCTGGGCCTTGATCCCTGATCGATCAAGGCCCATTTTGACATTCTATCATGTCAATCCAATCCGATCCACTCAATCCAATCACTAATCGCCATTCCCTACCCACAATTGAGGACACAACGTCCATTAAATTCTAAGAACAAATTCGGGAAAGAAGAAGAGTACTCACTTGAAAAACGAGTTCTTCATTTGAATTCAAGTGAAATCAATAATTATACACACAAGGCCACTCAAACATAAATAGACATTTCTAATTGCAAACAAGGAAACAACTGTTTTCCCAATTATATAACCCAGAACCAAGAAATGACAGATCCACAAGCCAACCCCAGGATTAAGAACAAGACAATAGCAATCCCAGCCGTCTCGGCATGTTGAATAGGAACTGACTTTGGAGCAAGGATCATTAGCACGCTGGTGAGGTACCCATTAGAAAGACCCAGCAAGCAGGTCAACAATGTGATTGGTATCTCGCTCCGAAGGATTTGAGGCCCATGCATGCAAGCAAGAAAGAGGGGGAAGAAGAGTAACCTGCCAATGGTGCCGGCAATCGCAGTAGTTTCACTTTTGCTCATGTAAAGGGCCGGAAGACACTTTCCAATAAGGTCAAACACATTGTAGGCAGCAATGAGGATGATGGAGTACCAGTCTTTGAGGGCTTCTGAATGCACATCTTGAGTGAGATAACCAGGGAATATAGAGAGAGTCACTGCGTAAATGAGGAAGATGCCAAAACCAAACCATTTGACTCTGGTGATGATGCTCCAGAGGGTTGACCGCCAGGCGGATCCAGTTAAGGTCGAGTCCTTGCCTTCTCTCTCATTCGATTCTGCCCGGGCTTTGAGGGATTTGTAGTACTGGACGATCGGAAGTCGGTCAGCTATGTTGTAGCAGACAATGCAGAGGCCCATTATGATGATGCTGACAGCAAAGTAGAGGTGGGTGCTCTTTCTCAGACCGTGGGAGTCTTGTGGGAACACTGCTTTGGTCAGGATTCTCATGATTGAGACGAGAACCCCTGGTGAAGACGGTAGCATGAATTGGGAATTAGTATCTATTTCCAAAATTTAACATATCAGCAGACTGTGCACAAGTGTTTGCAGGCCATTAGATTGGTGTCTATAATCACGAGAAGACTAGATGCAGTCTTTCTCTATAATCTATATTTACAGAAAAGTGTATGACAATATTATGAAGGGAGTATATGGATGATAATTTGTGAGTTCATGATCATGAGAAGATTATATTCACTCTACCTCTATAATCTTTATTTCAAGAGAACTGCATGAGAAGATTGTGAAGAAATATGGAAGCCAGTAGTTTTGGCATCAATGGTCACCAGAAGGCAAGACCCACTCTTCCGCAATAATATTTCAAGAAAACTGCATGAGAAGATTGTGAAGAAATACTTGAGAGGCCAGTGGGTTCGTGTCAATGATCACAAGAAGAGAAGATTCACACTTCCTCTATAATTTCTAATTGGCAACAACTACATGAGAAGATTGTGAAGACGTATTTGGAGGCCAATGGTTTTGGTGTCAATGATCAAGAGAAGAGAAGATTCACTCTTCATACATAATTTCTAATTCACAATAATTACATGATCAGATTATGAAGAAGCATTTGCAGGTCAATAGTTTTGGAGTCGATGATCAAGAGGAGAGAAGAGTCACTCTTCCCCTATAATTTCTAATTTGTAGCAACTACGTGAGAAGATTGTGAAGAAGTATTCGGAGGCCAATAGTTATGGTGTCAATGACCTCGAGAAGACAAAATTCACTCTTCCTAAATAATTTCTGTTTGAAGAAATTTGCACGAGCATATCGTGAAGAAGATTTGAATGCTAGTAATTAAATGATCACAAGAAGAATACAATTTCATCCAACTAGTTGGACTCTGATGGAATGGCGAAAAAACCATGGCCAATCGCAGTGACACATTTTAAAAGGAATTGACAAAGACAAGAAGAATTCTAGGTGCAATGAAGATGAGAGATCGAGTTCAGGGTGTAGATCCAAGGAAGGTAATTACCATATGCAGCGGTGCAGACAACTACAGGCTTCATCTAGCGATTGAAATAAAAATCATGAAGGAAGAGTGAGTCTAGTCCTCTCATGATCATAGACATCAATATGATGCCATTCAAATACTTTTTCAAAATCTTCATTATTCTCAAAATAGAAATTAGAGGAAGAATGAATGTAGTCCTCTTGTGATTATGGACATCAACATAATGTCATCCGAATACTTCTTTACATTTTCCCCTTTTCTCGAAATAATACTTAAGAATAAGAGTGAATCTGGTCTTCTCGTGACCATCGTTAATCAATATGCTGGCATCCTCCAAATAATTCTTCTCAGCTTGTGCATTTTTCTCGAAATAAAAATTTTAATGGCAACGTGAATCTAGTCTTATCGTGATCATTTCCGGACAAAATGAAGAGGAGAAATTGGTTTGAAGGCGAAATTCGGAGTAACGCTATATAATTACCAGATGCGGCGGTGCCGGCGACTACAGACTGCATATACCGCTCCGGAAGTTCCCCTGCAGACCCAATAATCCCCCCTTGAACGAGCGCATCCCCAATTCCCGCCAGCAACACAGCCCCCACGGTGATGTCATATGCCGCATAAAACCCCGGGCGTCCTCTGACGTAAACAAGATCGAGCGCGGGAACTGTCATCAGGCTGAGGACAAATACCCCGAGACCGATATTGATCCGGATCCTGGCGCCAGAGCGGTGGGCCCACCATCCGACCATGATGATGATGAAAATTAGGGCGCAGAACATGTAGCCGACGGCGAAGACACGGTCGACCTGGACCCCGGGGTAGACGTAGGAGAAGTAGTCGACGGCCGTGATGAACGCGTTCCAGGGGACGAGGAATCCGGCGCCGAGGATGAAATAGACGATGTAGGCGAGATGGAAGTCGTCTCTCGGCGGCGAGGAATGGAGCAGGAGCTCCGTCTCGTCTCCGTTCTCGGCGGCGAGGTCGGACTTTTCGGCCATTCTTTTCCTCGCTTCCCTCTCTAGATTCTCTCTACGGGAATGGATATAGAACCGGAGGCCGGAGAGGATGGGGAAGAAGAGGGAGTGGCGTGGTGATCCGGGAAGGCGAGGTTGGTGGTGCACTTTCACTTTGGGGTCATCCTGCGGGACAAGATAACCGACTTCCTTGAAAATGATCGACGGTCGGATAGTGCAGTATCTCTCACTTCCTCGCAACTAATCGACCAACGTCTGTTCGACAATCTGCCCTAAAAAAATGTCAGAAAATTAAAATAAATATGGAAATGATTAAAGTTTAAAAATTGAAAATATATCCCTTGATCCGATTGTCGATCAGATCTAGAGCTTAAACGAGAGATCAGTGATTGATCTCTCATTTGATTATTGCCTTAACCAACATCTGGGCCTTGATAGCTAATTGGGGCCCACTTTTGCAAATTGACGAATAGATGGAGGGATTTGATCATGTCAGTATGATCCGAGCTCCTTATATCGTGTTGATGTTCCCCATTTATTTTCTTGAATTCAAGGGAGGAAAAATTTATTATACGCAATATCTTTTAATTATTGTCCGTACCTAACGTAACCTTAGCGCACGAACAATGAAGAACATTGGCTTGAATCCACAAACCTTGATCTTCAATAAGAGTTAAGAGTCTGAATCCACAGAAATAACCTCTTAAATCTTTGAATCTACAAGAGGGTGTACCTGAATCCACAAGCACATAGCACTCTCTGACAAAGAGAACACTCAGAAAGAAAGCAGAGCTCTCAAAATGGGATAACTTCAAATTATGTGTTCAAGTGTTATAATGGGGGCCTTATATACGCCTCAAAAAGTGAAGGGTCGTCCAAGTGACTTGACCCATGAAAAGACAACACACGAGTATTGAAAATATAACTCTGACAATATGTATATGTTAGAGACTGAACTAACAAAAGAAAAAGTATATCTTTTAGGTCTCGTCAGGCCTTCGCATAAAGATATTTGCAGATTCCAAGACTTATCATAAATAATTTGTGGGTTCCTAGGTGAACTTCTGCAGAATATGTTAGGTCCTAGGGATTCTCCCTTAGCCCAATGACCTTTATATGGGCCTCCAATGTGAACTGTTCCATAATAATAGAAAATGGGCTCCTGGGCTACATTCTGGGCCACATCAAGACCGACCATAAATAATTATTCATTAGATGAAAACTAATAATGTAACAAGTAAAAATCTAAAAATATCAGCAATAAAAAGTAATGTAGGCTAGATGGCAGTCGTCTTTGGCAAGTGAATTAGAATGGAGGAGCTCCAATGTTGGATCTAGCTTTTTTGCCAATTTTCTTTCTCTCTCTAGTTTATCTCTTTAGAATTTGGAATCACTGGTTGGCAAGATGGGTGAGAAGTGAGAGTAGCATCAACGTATGTTGGGGTGGGTGTCAGTCACCCAATTTGACGAAGTGCCCCCGCATGTTAATTTCTAAGGGTCGCGGTTCTAAGGGGGCATGCTTGTTGTCCTAGTCACACTTTTTGTGATGTAACATCTACTATAGATTGCAGCTGTAAATTTCCTTTTTTCTCCTAGAAAGTGCAATTTTTCATGTCCTTTAAGCTCTATCCCTCTGTGACGATGTTCCATTCTCCTCTATTCTCTCTCTTCTAGATCAGAGATACTTCTCTCCGCATTGAAGCTCAATGGAGAAGGAGAATTGTCCTTCTTGGTTGCCAATTATTCAAGGACCATTGTGAGGGCTATCTTACTGTTGATGACACTAAGGATGGATATAGGTGGTTCACAACGCTTCTTGGGTAATATCTTCACGTTATCTCAGTTTTTTTTCAAATCTCTTGTGATAAACACACTTTTGTGCTTGTGTTTGTACTATACCAGGTAAGATCAATTTGACGATCCACGTATATAGGGAAAATTACTGATGATCCTTCATAATAAGAAAATGAGCTTTTCTCGACTCCAATTATTAATGGTTCGCATTAAGATGTAAGATGATCTTGCGTAGCACGATAGTTTAGTGGTTGTCATCGACATGGTTCATTTGATTAATATTTTCTAGTTCATTTTTTCATTAAATTGGCAAGCGAATAAACACAAATGAGCCGAATGCAATTCATCTTGTTTTTGTGATGAGTATTTCCCTTGAATTTCTTGATTTGATTGTTGCTTGATCTTACGATAAACTAGCTAGCTTATTTCTTACGACTCCCACTAAGATTCAGGATGATCCTATCAAGCAAGTTGAAAATCCTCTCTCTCGATGGCTCAAGTTAGGATTTAATGTAATTCACTAGAAGAAGATAATCTAATTTATTGCAATTTTGTAACTATATATACTCCTATCTCTTCGCTTACCATTCCTTTGGGAGGAGACCAAGCGTTTTTGGTGGCGTACGACCCCCGTCGCCACCAAGGCATGACACTACGGCGCCGGTGGAGCCGACACCTACGCGCGTCCAGCCCCCTCGACAGGCGAAGACGAAGGATCCCGAGTTTCACTACACCAAGTGAGACCCTCTTCTCGCCACGAGCTCACGCGCGTGGAGCTATCTTTTCCGTTTTCTATTTCATTATGATTTTATTTAGCCCGCACGTGTTTAAGCGGGCCTTTGCATGTCTCTCTCTCTCTCTTTAGGCCTTTGGGTGGGTTTCCCTTTGTTTCGGGACCCTAGCCTAAGGCCCTTTCCCTTTTGTGAACCTCTTATTCTATTTCTATGAGTATGGGTGTGGGTTGTGGGCCTCAAGTGGGCCCTTTTCCCTCTCTTGGCCCGCCAAGGAGCTCTATAAGAGGGAAGGGACCCCCACAAACCCTAGCCGTCATTTGAGAAAAGAAGGAATCATCCCCTCAAGTGGCTGCTCAAGGAAGGTTAGGGAAGGAGTCCAACCGCCGACGCCGCGCCGCCGCACCGATCGTGCCGCCGCCGCCTCCGCCGCACCCGATCGTGCCGCCGCCGCCGCCGCCGCCTCCGCCGCCACCCCTTGCCCTAGCCCAGGGCTGCTTCACGCCGTCGCCACTGCCGCCGCCCAAGCCGCCGTGCAGCCGCCGTCGAGATCCGCCGCCGCCGCCGCCGCGTGCAGGCCCGCCACCGCCGCCGCCGATCCCCTGCCGCCGTTGCTACGCCGCCCACAGCCGCCGCCGTTGCTGCTGCGCTAAGCCGCCACCGCCTCGCCGCCGCCGCCGCCGCCCGAACCAGGGCTCCGTCGCCGCCGAAACCGCCCGCCGCTCGCCGCTCGGCCGCCGTAGCCGCCCGGCCCTCCGCCGCGAACGCCGTCCCGTTCGGCCGCCGCCGTCGCGCCGGCCAGCTGCAGCCGCCGCGCCGCCCCCTTACACCCCGGATCGCGCGCCTCGCCGCTGCCGCCGCGCCCTTCCTCCGCTCAGGAATCTCCGCCCCACTTCCCCTCGCCGCGCGCATCGCCATCCGCAAGGATGCCCTAACCGGGGGCCGAAAGGGGGCGAGACGATTCCGCCGAGCCGACTCGTCGGGAATCGCCCCATTTTCCACTTCTCTCGACCGGTCCGGTCCCGAGCCGCTCGCCTCACCCGGACCGCTCCAAGGCCGGCCCCGGCCAGCTCGGACCAGCCGGGACCGCCCGGACTCGGGTCGGCCGCTCGAGCAGATTCATGCCCAGTCGGGTCCCGGATCCGTCGAGCCGGTCCGGCCCAGACCAGTCCAGGACGGTTCCGACTCCCAGCCGGTCCCAGACTGCGAGGGCCGCCAGCCGGGTCCCAGAGCCGGTCCGCAGCAGCCCAGGGACCGACCCTGCACCGGCCCCAGAACCGCCCTGAGACCGGCCCGCGAGCCCGAGCCCGACCGCCCCGAACCGGCCCCGAGCCGCCCGAACCGGCCCCGGGACGCCGCCTCCCGCCTTCACCGTGTTCGCTGCGACCCGTCCGGCTCGTTGCGACCTCATCGTCGCCCCGCCCCGTGCCGACCGCTCCTCCGTGCTCCCTCGCCGACTCGCCCGGCTTCCGACATCGCTGCCGCGCCCGACGACCGCCCTCGCCCCGGCCAGACCTGGGGCTCGCGCCCGCGAGGTTAGGCATTCATCCCCTTTCTCTTACTTTGAAGTTCTATATTTCCTTGCATGCTTCCCGCACTTGTCTCCCACCGCCCTCGGACCTAGTTAGGCTGAGTGACGTCAGGGTACGGGATTGGGATCATGGATCCGGCCGCCGGGTTGACGATCGAGCTTCCCCCCCGACGACCCAAGGCTGCTCTCTCTCCTGCATCGACGGATCTGGGAGGACTCCCCCTCCATCCTACTCGGCGTACCCCAGGAGCGCTGTGACAACGCGCCGGAAGGTTGGCTGCTTGAGGAGATCTTAGACGTCATTACATCATTTAGAACACGTACATCATCCCATCCATAGTTCCCCCTTAGAGGATATCAGCGCCGGACCGATTCACCCCGTCGGTCCTGCATCAGTTTTACAAACATGTTTGCTTGTATTTCTAAAATTATACGTACTCATGTTCGATTGTTTGATTTTTTTGCTTGTGTTCATAAAAATTTAAGATATTGAAGATTTGTCAAGGTTTGGTGATCATGATTGACTGAGATGGTATCAATTGTTGTGCATTGAAACGATGTTCTTGTTGGACAATCTACCTGTTTTTCAAACTCTTTAATGATTTCAATCAGTGGCAGATGATGGTCTTGGGCTTGTGCATGAGATTTTTGACACTAGAAAATGAGAGAAGGATAAACATTGATAAAAAATTAAGTACAAATTACTATGCTCTATGTTTAAAGAGTGCCAAAAGTAGGGAAAATAAAAAAGAGAAAAATAGTTTTCAAAGCAGTGATCATGCCAATCAATCTGATCATGATCATCCTTGGTTGATCGATTGAACCCATCTATTAACCAATGATCTTGATGATCATGATTGGATTGCGTCCTCTTATCATATCTAATGGCTCACCTTAAAACATTATGATCAGGTGGAACAAGATTATCCGCTTTCTTAAAGGTTCCATCAGTATAAATACTATCAGTCCATCTCATCTGGTTGTTAGTTTGTTACTTCCTCTTCTTCAGTTCTCTCGCTCTCCTCAACGATGGAACTAGGCAAAGGAGGGAATCTAGTCGTGGCGGCGAAGAATTGGGCGTCCGAGAAGCAGGAGATCTTCAGCTCGTGGCTCGGCCAGCAATCCATCCCCGTCGAGGCCGCCGTCACTACTGGACTCGCCGCTGTCCAGGGAGGAGTAATGGGAGCGCTAGTTAGCTCGCTCAACAAGGATTTGGCTTCTTCTCTCGAGTCTCAGCGTAGTTCCCATGGGGCGGAATCCGCCGCCGCCAAGTCTTTTCTGCCTCCTGAGGTAGCTTGTGGTCTCTCAATCTTCTAGCGCACTTGTTAGCCTCTAACTGCGTATTTGTTGTTAGCTTGTAGCTGAGGATTACTTTTTAGTTTTATGAGTATCAGTTATTTTTTTCGCCCCTTTTAAGTTTAGCGTCTACCTGTGTGATTATTGTTTATTTATGAATGAAGATTCTTTGTACATTTTATCAATAGCATTTGTTTTTTTCTCTATATTTAATCGTTACCCCTAATTTTGTAATAAATTATAGTCCATATCTTAAGATTTTATGTGTAACATTTGTTTTTTTCGTATTTTTTTAATTTTTAGCCTCTAATTGATTTCGTGATGATTTTTTTAGTTTAAGTCTGAAAAAAATCTTTATAATTTTATTTATAGCATTTGTTTTTATCTCCTTTTAATTTTGGCCCCTAAATGTGTGATTGTTAGTTTATGGATGAATATTAGCATTTGTTTTTCTCTTCTTTTACTTTTAGCCTATAGTCATGTGATAATTATTAGTTTATAGTTGATGATTACTTTTGCTTTTATTATTTGCGTCTTTCCCCCTCTTTCCGATTTTAGCCTCTAATTCTGTGATAAATGTCAGTTTCTAATTGAATATTATTTATATTTCCATTATTAGCATTTGTTTTTTGCCCTTTTTACTTTTAATTAGTATTTTTGCTTAAGATTAATTTTAATCTCATATCTTTTCTCGATGATGAATAATTTTTCTGCATTCTGTCTCTAGATATTAGATAAGGAAGTCAACTGTTGAGAAACAGTTTAAGAGATATAATGGACTCTTTCACAGGAAAGCGATTTAACCCTGACTTCTAACCACTTCTCCAGTAGACATGAGGATAAAGACCCCTGATTGATTCATTAATCAGCGGTGATAGCTAGAGTCTTTTGGAAGGCATTCTGTTAGAATTCAGGTAATTCAATGATGATCCTTTCTTACCCATGAATCAGTTGAGGAACATGCAGCTAGAAGAGGGCTGTGGATCAGAGTGATTACCTCATAAGGAATGTCCTCTTGAATCTGTTGGAGTCATTGTGTGCTTTCTTTCTCATAACTGCTGTATTCTCTTTTCTATTGTATTCTTTGAGAATAAATTGACTGGTGGGTTAGTCATGGTAAAGACCAAATACCAAGATCAATGATGATACTTTGAAATCCTCTATTAATTTCTGCTGTGCTGATGGGAAGTTACTTGGTAACTACCAGTCTGCTGCTCGTGATACATGCATGCTTGAGAAGTTTCTTCATGGTCTGCATAAGTTTTTCCATTTTTGTGTCTGGAGGGATACCTTTTAGTCCTGTTAAAGCAAGGTTGCCAGGCAGCTTGGTCACGCTCAAGGTTGGCAGCATCACTCTGCTGTTTGTTGATGCTCTTTGCTGTTTGTTTGATTGCATCACACCTTATCTCCTTCACCTCTCCTCTAATACTAATTGATGCACTCACAGGCAAGTAGTAAAGATGAAACAAGAGGGAATACTGAGTCTTAGTAAAATAAAATGTTCAACTAGAACAAACACATCCACAAAGGAAGAAGGACAGTATGACCTCGATCAAGGGATGGAAAGAACTTGAATTTCTGAAACAAATATTTCAAAATTTAAAGAACCTAGAGGAGGGTGAGGCAGATAAACAATAGGAAGAAGAAGAAGATAGGGTGGAGGAAATCAATCAGAGTGACTGATTTATGAGATCTCCTAGATCTCCAAGTGGTTCTGCCAGATCCGGAATCTCCTTCTTGATGTCTCCGTGTTTTTATTGGTGAAACTCCTGCTCAATTCCATAAAGGATAGCTGTTTTTTGGACCCGGTTCATCACTGTTTCTTACTTGTTGAACTGGTTCCTTCTGGACTGGTCTGGGACTCCTCTTTCAATGCCTATGGTAAATGGTCATGTGTCTCTTACAAAAGGATATCTAGAACAGTCTAGAGAGGCAACCCCTTCCAAAGTGAAAAAGATCTCTTCTTCTTGCTTGCTTCTTGTGCATCCATGCTACTACTCTGCTGATCTCTAATATCATTGTTAAAACAGATCTATCTCTCTCAACCTTCTGAGGTTTAGGCTAATCAGACAGAGAGAAGAGATAAAACACAAGAAAAAAGAAGTCACTTTTATTCATTATAGATGTCCTTTATATAGGATTACACTCTAATGGCTAATTACAATGTTCAGAGATACATACAGAAAATGACCAAAGTTCACCTTTCTTCTAAAAATAATAAAAGATTCCTATAGGAAGCATTTGAAAGTTAGATTTATATCAAAAACTGTTGCTCATCAGCTTAGCTATTTTTGGTCACATATACATACAGAAAATGACCAAAGTTCCCCTATCTTCAAACAATATTCAAGAATTCTAACAGGAAGCATTTGAAAGTTAGATTTATGTCAAAAAATGCTGCTCATCAGATTATGTCAAGAATTCCCCAACTTCATTCTGTTTACCAGCATGAATTATATGAAGAAAATAGAACTAGATATGAGCATAGAAACCATCTGTCTCTGCCAATTTCCAAATAATTGAAATTCCTGTGCCAATTTGTTTCCTACTTCTCTTGCGTCTTTCTCCTTACAAAATATCTTACTTCTCTCTCTTTTAAGACGTGTAATTGATATTTTCTGTCTTTTTAACAGGGTGCGGTAGGCAATCCTCTCGTCCAGGCTCGCAATTTTGCCGTCCTCACTGGGGTAAATGCAGGGATATCGTGTGTACTCAAAAGAGTTCGGGGAGTTGACGATGTCCAAAATAGGTGATGTCTATCAATCATTTTTCTGATCCTTTCATATTAGTGAATCATGCACTTCCTCATGATATTTTTTGTGAGATTCTTTATATTTCAAACATTGAAACATTGAAGTATAATCCTGTATAATATTTAATTTTTTCAGCATGGCAGCTGCCTTTGGTTCTGGATTTGTTTTCTCATTGGTGAGCAGCTCTGGTGGGCCCAGCATCCCAGGAGCTGTGGGAACGGGTGCTTTATTTGCTCTTCTTCAAGGTGGAATTCATAAGGTGATAAAAATTATCCTACCTAAAACCTTAGTTCTTCTTCAAGTCAAGTCTCTCAAAGTTTGGATTGACACATTGAATAACATTTTTTTGTCTTACCAGTCGGGATTTTCAGTTTAAAATTTCCCTCCAGTTCTAGTTCCAAGTCACTTGCCTGGATTGGAGAGTTTTTTTCCTATAAAAAGATATTTATATTTTTCATAAAATGTCTTATTGTGCAATTAATTATAATTTTAAAGCATATTGACTTTCACACTTTAGTTCTTCTTCAATTCAAGTCTCTCATTGTTTGGATCGACCCATTCAATTACGATGTTTTTGTCTGCCCAGTTGGCATTTCCATCTAGTTCTAATTTTAAGTCATTCACCTGGATTGGAAAGTGTTCTAGTGAAAGATATTGTTTGTTGTCATAAAGTGTATTCTTCTAACTTGTTAACTTTCACGTTAAAGTCTTCATCAAAGTATCTCTCATGCATTTGTCATGCTACTATTTTCTGCCGTATTTATAGCGTGCTATTGTTCTCCGCCTCTCATATCTTTCTTCCCATGAAAGTTAATATTATTCGTCAGACATTGCATATATTTTTTTAGATGTGCCAACCTAATCTTAACTTATGATTAGAGGAAGATTAGAGACTAATAAAGCCCTCATTAAAGGGCAGTTGTGGGGGCATTTTTGATGCCCATCATAACAAGTGCAAGGGTATAAAAATGTGGACAGCTAGGTCAGATGATGCCCAATAAGGAGAGTGGAAGAATAGAAGATGGTGATGTTTTTTATGCCAAAGGGCGGAGTATGTTGAGAACACTTGGCCTCGACAAGTACGAGAAAAATCTGAGGGATGGTTCCATAAGTGATGCCACTCTTCCTCTACTTACTGACAGGCAAGTGGACTGCTGTTAGATTTATATGATGATATAATGTGATATGATATGATATAATATGATGTCATCTATTCAGTGCACTCAAGGAAGCGAGCATTCCACCCGGGCCAAGGCTTATCATCTTGGATCACATTCATAGGTATTTCTGACTTCAAATCTGGCTTCCTTCTACTTTTTTACCATCTTAGTCTTGCTTTAAATATCTGTTGCTCTCTCTTAATTGCTTTTTGCTTCTTCTTCCTCTCTCGATGTGCAGGAATCCTGAGTTTGGAGCGGGGAGCTTGTGAAATTTTTTCAATGATTGTGCTGATTCAAATTCTTTGCAGTTTTAGGATCTTCATTTAGTAATCGATCAATTACGCCAGAGAGAACATGCATGAGGTAAAGGAGAAATCTAACAGTAGACTATCCAATATGAGGGTAAGACTAATTATATCTGGACTATCTTTCCATTAGGGTTTAGTTGTCATCTAGCATCTAAGCACAATTTTTTAGATGGATCATTTCTGGATTTGTGGCTCCCCTTTGAACTGAGGCATCCGTTTTTTTGTGGCATTCATTGAGATGGTGTGATGGAGAGAAGTGAAAACTGAAATGTAGACTGACATTTCTGTTTTCTTTGGAGAGAGAAATGCCCCACCAACGGGCTGGACTTTTCTCTTTCGATGAAAGATGGTTTGGAAATTCAGAAGGGATATCATGCCCGTAAATATAGATCATCCTCCTTACTAGGCCAAGAGGAAAAAGATTATGGATTTGTGAAAATCCCTTTCAGATCACTTATTAGGTTTGGGAATTTGCCTTTTTCTCCTCCATCCTTTTGTAGCATCTTTTGTTTTATACAATTCCGTGCATTACACTTATTAATCCACTAAATAATGTAAATGAATTATTTCAATGTGATCGATGATAACTCACGATCTGTGTAGACCCGACAAATTACAATACTAAGTTGATTATCTCGCTTAGCATGTGGAAATTACACGAATGAGATTAATTAACAAAATTTACTATGCAAAAAGAGCTGAAAAAAAGTGTTTCTCCACTTCATTCTTAAACTCTTTGAATTTCTCAAAGGCTTCTGACTTGACCTCATAAGGTATTCCCATCCAAACCTAGAGAAATTATCAATAAATGTGATGAAGTAGAACCTACCACTTTTGGCTTGGACAAGCATTGGGCCATATATATCAGAATGTATTAGGTTTAAGATGCCCTTGGCTTACTCTCCAGTTCTTGAGAATGGAGATTTGGGTAATTTACCCATGATACAAGATTCACAAGTCGCAAATGATTCATAATCAAATGCACCTAAATATGTATCTCTATGCAATTTTTGTAATATTCTATCACTAACATGTCCAAGTCTGCAATGCCATAGGTAGGCCTCATTTACATCACGTTAACTCTTCTTAAGAGCAACATCCATTTAGAGATTATAAGAAGAAACATTAATAAGCTATAAACCAAGACTAATGGTGTCGTAGCAACCACTTTACTTCCCAAGTAAATAGAACAACACGTGTCCTTAATAATCAAGGTATATCCCATCTTGTCCAAACAAGAAACTAAAATGATGTTCTTAACAAGTTAGGAACATAATAACATTTTTTATTTTCTCAGCGGAAGCAAATAACATTTCTAAATAAAGAGAATATCCGGATGGCAGCTTGAGGTTTACAACCCCCAGCGCCACAGCCGCAAATCTTTCGTCGTTTTCCATCCTCAATTCCATCTCGCCCTTTCTCAGCTTTCGCTTACTTGTCACCCTCTGCGAATCATATTGCAGATGTGAGAAGTACATCCAGTATCTAATACTTAAGATTCAGAATCTCTATAAGACAAGTAAGTATCTATCATATAGATATTTGGAGCATCGCTATGCTTCCGCTGAGCTTTCTTGTTGAAGTACTTTTTACAGCTCCTCTTCCAATGACCTTTCACGCCAAAATGGAAACATGTTTCCTTGTCATCGTCATCCTTCATTGTCAAAGTTGCGTTCACTTATTCCCTTTGCCTCAAATGGAGGCAAAGGGCTATCCTTCCTCTTCTTGTGGGTCCCACCAACAAAGAGGACATAGGGCTTTTCCTTCTAAAGGTTCCCCTTGGCAGTAGTAAGCATGTTCAGCAGCTTTGGGAGAGAGGCCTAAATCTTGTTCATGTTAAAGTTAATAATGAATTGAGAAAAGGAATCCGGAAGAGACTGCAGAATAAGGCACGTGCTCATCTCAAAAGGGAGTTCAACTCCGAGCATGACCAGCCTCTCGATCCACTCTATCATATTTAGTACATGTGCTTGTACCGAAGATGACTCAACCATCCGAGCCCTGAATAGACTCTTCGATATCTCATATCTCAGAGTTCTACTCTACTAAAAAAAAACTCCATCAAATGAAGTAGCATGGCTCTTGGTTCCATGTTTTCATGCTGCCTTTGCAACTCATTTCACATCGAGGTCAACATATAACATTTAACCATAGTGGAATCTTCTTGTCACTTCAGGTACTCTCATACCTAATCCTTAGACGCATCTGATGCAGGCTCAACATGACCATCTCCCTCCAAGACATATGCAATGCACTCAAACTTAAGTAAGATCTTTAAGTTCCTTAGCCAATCAGTGAAGTTCAAGCCAGTCAAACGGTTGGCATCCATAATACCACGCAGAGGGTTAGTTGACAACATCTTTGTCTATATGAGATGAATAAAAATTGATGATTAATTCTTTAAAGATATTTGATTCATTTAAAATAATGCTCCCACTAAAATTAAGCAATTCTCACAACCCTCATGTGCATGAAAAAGGGAGAACCGACAATCTCCTAGTTAGGATTAGAATCTCAACAACTATATTATGACCTAGAGTGTACTCCACCAATCATAATACATGGTTGAGCATCCATCTTATGAAACTTTAAACATTTTTAATATCTGATCATTCTTTGGTCCCCAACACTCATGTAGCTTAGAGTAGAATCTACCAACCACTGAGTTCAATCTAGGCCATACCTTTGTTACTTGACGAAAATAGATTCGTGAGTGGTCTTGGAGTGGACTCCACCAGCCCAAACGGTTCCTCTACCCCGGCCTTGTGTCACACAGTAGTTCTTAGTTCTTCTTCTTCTATAAGTATGCCTAGAATAGACTCTAGGCAACCCAACTTAAAGTGATTTAGATACTAAGGCTATAACAAAGGAGGACCACGCATGAGTTCGTAACTCTTGTGTTTCAGCCTATATTTTAATATGTGAGGGCTTTTATAGTTTTTCCGGTCTCTTCTCTAAGGTATATTATGGTTATCTATATAGCCGTACCATAGGATATGATTATCTCAATAATCATATACATATATCACATATATGTCATTTGTGGTAAGTGAATTGAATGTAGCAGTAAACCAAAATAATTAAAATAGGGAATCCTACAGTAGGTCCATCTATGTTATTGGTTTCACATTCAATTTAATAACACCACAATTAAATAAATGAATTTCATTCAATGTAAAAATTAATTACATTAGTCTTTTACAAAATAAATATGACAATCATGCATAATAATAAGGAAATAATCATTTAAACACTTTAAAATGATTTCTTGATTTTTCTCAATTTAATATAATTTAACTCTTAAATTTTTAAATTGAATAAACCCCAAAATAAATAATAAATTAATTAAATGACATAAAAATTAACAAAATGAATTAATTTGAGTCAATAAATCCATTTCATATTTTTCCTGATTTGATAGAATTTTAAGCATTTAAAAATGCATAAATTAATTTACAAAAAACTTTATTTATTAATGTATCAGATTCCTTTATCGGGCCAGCGTGACCCAATAAGACTCTACTAGTCCTACGACACTGGTCTAGACAAACCGAGTTGTACCTAGTCCCCACCCAACCCCCCCCCCCATGTCTCACATGGGAGGAAAAATGGAGGATGATTTCCCGTGGGCCCTACTCCCGAAAAAGAGACAAGGGGGGTTCGATTTGACCAAGTCCCCATCAACAATATGGACCTAGAGGTCATATATCTATAGACGTTGGTAGATATAGACATAATTAATAATAAGATAAATAGTAAGTTTTTTTAAAGTTTATATATCCAATATCTATAAATAGGGGGGAGGGAGGACAACCATTACTCAAGGTGTTCATGTAAGCCTTGTAGGAATTCTCTATTATCTTCTCTTTCTCTCTTAGTAAATAGTATTAAAGATGAGACTATTAGAGGCTAGACACTTTAACACCTTCAAGAACTCCTTCTAGTAAACCTTGTACATATGTTTTCTCACATATACTAGATATAAGATCATTAATTCATGGTGCCTCGGTATTTTGAATATCTGAGTTAACGTATTCTATTACATTCGATGTTTTGATCAAAATTTTGGAAGGTTTATTGACCTCAAGTCCTAACAGCTTCATGGATTCAATCTTCTATCTTCATTCTGTCAAATCTCGAGGGCACATATTTTACACAATTCTATTCACTTGTATGATGTGCCAAGCTACATGCTGCCAAGATTTACTTGAGATAATCAAACAATCATGATTTCCTACACTTTCTCTCTCCTATTATGCTATTCTCTATCAAGCCTCTATTCTTCAATATTTTCCTTGTAAATTCTTTTTGCCTTCAATATTTGATTAATTAGAATCCTCTTTCTAAATTTGATTCAATATTTGATTCTTTATGTAGCTTTCAAATTGTGGTATTTTCTCCAAATTCTAAAACCATTACATTATAGGATTTGAGCAAATCCTAAACTTGTTTGTCTATCTCAGTGGGAGACCTTGTCGCATCTCAACGAAAGATTTCAAATCAAGTTGTGTGAATTGTAGCTATTATGAAGAGTGAGGTGATACTCAATGAGAAGACTGTGTTCACAGGTATGTATGTGTTTGTTTAGATTCCTGTATAGGCTTTGTCCCTCCTTGGTGGGCCTGGGGTTCCACAATGTACACCTTCTCTTCTAATGAGCCTCAACACTTTTAGTGGGTGTGAAAATCAACAAGTGATTAAAAATAGCTTTCTTATGTGGGTCATTAAATTTGACTTTCATCCTTGGCTTTTCATTCTATGTAGAGAAATAGAGAAACAGAGATAGAGAGATAAGGTGGGTCATCAAACTATCGTTTGAGAGATAAAGATAGAGAGAGAGATTGAGAGGTAGAGATAGAGACATGGAGATGGGAGGTAGAGGTAGAGGTAGAGATAGAGAGAAGTGGTAGAGCTGGAGGGGTAGAGGTAGAGATGGGAGAGGCAAAAAGGTAGAGATGGAGAGACAAAGAGGAAGAGATGGAGAGGTAGACGGATTTGGAGGTAGAGATAGAGAGATGGAGAGATAGAGTTAGAAATAAAGATAGAGAGATGGAGATACAGATAGAGGTCATAAGATGGAGAAGTAGAGATAGAGATAAAGAAAGAGGCATAGTCCAGAAAGAGAGAGATAGAGAGAGAAAGAGGCAGAGGCGAGAAAAAGAGAGAGAGAAATAGACAGAGGCGAGAAAGAGAGAGAAAGAGAGAGAAAGAGGCAAAGGCGAGAGAGAGAGAGAGGAACCCAATGGGTTCCGTCGGAGATACCTAAAGGGAGATGGCATCGAATAGATCAGCCGACAGTGAACAAGAAAACATCGCCGCTTCTCCATTTCCTCCCTCATCCGCGCCTCAACAAGATTCCGACCAAGAGCTCATTGCAATCTCCGACAGAAGAACTCTATACCTTGTAAATATCTTCATCGGCAGCTCCGCCAATTTCCTCAACTCCTTCTCCTCCATCTGCCAGGATAAGCTCGCTGACGTCCACAGGTGAAATTAATCCTCTAGAATTTTTTTTATTGTTTTCCTCTAACAATTCCCGTGTTTTTCATGTTTGGGTACTGGTATTTTAGGAGAATTATGAGATTGGATTCGTCGTTAAGGATTATTGAGGCTAAATTGAGGGGTTTAACGGAATCTGGTGGAGACGTTGGAGGGAAGGACGGCGAGGAATTAGGAATGGACGGATTATCTAGTTCTTCTTCTTCTACTACTGCGATTAATATTTCTGGTGACTTGGTTCGGGGTTCCAGCAATGTGGGCACAGAATAATTCTAATTTTTGGAGAAAAGTTCGCTGGGTGATGAATTAGGCAGGAGTTTAGAACGTTATTTTCTGCGTGGGTCATCTCTAAATTAGTCACCTAAATGTGCAAAATTGCTCATTTTCTTCTCAAATTTTGCAAAGGCAAATATCAGGCTTCCTGAGTATTTAAATCTCATGCAAAAGGACTCAGACATCGCGATGATGCCCAGTTTCATTATAGATTCAGTTAGTTATACTGCATTGATTACCATGTTACCCTTTTTTCTTCTCATTTTTGTTGATTATCAGTGATT
Organism: Lemna minuta; assembly: GCA_024174645.1. Lineage (NCBI taxonomy): Eukaryota > Viridiplantae > Streptophyta > Magnoliopsida > Alismatales > Araceae > Lemna > Lemna minuta. Next base: position 4,520,613 of record CM044117.1, on the reverse strand, counting down.
ATTTCCTCATAAATGGCATAATAGGAAAGTAAATGTGGATTAGATAGATGTAGCACTATAGAGGAGACTACCTGAGGGAGTACAAATGACCAAAATTCAATCAGTCATTACCTGGGAACGGCAATCCAATCTGATCAAGGGGGATTGTGATTGGTTTCATGTTTTCAATCCCCTAAATCAGTTAATTGGATCAGATCGATGTTTGGATTGGTACTGTTGATCACTTCCTTGATCTGTTTGACGATCAGATCAAGTCCCCTGATCTGATTGACAGCATGATCAAGGAAACGATTGTAGATCAGATCGATGATCTGCACTGAAAAATCATAGAAAATCATAAAAGAATTTTTTAAAAAATGATTAAAGTTTAAAAAATATGAAAAAATAGCTTTGATCTGATCGACCATCAGATTGAGGATCGATATCTGGGCCTCGATCACTAATTGTCATTCCATAGTTGTAACCCCTCTCCTCATGCTAATGAGTAGTGCCTTTTTCAATTCGGGCCTTGCAGTTTAATTAGGTCAAACTGATGGGTCAAGATAGGTTGACGGCCTAGTGCTTTAGACATCACAACTTGGACAGTCCTTATGTCTTGCATGAATTCATTAGATGTCATTTACAGGAGGAGTTCTGGTGGGTCCAAACAACGAGGCCCTTAGGAAAGAGGATTGACAAGCCCCGCAATGATTAGGCATTGGGGCCCCCCAAATATGAGGTGCCAATAGGTTCGAATGAAGGAGGTAAAGCGCGCTCGAAAAATCTGAATTGTGGTCTGACATGTGCTTTAAAATGTGTAGAAATTGGAACAGAATCAAGCTGTGAGTTGGGTCAAAAGAAAAAGAATTGCTCCAATACCATGTGAAAAGGCGCTCAAAGAGGCATGTTGCATTGAGGAGTTCTCATAGTGTTGATATTTTGGCATAGAGATGACATGACTGTGGTACCAAATGAATGATGTCCACATATGTCCTTTGATACTGATTTAAAAGCAAATATGGATTTGTTCTACTTAGCATTTAATTTGGTACCTGAGCAAGTTTCTGTATTCCTCATGGTATCCACTTTTCTCCATTTAGTTATAAGAATTATTGAAATTTATCACAATTAGATGCAACCTTAAGGATGAAATGAGTAGAACTTGGACCTAAGTCTATAAAGCTTGTCCTAGAAGGAGCTAACCCTCTTCAGTTATTCTGTTCAAAAGGGAAGGACGCTTGTCAACAAGAACACTTTTTGGGAAGAGCACAGTTCACAATGAAAAGAATAGATGGTCATGTGCCTTAAAAATTACATGATCACCAAAAAGGTTGTGAATCAAATTCCGTTTAAGGTGACATGATCACATTTTTTATGGTTTTCTCGTGTTCATTTCGTTGTTCTTTCCTGTTATGCCATTGATTGATATCCAATTCATTTTTGCTACTCATCTTAGATTCTTTCAAGTGCCTCGAATCCTAAAAATAATAGCATCAATTCCTAATCAATAAGATAATCATATGTAGTAGCTAACATGAGTAATGAAATTAAGTTAAAGAAGGCTAATGGAAAAATTAGTTAAAGAAGTGGATGGATCAGATGTGCCTCATAAGCAGATTTTTAGGATTTAATTATGTTGGTTTGGCAAATTGAACTTATCCAATAATATTTCTAAGATTTTCACTTTAATCACATATAATCAAGTGTAGAGCTAGAAAGGGGTCAAACCATAGAGAAGAGAGGCTAGTCGCTAAATCTAAATAGAAATATAATATGTTAATATAGAATAGATCTAATCAATGAAAAGATAAGAAATATGGGATGAGCAAAAGCAATGTGAATGGTGATCCAAAATACTCGAGTCTCATTATAAAGATTAGAATATTATATATCAGAAATGATGGTAGTATTTTTGGAAGTTTTTAATAATCAAATGAGATTAAAAATCAAGAGAAGTGAAACCCTAATATATACACGATGAAGATTTTATGCCAACCATGGTTTAGTTTTGATAATTTCTTCTAGAGCTCATACATTTCACTCAAACATGGCTTCTTCCACCCAACACGAGAAACGAAAAAAAAGAAACCCAATATAAAGGATGTTTTGATCACAAATGATGATCATGCGTGGCCTTTTTTCTTTTGACTAGCCAATGCTTGAGGCATGCAATGCCAATGTAAAACCCCCTAATTTTTCATCCCATTTATATGATCATAGGGTACAGAGAGAAAGAGCATGAAAAGATGTATCTGACCATGAAATTTCATCTCAAAACTCCATGGAAGAGAGAGAGAGAGAGAGCCTGAAGATCTTCTTTCGATGGAAGAGAGAGAGAGAGGAGCCCTAAAATCTCTCTCTCGATGGGAGAGAGAAAGCCCGGGGGGGGGGGGAATTAGAATTTTCCCCTTTTATTGGGTTGCCCAGGATTCCTTCGGGGCAACCCGGTTGCCACGATAGCCAAGTCCTTTTATTAATTAGAAATTTATGACATTGATTTATCAAGAAAATAATTTTATAAAATCATAAAATCAATTATATTATATATTTTTAATTTACAAAGTATCTATGAATATATGTTATAAGATTTTAAAATAATTAAAAATTATTTTTGAATTACATTTATGTTTTTTCTTGATTTTTTTGTTTTTTTTGAAAATTTTAGAAGTCAAAATGATTTCCAAATAATTTTTGTGCTTAGAAAATGCTTTTATAGGAGTGGACTAGGGATCACAAGCGATGTGATGGCCTCTTATTGGCCAACACTTTGCTCTCTTTCTCTTCCCTTCTCTTTCTCTTCTCTCTCCTCTCATGACACTAACACCACAAAAATTGATGGATTAGGGTTGTGGTGTGATAACATGCTAATTAGACATTATCATGTCCAATTACATGATTATTTATGCATATTAAGACATAAAAGATTCCATTTCTAGGTAAGTTATCGTATTTTTGAGTGTTTATTGACGGATCGAGACCGTATGGTCGTTGAAAACACACAGTCAAGAGTCAAACTAAAGTCCAAACTTACCAATTTCAAGACTAAATCACGAATTGAGGGGTATGATGGTAAATAAGGGTCCAATCCACATGGAATTAAGGAAAATTTGAAAGATCTCTTCGAATTTGATCAAATCGGATGATAAATTGATGATAGAAATCAGGCAATTTAATATTTTATGAAAGAGGACTCGAAGACGAATCCACTGAATAAAAAATCACTAAATTTGGATTTGATTTCATGCAGAAATCATTGAATGAACAGAGGTGAAATTTCCGAAAATAAAAATCACGAAAAATAAAAAATAAGAAGGAAATTGATTCAAATTATGATTCTAAAATGAAATCTAAAGCTATACGAAAATAGATTAGGATAAAACACGATCCTAACTCACAATTGCGCTCAAATTGATCCAATTAATAGCCAAAATTAAGGCTATTCATAAAAATTTGGGAAAACGCGATCATGGAGTTCATGCGTTGATTTCTTTCTCGTCGATCGTCGAAATCTCACTCTTAAACACTTCGTGGACATGGAAATGAGTCAAGAAGCGATTGGGAACAAGAGATACACAAGATTTGGTGTCTAAACAGTTCAATTAAGTCGAATTGCTCTTGAATACTTAACTTTGTCGAAGAACATCTCAATTTATAGGACGATTTGGGCGTAACGGTCCCATCTTCATTTAATCCATGATCAACGGCTCTGATGAAACGTATCGGATGCGAATCGTTACCGTTAAGTCATAGCTTTTGGATCGTTGATCGACCGCCGAGATGAAGCCACATCGCGTGCGTTATAAAAACACATCAAACGCTCGTCGTTGGACGTTTCAGATGCGTTTCCGTTGGTTTAATCTCAGCTGTTATAACTCCTTTAATCAACAGCTGAGATTAAATCGTTTTCAAAAGAATATTCACCGATGAATTAGGATGCGCCACGTACCCCTTGCCTTAAGTGACCATTGACGGTCACGATTCTTCGCGCGATCAGACGCTCCTTACTCTGTCACATCACTGCCCGCTTTGACCGTTTGATCGTGACGTGATAGAACGCTCCAGATCACACCACGTCACCTGTGCACTTTAAAATATCTGAAAAATTCATTTTTAATTAGAAAATTTGATTTGTAATTCTGGAAAATCCTTAGAAATTCATTAAAAATTCAGAAAAATTCAGAAAAAAATCCCTAAAAAATTAGAAAATTCATAACTTTCAAAATATAACTCCAAAGAATTTTAATTTCTTTCATTTGATCAGAAATTTAATTATCTATCATTCTAAGAAAATCAAATTAAATAAATAACAAGAGTTCTAATTTTTATATTTCAAAAATATATTCATTTCTTTATGATTTTAAAACTTAAAATTACACGAATGTATATTGAGAACATCCTAATTAGACATGATAATACATGATGCATATTAAGGCATAAATGTATATTAAATTATTTATTGATGCATATTAAGGCATAAATGATTTTATTCCTATGTATGTTATCATATTTATGAGTATTTATCTATCATTCCATAAAAAAGTCATTATAATCTCAAAATACTTTAATTTAGGGTTAATTATGATGAATTAAAGATAAATAATTTATAACCCATCTTTACTTGAGATTATAAGTGTTTTTAAAGTTAAAATAATGAGAGAAATCATTTTTATAAACATTTATTTAATTTTCTAAAGTTAAAATCTTTAAGAAATAAATGTATTTTTGAAATAAAAATTAAAACTCTCATTATTTATTAATTTGACTTTTTAGAATGATAGATAATTAAATTTCGGATCAAATGAAAGAAAATTCAATTAATTTGCAGTTATATTTTGAAAGTTATGAATTTTCTAATTTTTAGGAATTTTTCCAGAATTTTTCTAAATTTTTAATAAATTTCTAAGGATTTTCCAGAATTAAAAGTCAAATTTTCTAATTAAATATTGATTTTTCAGAATATTTAAAGCGCGCAGGCGACGTGGCGCAATCAGAGCTGTCTGATCAATCGCGATCAACGATCGTGATGAGGAGGCGACGTGGTGACATCGTGGACGTCTGATCGTGCGTGCGATATTGGCCGTCAATCTACACTTAAATCAGATGGACACGTGGCTTAAATAGGGGTTCACCGATCGCATCTAATTTACACCGTTGATCGCAAGGAGTTATAACGGTCGAGATAAAACGTGATCAAAACGCATCTGAGGCGTCCGATGAAGATCCGACGGATGTGTTTTCGAGGCGTTTTATAACGCGCGAACACGTGTCATCATCTCGAGCGTTCGATCGTGATCGAACGGCCACAACTTAATGGTAACGGTTCACGATGGACCATTTCATCAGAGCCTTTAATCAAATCGATCGGACGGTTATGCCCAAATACGCAATAAATTGAGATGTTCTTCCGATTTGTAAAAGCATTCGAGAACAAATCAATAAAATTGATCTGTTTAGACACCAAATCTCTTGAATCTCTTGATCCTATTGACGTGTCGTTTTCGTGCGTCGTTAAAACACAAAGACGATAGTCAAAAAAAATTTATAAAACCGAACTCACAAAGACAAGATATAATAATCAAGTATTGGGTAAGTATCGGGTCGATCCACAGAGAGCAGGGTTGACTTTAATCGCAGAGTTGACTTGGTCAAACTTAGGTTTAAAAGGAGTTTTAAATAAAAGAAAATAAGATTTAAGATATGGAAATGATATAAATAAGATAAATAAGAAGTTTTAAGAATTGAAATCTCGGATTTGACAGAGAAAAGTCAAAAGTCAAAGTCAAAGCATTGACTTTGACCAGCAGTAAGTGTTCTGCAAAATCAGAGAATCAAACAGAATTAGAAGATTACGAAAATTATATAGTTGGAAACTAGAGAGAAAATGGAATTTATTTATATATATTTCGTAATTTTTGGATAAGAAATGGATTTATTATGAATTATTGAAAATCAATGATCAAAAAATCCCTGAAATTAACACCTCAGAGGAAATCTTCAAATTGAATGCGCAAATGAAATCCAAATCTTGCAATTTATATGTCAATGGAAAGCTAAGAACCAGAGGAATCCAACAAGACCAAAATTATCAAATTCTGATTTTTCAATAAAAAGTAATTGACCCCGAAAGTCAACATTTGACTTCTGATGAAAGATGAATAGTCCTTGGTCAAACGTCAAATTGGAGGGTCAAATGAAGTCAGAATTTGATGAAATTTCTATCCACGGAAAGCTGATGAAAAGAGGAATCCAATGAAACCAAAATCAAGTGATTTGGAATTATAATAAAAGAGATATCCTATTTTCAAAATCAGCAACTTTTTGGACCTAAAATTGGGGAAAATGAAGAACACTATGAACTAATTTGTAAAATTAAAGATCTAAACCTAATAAAAATACAAATTACCTCTTGACAATCGATCAAACCTCACTACTAACCCGATTGCCGCAAGAATGGGGCCTCAATTCTTGTGGATTGAAGCGAATTTGCTCGGATTCTTCCTCGTGGACGTTCGGACTTCAAGGGGAAAATTCGATGAAATCAAGAGATGAAATCGTGATTATCATGATTCAATGGCTGCGTCTCTACACTCTTGGAAGCAGAGGATCACGAGAACTTAAGACCTTCCTCGAAACTCGCTTAATTTCTTCACGAGTCGATCAAAAGTTAAGGAACAAAAGAAGGAATACATGGGTTTTTAAAGAAGAAATTGGCCCGAAGATCGTGGCCAATTGAAGCGTTCGTGGGAGCGGTTTTCAAGCTTCATGGAGGCGATTCTTTGGGCATGGGTCGTGGCTTCAAATCCACGACGAATCGGCTTGATTTCAGCTCCAATTTTGCTTCATGTGTGCCACGATTTTTGCCACGATTTTCGCCACGATCGCGCCACGATTGGGCCGCGATCGGGCGTCAATCATGCTGCTCGAGCTTCGTCGATCGCTTGCCGATCGATGGGAGACGATTCCGCTCCGATCCCGCGCCATCTTCTCCTCGATCGCGGCTCGATCACGCCGCGATCGCGGCTCGATCGCGCCGCGATCCCGGAGTTCTTCCACGATCGTCCATCGCCGTCCGATTACGCCTCAGGTGAAGGAGTGGCTACGATCGCGCGATCGCGTGGTCCACGATTTCGATGAGCGTCCGCCGTCAGATCGAGTTGATCGCGGTGATGATCATGATCGCAACGTCCTCCGTTTGATGAAGATCCAGTGCTCCAGAATTGTCCACGTGGCGCAAGGTAGGCCCTGCGATTATTTCACTTACGATCTATTTTGGGCACGTGTTTGATCTGGCGATCGCATGGACTCGGGTCCACGCGATCTCCGCCGCTCTGATCCGATCCGACGCCCGCCAAGCCGCCACGTCGCCTGCAAGGTAAGAACCGTGTGGGAACATAGTCCCACACGGAAGAAATAAAGAGGAAGGATGCGTTTAAATAGGGGAGAAGATTCCCCTATTAACTATCCTAATCTCTCCTCTCTACTCCGCGACACATGGCGCCCCACACAGGCGCCCACGTGGCCTCCCTGGCATTTGGCGCGCCCCGTGTGCCTCCTGCGTGGGCCGCACGCGTCCTGCCACGTGGCCTCAGTGCCACGTCGTAACGGCGCGGTGGTCCCGTGCGCCACGTCACCGCCTTGCCACGTCAGCCAGTCGCTGGGCCCTGCTTGCCACGTCATCAGTCGGGGGCCTGTGGACAAAAATACCCCCCTTTTTCGCTGATTTTAACAAAGAAATTCATCTAAAAATCACTTTAAAAATTCAAATAAAAATCAGAAAAAGGGCTAAAACTTTAGAAATTCATATTTCTCAAAATACAACTCCTTTTAATCTCAAATTTTCTCCATTGGATCACAAATTTCTTCCTTTCTAATATTATGTCATTGAAAATATATTTAGAAAGAAGAAATCAAGATGACTTATAATTTACTCAAATCATTTCTCATAAAACATTCCAAATCATAAATTCATCCTAAAATCATCCTTCTAAACATTTACTAAAGTCAAAACGCATCCATAACAGAGATTAACTTCTATTACTTTAAATAAAAGATTAATCATCTATTAAGCATGAAATAATCCCTAATTTATGCATAAATATCAACTTTAGTGAAATGTCATGCCAATGGAGAAAATTCATAAAAAGTATGATAACATGCATCATATTCACATAAAATAAGCATGAATATGAGTTAATTAATATAAGAATTCAAGTTATAAATGCATGTTATCACCTATCCTCTTCTAGACTCAATTCTGCGTCCATAGAGTGCTTAAGATCAAGATTTGGATGAAAGATGAGGAAGAAATCAACGCTTGAACTCCACGATCACGATTTTTGGATTTTTGATGAAAAGCCTTGATTCCAGCGATTAATCGGGTTAATCCAATTGCAATCTTGGGTTAGTGGAAGCGGTTTTCACTAATATTTCGTCTATTTATGTTTAATTTTTGTTTATATTAGTAATTTGATTTAATTTCAAGCTTATTTTCGGTATTTTTTCAATTTTTAATTTTGGAAAAATCATCTCACTTTGATCTTCAATTTCTACGCAAAATCAAAGTCAAATTTAATAATTTTTGATGCCGTGGAATTGTCTTGAAGTTCTCTTTCATAATCTACCATTTTACCCAATTTCTATCATTGATTTGTCGTCCAATTTGATCAAAATCGAAGAGATCATCAGAAATTTCCCTAATTCCCTGTGGATTCGACCCTTATTTACCATTATACCCCTCAATTCAAGATATTTTCATCAAATTGGTAAGTTTGGACTTTGTTTTGACTCTTGACCGTGTGCAATTGACGATCACTCGGTCTTGTTCCGTCATATATAAAATGATTTCTATGATTATTTAACTTTAAAAACTAATTATAATCTTAAGTTAAGATGGGTTATGAAATTATTTATTTTGAATTCATCATAATTAACCCTAAATTAATGTATTTTAAGATTATAATGAATTTTTCATAGAATGATAGATAAACACTCATAAATATGATAACTTGCACTTGAATGAAATATTTTATGCCTTAAAATAGTCGGATGATATCTGGAGCATCTGATCGCGCCTCTTATTGTGACCGTTGATCGTCACTTAAGGGGGGGGGGGTTACATGACACATTTCTATTCGTTGGCGAATCATTTGTAAAATGATTTAATCTGAGCCGTTGATCTGAGGAGGTATAACACCTGAGATTAAAATCGACGCAAACGCATATGAGCATCCGATCAAGATCAAACGGTGGGCATTTGATGCGTTACTTATAACGCGCGCGATGTGGCAAAATCTCGGCGGTCCATCGGAGATGCAACCGCCACGACTTAATCGTAACGATTCGCATCTCCGAGTTTCATCATAGCTGTTGATTGAATATTAATTGACGATCGGACAGCTACGCCAAATTCACTATATAAATATAGGTGTTCTTTGACATTGTAAAGTATTCCAGGGCAATTCGAGTAAATTGAACTGCTTAGACACCAAATCCCTTGAATCTCTTGCTTCCAATCGCTTCTAGACTCATTTTCACGTCCCTGGAGTGCTTGAGAGTGAGGTTTTTTTTGAGAGAATAAGAAGAAATCAACACTTGAACATTACGATCGTGTTTTCCAAATTTTGGATGAAAAGCCTAGAATCCGGTGAATAATTGGATCAATTCGAGTGCAATCTTGGGTTAGGGATCATGTTTTATCATAATATTCCTTCTTTTAGCTTTATCTTTCAATTTCAAATTGTAATTTGAGTCAATTTTAGTTTTAATTTTGATTTTTTGTGATTTTATTTTTTAGAAATTTCTCTGTTGTTTATTCGATGATTTCTCCGCGAATCTTGATCCAAATCTAGTGATTTTTGATTCTGTGGATTCGTCTTTGAGTCTTCTTTTTCAAGATACTAAAGTCCCTAATTTCTATCGACATTTTATCGTACGATTTGATCAAATTCGAAAAGATCATCAGAAATTACCCTAATTCCCTATAGATTCGACCATTATTTACCGCTATACCCCTCAATTTGTGTTAATTTCCTTAAATTGGTGCATTTGGTATTAATTTAAGGGGAGGACAAAGAGCGATTTTTATATTA
>CM044117.1:4370521-4510046 GCA_024174645.1 Lemna minuta | reverse complement strand
GTGGACCATAGATTAGTTATTACATGTGATTAGATCATAGATTAATGACCATTTCCAATATTCACTTGTGATTACGTGACCATTAGTGCCTTTAAAAGCATAATTTATACGTTTTTTATGCCTGTTATCATATTTTGTGTGCATTTTCTTCATTATATATAAATTATCTCAAAAACCTCAAAATGTATTATTTTAACGGCTAATTTTGCACAATCTATGAGCTTGAACTTTTAAACTTTAAAATTCTCTTAGACTAGACTCATCTTATTTGAAATTTTAAGATTTGACATTATCTAGGGGCACCACATAGTATGTTGAAGGCACTTGTGTTGATTTGCCATGACAATTCGCTTTACAGAACCATGATCAATCTAATGCATACATCAAGGAACCATTACCTAATATTTGATATCCTCCTGATGACATAGTGAAATCTGAATGTTGTAATTCTAATCATATGGGAACAATTGAATGTCATCAATTCATCTCCTCTCGATCAATATGAACTATAGCTTGCATTTAAAGAGGCAACTAGACAATTATGCCCAAATCTCCCTCTTTAAATTGTCTCTCTTTGATGGTATAAGTAGTCTAGGAAAATCCATTTGAATAGACCATTTCTATATCTCCTTCAATCCTTTGATCAAATTGTACTCTAGCCTAGTTTTCACATCCATAGAGCATGTACAATCAAGATTTTAATAAAAAAAATTGGGAGAAATAGCTGCTTAAACTTTTAATTATACTTTGAAATGACATAATGAAATGTATTTGATCAAGCGATTACTTGGATCAATTTCATTATGGTTTGGGGTCAACTGATGCTTATTTTCCCTAGTCACTCACCATTTAGCCTTAAATTTTCATTTCAAATCATAATTTGATAGAATTCCATGAATTTATTAATTTATCTCTTTTCATAAAAGATTTTATCTTTCTTCTCTCTTTCATTTCTTTGTGGATTTAGGTCTGATTCGCATGATTTTTTAATTTTCTAGAAAGATTTTTGAGCTATCTTGCCGAATCAATTCCTAATTTGATTGAATTTTAAAATATCTCACCAATAAATACTAATTCTCCATGGATTTAACCCTCTCTAGCCATTTTAATAAATTAATAATGATTAATAATAATCAAGTTTGGAATTACTTTTTATGCAAGGACATGTGTTTTTAATGACCTCACAATCGTGATTCATCAATGGTGTTGCGGTCAGCACTCTCTGCGATCCCTACAGTCTAAATTTTGGTTTTTATGGTGCATGTGGGTGTCATAAACTGGCTAGAAAGTATGGGGAAGAGGTTTTTCTATAAAGCCTTAGAGTTTGGGGCCGGGAAGGGGAATGTCACCTATTTCTTGAATTGTTGATTTGTATACTGATCAACTTGGTAGGAGTATTGCAACCCCAAGCTATGAACATGGAGCTTTAGACACGATGGGCATGCTCAAGAGTCCTATAATAGACTTCAATATGAAGGTATTGAAGGATAGTTATGGTTCACCATAGGGGCATGTGCATTTTGGCACATTTCGAATTCTTCTATATTGATTTATTGGCCAGAATGGTTGAGTAGAGGCTCTATTTGAGAGGAGTTCCCATGTCTATTCATCTTAGCACAAAACTCTTAGAATTCCTAGGAACAGTCAATCCTCTATTGAAGGTCAGCTTTTCAAAACATGTGGGTGGATGATTTTATCAATTATATATTTTAGAAACAAGATGGTTCCTAGTGCTGATGGATAGATGAAAAACATAAAAATAGAGAAGGATTTAAATAACATTGTAGAGGGAATCTTGGGTGGGCTAGTGTTGCACAAGTAGCATTCTTAATAGACATGCCTTTCCAAGTATAACTATTCAAGCTTTGTCAAGTTCTACAGTCAGCTTGGTCTGTGGGTCATATCGGAGTAAAGATCTTGATGAGGATTCGAGGAAGGGGAAAACCTAGAGACTAGCTCCCCAAACAGTATATTACATTCTTGTGTGAGTAGAGGTGAAAAGCTGATTTTAAATTCCGTAGTTCTAAAAATTGCATAGAAAGTACTCATAAATTTAGAAACTACAAAAACCATTCACCCATTACCTATTCGTCTCCGTTATTTAATTTGTCACTTTTAAGAAAATCCTGCCCATTGGATTGTATGGTTGATACAACAATCAACCATTCGATTGAATGAATCTTAAGTCAATGTCAAGTTTCTTTGTAATTTTTTTTTTTTTGAAACAATTAAGTATACTTAAATGGCATAAAGAGAAATGATACTGTGTCACAAACATCACATCATCGTTTATCAATGTATCACAAATGTCTTAACATGTGCGACATAATGAACGAGCAATTTGAAAATGAGGCATCATTTTCATAGTTGAAGAATCTAATGTTGGAGGTGTAGAAGCCTTCAACTAGGTCTAGCCCGTTTAAAATATATGCAAATAGAAGAACCCTCGTTGCGACACTATCGACAATTCTACATGCCATGATTGTGCATGAAGTCCATTGCACGAGCTTCGCCTATGCGAGGCGGAATTCATGGTTTCATCATCAATACATCATCGTCGGATATGATCATTCAATGTTCTTGACAATTATACTTTTTTTTCAAAAACTTCTCAAATACCCTTTCAATTGTTTTCCACCAATTTTTCACTTTCTACGCATTATTATTATTATTTGAATAATCATTTACATTTATCGTAAAGTTTTATGACCCCCTCTTCATAATGCGCTATCAAATCATCATTAGATTGATCATGATCTGCCATCTCTGCTTAGATTGGTCTTGATCAGGATCATGATTAGATTGATCATGATCTCAGGCCCTTGGATTACAACAGGCTGCCCGGCGTTTGGGATGTTCCTTCCTTTTTGCAGGCTGTCCGACTTGTAGCCCAAGAAAACCAGTTCTAATGCTCCCGCGGAACATTACTGCTGAGACGCCGTGCCGACGTTTCTCTTTCCCGGCCCCACCAAGGGAAACCAGTTTAAACTGTTTGAGCGGCTCAGCGCATCCCGATCCAGCAACCTCTCCCCTCCACGTGTCGAAGTTTTGACCGCCCGAAAACCGCCATTCTGGACCACGAGCCACTTAACCGACTGTCACGTTCAAATACGAAGAGAGAACAAGAGATCCGGCGTCCGAGAGAGAGGAGAGAGATGATGCAGAGGAGCAGCGCGTTGGCGAGGCAAATTGGCCTAGCGGCGGGAGTTAGCCCGCCGCTGCGTAGCGCAGTCTGGATTCTCAGGTTTCAGCCGGCGCGCCACGCGAGCGCGCAGCCGATCGGCGCGCACGACGGGAAACGAGACAAAGGAGGCGGAGGCGGAGGCGGAGGCGGAGGCGAAGCCCCCTCAGAAGGCGGTGTCCAGCTACTGGGGCGTTCCGCCTTCGAGGTTCACCAAGGAGGACGGATCCACGTGGCGCTGGGCGTGCTTCCGCGTAATTCCCTAATTTCAGGCGCAAATGGCCGACCTTTCATTTTAGACCGTCAATTTACCTGATCAGGCCTTGTTTTCGTTGATTGCAGCCGTGGGAGACGTACGAGCCCGACATGTCGATCGATCTGAAGAAGCACCACATTCCGACCACTTTCCTCGATAAGATGGCGTTCTGGACTGTTAAGTCTCTGCGCTGGCCCACCGACGTCTTCTTCCAGGTTAGGAATGAGAGAGACGATCCTCCCATCCGACCCGCTCTGATTTTGTAGTCTTGATTTAGAATACTTTAATATTATTTTTGAATTTTTATACAAAATGAAATATATATAATTCAATGAAATTATTGTTATTACACCTATTCTATCAATTTCATATTCAATAAATCAATTTTAATTCCCTGTCAAGAGGGAATTTACATGTACAAGATGTATCTCTGTTAAGAGAGAAATTTGTCAGTGTTTCTATTTTTTTGAAGCACAAAAGGAAAGATCATCCATGGCCGGTGAACTCCACATTGTGTTCTATTCCGTTTGTCGAGACCCCCCAAGTCTTTTTTGAGCATTCAGATCATAATTATTGTGAGTTGGTTAGTAACGGTTTTTTGTTGCAGAAGAGGTACGGGTGTCGGGCGATGATGCTCGAGACGGTGGCGGCGGTGCCCGGGATGGTTGGGGGGATGCTTTTGCACCTCAAGTCTCTGCGGCGGTTCGAGCAGAGTGGTGGATGGATAAAGGCGCTGTTGGAGGAGGCGGAGAATGAGAGGATGCACTTGATGACTTTCATGGAGGTGTCTCAACCGCGGTGGTACGAGCGCGCCCTCGTGCTCACCGTGCAGGGTGTCTTCTTCAATGCATACTTCTTGGGGTACTTGATTTCACCAAAATTCGCACACCGGGTGGTCGGCTACCTCGAGGAGGAAGCCATTCATTCTTACACGGAGTTCCTCAAGGAGATTGATCGTGGAGCCATTCCCAACGTACCTGCCCCGGCCATTGCGCTCGACTATTGGCGGCTGCCCGCTGGATCCACGCTCCGGGACGTTGTCCTTGTTGTCCGAGCCGACGAAGCCCACCATCGCGACGTCAATCACTTCGCCTCGGTAATTACAAAATCATGACTCTATAATTTTTTGCATATCTGAATCAACTGATAGGTAGTATCGCATGATACATAGCCTGGTAAGATCCTCCCCGTCTTATAAAAATCTCTAGGGTTTTGTGTGAATCCTCTGTCATCTACGTTAGTTTTGCATTCATCTCTCCCTACAGTATACTCTTTCCTCAAGCGTTGTTCCTTCTCCTTCTGTAAGTTATTGCCCCAAAGTCAAAGTTCTAACTCCCTGGCTCCCGCTTTCTGCAGGATATCCATTACCAAGGGCGCCAGCTGAAGGAAGCCCCTGCGCCGCTCGGATACCACTAGAAATTTTCAATAATCCTTGTAAAACCTGATTACAGTGAAGCTGATATTGAATTGAAAATGTCCCGAATTACCCTGCAATGACCACTCATTTCCCCCAGCGGGAGAGGATGAGTAAGCCGATGAAAGACAAGCAAGTGCCGGCCATAAGAGCAACCACCAGCGCAAAAGCATACATCTGGCTGGAGAGATTAAACTTCTTCTGAATCTTCTTCAGCAACTCGTCAATGGCGGGGGCCAGGGCAGCCGCCCCCGCCACTCTAAACGGTCGGGTGACGTTATTCCCCGTCCACATGAGGATGACTATCTGCCCACCATCACGGGTAACAAGAATAAACCATTCTCCAAGAGAGAGAGAGAGAGATTAACCCAGAAGAGCTTTCGAGGATAACCATGATAAGCCATTCTCACAGAGAGAGAGAGAGAGAGAGAGATTAACCCAGAAGAGCTTTCGAGGATAACCATGATAAGCCATTCTCACAGAGAGAGAGAGAGAGAGAGAGATTAACCCAGAAGAGCTTTCGAGGATAACCATGATAAGCCATTCTCACAGAGAGAGAGAGAGAGAGATTACCCCAAGAAGAGCTTTCAAGTTGGCAGCAGGATTATTTCCCGTGCTCTTCTCATAGCCCAGAAAAGCGAGAGTGAAGAAGGTGGTGTAGGTGACAGCGTCCAAAATCCCATAAGCTAGAACCGCCGCCAGGCCCAATTTCGCCAGTTTAGAGCTCATATCGGCGGAGTTTTCCTGCTCAAACGACAACGAAGATGCGACGAAGACGGTCAAATTATCTACACCTCAAGTAAAAATCTCACCTTCCACTTGGACCAGAACGAACCCGGGCTCTCCTTCCCCTGAGAAGGCAAATTTTTAGGAAGAAAGGAAATTGTAATCAAGGGATGAATAAGAAAAGCTAAGTACCCGAGCGGAGAGACTGTCGGAATCAGGACTGGTTTCTCCGGAGGTGTTCCCGGCAGAGCAGCGGATGACTGTCGGGGCGCGCGGATCTCCTTTCAATGGCCGTTGCTGTTTGGGATAGCGGGTAGCCTGGGCTCGGAAATCAAGCTCTCGGCGAGGAAGATTCTTTCCTCCCCGGACTGAAGGTCGGCACCACGGCAGACCCACACCAGCCGCCTTCGACGCCATAGAGAAAGAGAGATGGGCCAAGATGCGGGATTCCCCAGTTTACGGGATAGTGAGGATGAGGATGAGAGGTTAAAATGTCACATATGCAAATTACGCTGTGACATTACTATTATTGGAATAATGATGGCATGTTGATGATGATAACGAGCCGCCCTTAACATGTCGTATGTGCAAGAAGCATGATGTTGATGATGATGATGATGATAAATATTAACACCGCGGTGTCATATAAACCATGAATGTGAAGCAACATGGGGTGCGTTTAATTCCATTTGAGATGACGACGATGGTGGAGATGCCGCATTCGGGCATCGCTCAATGGTGGTAAACTCGCATAGTTCTTCTTGAATCTAGAAGATTTAGATTTACAGCCGGGTCGGGTCGGGGCGGGGTATGGCTGGTTCTTCGACGCTGCGCAATCCGACGATGGGATTGGATCAGTTGACAGAACGGGGTATGGACGATCAGATCGGATCGGGTGGGGGCGGGGTAGGGTTGATCTGATCGGATCGCCCATCCTAGTTTGGACGATGCTCTCTCACATCAAAATATGTCAACCTGACAGGACGTCTGAATCGGCCCAGCCCGTGATCAGCCCATTTCGGCATAATGGGCTCCTCCTCAGGTTTGGGCCAAACCCAACTCTGCTACCCGCTAACAGTAGCTGATAAAATCAGGCAACTACATAAATTTACCCTAGCATTATTAAATATTCTATTTATGTCTTCATCTCACAACGACGATAGTTTGCGGTCGCCTCAACCTGCATAAATCAAATTCAAGGGCTTGAGAGCATTCTTCCTTTTTCCTTGCTTTCTAACTCTCTCTGTCCAATGCTTATCTTTCTGATCCATCTCTCTCTCATCTGCTCAGAAGCTCAATCTAGGGTATGCCAGTCACTGGTCAGATTGATGGAAACAAAGCAGATCTTCATGATCAAATTAAAATCCATTCGGAACAAATCAAATTCGATCAAAGCCAGTCGGAGGGTGATCCTATCCAAATTAACTCAGTCAATCCGATCAGAGATCAGATGAATTATATGTCGATCAGTACATCAATGAATGTAATGATCAGCTATCCGATTATACAGTCGGACCGGCGATCTGATCAGCGAGCAGATCGTATATAAATCCCCCTTTCCCCTCCCAATTTCCCTGCCTTTTCCTCTCAACATCTTCTCACTAGCTACAAGTCAAAACCCAAGCTTCACTATATCAAAAGAGACTTCTTGGATCATTTGCAACAGGAATAACCGTAGATCAAAGCGCCTCCTTGAGCTTAAAGGTCTTCAGAATCGCCCTCGCTCGGTCATACTCATTGAGCAAGACGAGCATCTTCTTGAGACGGCGAGCGAGGCCCACTGTCTCCTCCTGCACACCAGCCGCCTGCCTCTTCTCAAGCACCCTCCCCATCTCCATAACCAAATCAACCAGTGGCTGCAGCTTCGCTGACTGAACCCCTGCAACTGCCTCCACCACTCTCTCTGTCCTTGTAATTGCATCCTGCAAATATGGCATCGAGCTTCGAAGATGCGGCAGAATTTTCCTGGCCACGAGCAAGTCCAGAGCAAGCTCCTGCAAGATCCTTGACGAGAGAATGTCCTTCCAAAGGCAGACATTCCTCAGTAAACGCACGCATCTCCCGAATCTGTGGGCACTGATGCGCGCTGCCTCTGGAACCGCTCTCACAGCAGATGCACTCCACGCTGGCACACCAACACTCTCGGCAGCTTTGGAGAGACGCGTCACGATCTCTGCCATCAGTTCCGCCAGCTGCTTGCTGGACGGCTGGATGTAGCTGATGATCACACTAGTTGCGAAGACCGCATTCTCTGTCTCCCGAGCACTCAGAACGTCCCAGCAGTGCTTGATTTCCTGGATCAGTGCAGGAACTGCAACCTGCTCCACGAGCTCTGGGATTAAATTGGAGTCCTGATCATTGGCATTCTCAATTTCTGATCCGTAGCTGAAGAGCTGATCATGCCACGCCATATCGCAGAAGTCCAATTTCTGGTGGAGAGGATCCCACTTGAGAAGCTCGAGTCGTACATAGGGTGCAAATATCAGCGGCAAGCTCAATGACATGTAGGCATCACCATAGCTGGAAGAATACAGCTTTTTCCATTCTTGGAATTTCCTGTTAACGGCAGAGAGCTTTGCATAGTCTTCAGCAGCATCGCTGAAGACTAGATCCGCAATCTGGAGCAACTCTTCCCTGCTGGATGCGTACGCATCGGCTTCGGTCTCACTCTCATCGGTGCTCACTTCCCCTTCAATCTCACCATGCTTGATCTTTGAGTCCGATCGAACTTTCCTGCGACTTCGGGATTCAGATCTCCGCTCCCTGTCAAGTCGTTTCTGTCTGTTCAGATCCCGCCCAAATTCATCCTTCTGGATCGGCAGATTCAAGCCTTCCCTGGCAGCAGAGACAGCGGCGGAGACCAGAGCAGGCGAAGAACCTCTGCTCAGTGCAGAAGACGCTGCATTGATGGCGACTTCAACCTCAACAATCTCGTCTTCATCGTCCCCATCCCTCCTCTCTCTAATTGCAGATGCCCTGTCCTGGTGAAGCTTCTGCATCTGCTCCTCCAATTCCTCAATATAAGGTGCCTTGTCCTGCAAGAAACTGCACAAAACCGACACGAAGTCCCGGAGTTTCTGCATAAACACGAATTTCTCACCCGCAGCTGTAATAGATTTCTCCAGATCACTGATATTCCTCAAAGCATCCTCCAAATTCTCATCCGTTCTTGCCAGAGATGACACGGTCCTCCCATGCGCTTCTCTGAGCTTCCCAATTCCCTCTCTGAGAGACCTAGTTGCCACCTCAGCTTGCTGAGAAATGGACAAGGTCTCTGCGCTTTTTGAGAACCCATAAAGAGAAATTTCCTTCGAAACAACAGGAACCTGAGGAGCATTGTCCTGCTTACCTGATGACGATTCATCAAATCTCTTGCCCAATCCTTTCCTGAACTGTTCTTCCTCCCAAATTCTCTCCTCATCCTCCTCCTCATTATCTTCATCTACTTCTTCAACTACTTTAAAATCCACTGAGGCGCTAATCTTTTCCAGAACAGGAGTCTCCGAAATCCTCCCTCTAAAGTCTCTATCCTCTTCATCACTGGATATCCCACCACTTTTCCTCTCCAAAGATATATAATCCTGGGCAACGGATCGAGCTTGACGAAGCCGCTCTCTCTTCGCTCTAATCGCTGCGATCGTTGCCCGATCCGGTATCAACTTCAAATCCTTCTCTTCCTCCTTGATCTCCAATCCCGATAATTCCTCTTCAACAATCTCACTCTTCGACTCCTGAATTTCAACCGCTTGCACCAAATTCTCGAGTCCTTTTAGAACAATAACCGGCTCCTTCGGCGTTTCTTTTATGTTCGAGGTTGAGGGTTTAGGGTTGAAAGTTCCGAGCGGGCGAGCGTTCTTTTGCAGTTCAAGGAGCTTCTCTTTGGTGTACTCTCCCGTTTGAGGACGGAGGCTGGAGATTTTGGGGAGAGGAGCGGCGGCCACGCGGTCCTTCGAGGAGGTTATTCGATGAACAGACGCGCTCTTGGAAGACAGGGAAACCGATGACGATGATCTGGAGGAGATCGGACGGTTGGTCGTGGTTTCATCATCGTCGGCGAAGCTGAGGAGGCTCCTCGGTTTGGTGGCGGAAGGAGGCCGCGGTTTGGGGGCGGGTGAGGGAGCGTTGACATCAGGATTGGAGTCGTCGTCTGATCGGCGGCGGAAGTTCCTGCTCTTGACGCCGCCGCCATTCATTGGTGCCCTAATTTGTGTAAGAATATGAAAATTGGGGGAAACCCTAGAATACGAGAAGTGGGGAAGGGAAGGATCGGAGGAGAGAGAGGTGAGGGAATGATGGCGATGAAAGGAGGTTTATGAAAGGAGGGATGGAAATTTTAGAGAGCGGTGAAGAGAGAGAATAGCGGAGGGAGGGAGGGAGAGAGAGGGTGAAGGGAGGAGAGAGAGGTGAGGAATGATATCTGAATGGAGGACTTGGAAAGCAAACGTAAATTTTAGAGAGAGGGAAGAGAGAGAATAGGAGAAAAGGGTGACCGGTACAGAACGCGTTGACCAGAGATCACGCAAAATTGACTTTTGATCCATCAATGATCAAAATCAAGAGATCGACTGAGAGAGGGATCGATTGTGTGATCTATCAACGATCATCCACTAAAAACATCAATTAGATCATGGGCTAATTCTTCCAAAAAAATTTAATGATAAATTCGATGAAATTTTTAAAAATACTTATTACATATGTTTTACTATTGATTGATATCCATAGGGACATCATCTCTCTCTCCAAGTAAGGATGAGAAAGGTAAGCCTATGATCTCAATTTGATGCCATCTCTCTCTCTCGATTTCAAGGCCTACTCTCTCCCTGCTCTCCTTTCTCTCTCGCTCATCAATTCCCCAAATCCCTTGATGTATAAAGGGGTGTTCATAAGTATTTGACCTAGGACCTTATAACTATACATTCCATCACTATGCTCAAAACACGAGCAAAAAATGCATGGAGTCAAATCTTTTTGTTCAAAATGAGAGAAATTTCCAAGGTCTATCCAATGATCAATTCCTTAAATTCACTATGCTCATCAAAGATCCCTTAAATTTCCTTCGCTACATCCATGTGCTCATAAATTTTCTATGTTTGCTTTGTGTGGGTGAGGTTGGGCATAACCACAAAGTCTCGTCTTGGGTTTCTCTTGATTGCTAGGGGTTGTGCTTTGCTACTTCCAATGCTTTTTTTCCCTCTCGCTTAGTCAATAAGTCTCCTTATAACCCTATGTTAATCATGATCCATGCTTTATAATCCCTTATATATAATCATGATCCATGCTTGTTGGAAGATAAGGACATAAGAGGGTTTCCCTCAAGTTGGTCAAAGCTTGCCTTTATTTTAGCTCTGTCGCCAATGATCAAACGGCTCTTGTAAATTTAGTGTATTTCAATGATTATCAATCCAAAAAATTTGAACATATGTTTGATTATTCAAGATGAATGATCAATCAGAGTTAAGAAATGCTTGGTTTTTCTAGGGTTAAAGTCACAATTAAAAAATGAACTCACGAACTTGCGAATTGATGCAAATTGGATCTACTCTTATCCATTTTGAAGCCGATGTAGGTCAAAATACATAAGCAATAAAAAATAGTATGGGTGTCTATTTGTATTCACCAAATTTTAATGCACGCGGACAATTATTTCTCAGATCCCTTAGATCATGTCCAACCATAAGTTTCCATACATATGTAAATTTAACATTAATAGAAATTCAAATGTTGGACAACATACTCAGACTATCTAAAAAAAAACAAGCTTTCAATGGAGCCCAATTTTTCCCAAAAAAAGAACAAGAAACTAAGGGAATATCATAAAAAGAAAGTAAGAGGGAGAGAGAAGATGATGATAACTACCTAATTAACTAGCTAAGCATTGATTCAATGGCCTAACCGTTTGTTCACTTGGATGGGCCAAGAGATCAACCCAAGTGATGTTGTACTGAGTCTATTCATCCAAAATTGTCTCAATAAAGCTTTGGTGTTCAAGTGAGGCATACACCAACAAACTATAGGATCTTGATACATTTCTTTAGCAACAATGGTTGCAGAAATCATTCAAAAATGTATGAAAATTCATGGGGTTTAACAACAAGAAGAATATGCCTATGAACCCTATGAATCTTGATTTTGGATCTCTCATCTATGGGGTTTAACAACAATTCATAGGGAGAGCCCTATGAATCTTCGAAGATGAAAAAAAATTAAAAAAGGAACTTATATAAGAAAAGCAATATCACTCGTTAATCAGAGATGAGAGATGGACCAAAGGTAGAAGTAGGAGTTGTCTCATTGGTGCGTCTACATGAGCAATGGCTCTGATTTTGCCACATAGCACCCCAGGTTTAAAGGTCCCATTGATTTAGTCATGGCCCTATTTCTAAAATTTTAATGAAACTTGAGGACTTTGATGCCGCCACGTTTCCATGAAGGGTCCACCATCATGTAAAATCTGAGATATTATGTCATCAACACTGTAGTTTGTGCCACATCACCTATTGAGTTCCACTAAATATTTTAATGTAGGCCATTATAACTCCAAGATGAGATGCTCTAGATTGTGCCATGCAGCCTCAAGACTTTACTCCAATATTGGAAAATACTAGTGAAACATGTACAAGATTGATATGTAACTTCAAATCGATTTGTCACTGTCTCTTCTATTGGGAGCCTGATAACATGCGATATTTACATCATAAAACATGATTTTTGATGTATATTTAAGTATAAATGATTTCATTTTCATGCATGTTATCATACTTATATGTATTTTTCTATTATTATATGAAAAGTCACTATATTCTCAAAAATACTTTAAATTAGGGTTAAAGATAATGATTTTAAGATGAATAAATTAATAACTCATCTTTATTTTGAGATTATAGATGTTTTTAGAGTTAAAATAATGAGAGAAAGCATTTATAGACATTTATTTATATTTTTCTTAAGTTAAAATCTCTTAAAAAAATAACTATATTTTTTTGAAAAATAAAATTTAAAACTCTCATTATTTATTAATTTTTGACTTTTTTTAGAATAATAGATAATTAAATTTTGGATCAAATGAAAGAAATTTGGATTAATTCGGAGTTATATATTAAAAGTTATGAATTTTCTATTTTTAGGGATTTTTTCCGGATTTTTAAACTATTTTTCTTATTTTATTTTCGATTTTTAAACCGTTTTTAATAAATAAAAAATAAAAAAATAGAAAAAGGGGCGCAGGACCCGCGTGGATGCGACGTGGCACGCAAGGCCACGTGGCAGCGCCACGCGGACCCACGCAGCGCGCCTACGTGGCGCGTATATATTATATATTATTTATTTACTAAATATAAAGAGGTCTTCAGCCTTCGCTTAGGAAGGGTTATTAACCCTCTTAAATGTCGGGTATTATATACCCGACAGTCTCCTTTTTATTTTTTCGTGTGGGACTAATCCACACGTCTTACCTCTTATGCAGGTGACGTGGCGCGATGGAGAGCGTCGGATCGAGGGCGCGATGAATCGACGCGCGTCGATCGCATGCACCACGGACCACCGAAGATCAATCAACGCACGTGCTTTTATTCAAAGCGTTATAACGGTCGTGATGCGATCTGGCGGGGCGCATCCAGACCGTCCGATCGCAATCCAAGGGGCAAAATCGGAGCGTTTTTATAACGCATATCGAGCGATGAATCTGGGCACTCCATCCAGGATCTGATGGACGCGATATTTCCGAAAACGGTCCATCATGGACCGTTTATCGTTACCGTCGATCGTTTCGATCGGACGGTTACGAAATTTCCTCCTATAAAACGATGTGTTCTTCACGTTCTTAAGTATCCGAGGAGAGTTCAATCCAATTGACTGTCAAGACACCCCTCTCTCTCGTTTCTCTTGATCTCAACGTGTTCTTCTTTCAATTCCGCACCTCCGGAGCGCTTGAAATCAAGATTTCATCGGGTAGTTTGGTAGAAATCGCAGCTTGAACTCGTCGCGGCGTTTTTTGGTATTTTCGTCGATTAATCGGATTAATCGAGCTAATCCGATCGCTAATCACGGTTAGTGGAAGCGGTTTTTACCAAGAATTAGTTTAATAAGGTTTGATTTCAATTTCGATTAACATTTAGAGTTTAATTTCGTTGAATTTTAGCTAAAATCGCGATTTTCATATCCGAAAAGTTCTCTCCACTTCCAATCTTGATTTTCCGCGAAATCAAGTCCAAATTGGACGATTTTTGATTCTGTGAAATCAATTTGAAGTCTACTTTCATAAAATACCATTTTCCCCAATTTCTTCCATCGATTTCTCGTCCGATTTGATCAAATTTGAAGATTACATCAAGAAATTCCTTAATTCCCTGTGGATTCGACCCATATTTATCATTATACCCCTCAATTCGAGTGAATTTCCTAAAATTGGTAAGTTTGGAATAATTTTTGACGCGATACCGCTTGAAATCGACGACCTCGCGGTTTCATCTCGTCAGAGCCCTTGCGGTGCCCACTTGTGCGACACATAATTCACCGCCTAGGCCCTAATGAGCTACACTAGCTTTCTAATGTGGTGCCATGTCCTTGCGCAACCCCTTATTTCTCGAAAAAATTCCATAAAAATCAAAATAAAATCTCAAAAGTTTTAGAAAGATTTTCTAAACTTCAAAATTTCACAAGTGATTCTAGAATTTTTTTTAATACAAAACTTCTATAATTTTTCTCTAAATTGAATCTTTTTCTTCACATGGATGGAAAATTAAATAAAAATTTATAATAATCTATCCATGATAATAAAATAATCTTGATTGGCAAAAACTTTATGTCATTATCATTTGGAGCATACATATGTGTGATGTTTCAAGTACAAGTATCACATTATCAAGCATTCCACTAAAATCACTTGGCATAAGCTGGTGAGGCCACCTATTATGTTGTTGGTTTCATGTGCCACCAAGGCCTTGCATGCCTCCTCACGTATGCCACCTTCATTGTTTAGTCTTCCATTTTTCTTTTATATACACGAAACTAATGAAAAATTAATCTACAATTATCTAGAAATCTTTCTTCCTTGAATCACAATTTTCCCTTCTTTCTAGAAGAATTTTTTACTTGAAAACAACAAAATAAGTTAAGTCAAAACTTAATTTTGGATTCAAGGTCATTTACTTCTCTTGTTTCTTTCTTTCATTAATTCACCTAAGTTATGGATACAATGATAAGAAAGAAAAAATGGATAGCCTCAAGTTTCTTGACCTTGAATACAGTCAATTGACGTTCATATAAGAATCAACACTAAAATGATGTTAAATATGCACTTAAGCTAAATGACATGGAGTGTATCAAAGCATAACAGATGAATGACACCATGCATCATGTCAAGTATACATATTCATAAAAAATTATCAAATTCTTATACAAACGCAGTGGCATATTGCATGACATCATATGCCAAATCAAAATATGCTTGATGAGGGACAAACAAGTGGACAAAAAGATTATGTTAACCATTCAGCTGAACACATTAGGATCATTTGATTAGCGAACACATACCCATTGTAAAAAGTCACATACATGTGTAAGAAGCGCTTAATCTAGCACACATAGGGTCAGCATCATGTGACCTTCATTGTACAAGAGTCTTCTCCATTTATTTAAGGTTTAATTATGATTTGATTTAGGTTTAGAAGTAATAATCTCTTCAAGTACCATGGTCGTTTTGATTTTTATATCCTTGAGTATGATGTTTTGTATTCATTTATTTTTCCTTTATATAAATCTTCCATTGTCCTCAAGCTATCACCCCATTTTCTCATCCAATTTGATTAAATTCAAAGGTTTGCGCATTGATCTTGTGATTGGAGAAGTGAAGGAAAGGAGTTGGAGAGTAAGATTACAGGCAGTCTTTTTGTCAGACATGGAATTGTGGCCTTGGGAAGAAGGAGATGTGTTTGATGGCAATGGAGTGGTCATAGAAATTTATGGAAAATTTTTATGGCATTTGTGAGTTTTATCTGCAGCACTAAATGCACATCTTATCAATCGGTCCCTCCACATTGGCCCCTGGGAAGGTTAATCTTGCATGGAGAAAGGTGTGCATGATAGGTTTTTCTTTTCTGAGAAGGAAACAAGCTTCATTGCCACTCTCAGATGACTCAAAGCACTTGATCTTCACACCCCGAGAAGAGAAGTGAAGCTTCAGCTACTTCTATCGGCAAGTACTAGTGAAGCACTTGGTTGCTTCTCTAGTTGAAGTTTCAGGTGCCTCCTTTGTCTCTTAGGTTACACCATCACTCTCATTGCGCTGACTGTACTAACATCCTCATTTTCCACCCTCACCCTAGCAGTCATCATTACTGTCTCTTTCGCTCATCTACCCTCTCTAGAGGCTTGGAAGATCTCCAATGTCATAAAACCTCAATGAATGGAGAATATTGATGGCGTGCTCTGTATGCCCTCATATGTTATTTGATCACCCAATGAAGGTTGATCTAGAGCTAGAGGACAAGGATTGCACGAAATGGATAGATGAAGAGGATATCATCTGAATTTGGATGCACCAAATTCTCTGGATGTTAATTCTCTGAAGGAGATTTGTAAAAACATCTACAAGTTATATTACAAAATAGAAGATGAAAAGCGAATACTGACCTCAGTATGAAGGCGATGGAGCCTCTTTAAGAAAATAAAGGAGTTTGAGAGTACCCCAAATGAGCAAACGAACCTGCGGCATGAAATTGACCACTATCGGCCCCTTCTAACCGATCTCCTCGCCAGGGTGATGTTTGAAAACATGAGAAGCTAATTCTTTAATCAAGAACATGAATTGTCCTTTGGTGAAATGGCAGTCCAAGTCATTGGGGAAGTGCATCAACTACCATCTGCTGGCTTGGCTTTCTACTTGTGTAATCTTCCTCCATATCCGGGCATCATGATCTGCAACTTACCAAAATTAGTAAGTCTTTTCCTGCAAGTGATCAGCTGCGATAAGCCAGTACTGATGAATCCCAATCACATCTGATCTGGGTGTCATGAACTGCAACTGGCTCATGTTGGTAAGGGATTTTCTGGCAAGAAGGGATTTTACAGTTGTATACTATAAATTTTTGTAATTCTATCTACCTTGCCTAGTTACAACAGTACCATTGTAGCAATTTAAAGGGCCTTTAAAACTGGGAAATATGTTACCTCTTTCAGTGTATGTTCCTCTTCAAGGGTGTAGGGATTCTTTCCCTGCTGCCCTTCTTATGCACTCTCAGTTCGATCCGCTGCTGTACTTCTAAAACTATCTCACGTTTTCCTCACTTTTTTAAAACGTATCACATTGAACTGTTCAGAAACTCTCCGAAGTTCCTCGGCCTGAAGAGCCTTGAGATTTACCAACTGTCCATAGCAGGAAACGGCAATCCGATCATATCGATCAATTGGATTGATCATGCAATGATGATCATGATCTGAGTGATGGCCATCAATCAGATCAGCTATTTCACTGTTAATCAATTGCATGTAATCAATCCGATCACTGAGCAACAATCAATGATTTGATCGATAATCACCGCCAGAAAATCTGACAAAAATTGACAAAAATACCCCTTAATTTGGTCAGGCGATCAGATTGTCAATCAGATCATTTTTTTGAGGGGGTGGTCGCCCCATCGAAAGCAAACTTAACGCAATCAGTGATCTGATCAGCACCTTAAATCACAACAATCCGATGCAATCATTGATCACCATTCCAAAGTTTGTAGAACCCTATTTTGAGGAACTTGAGTTCGTATTCTCTACAGTGTTGTTCTTTTCAAGAGAACTCCCAATTATTATCTAGAAAACCCCATTTAATCTTGACTTATCAAACCAAGTGCAGACTAAGATTAGAGAGCCCATCTGATCAAGCAATGTTTTTAGAGGTACAGACCAGTAAAATGATCTCCAAAATACTGGATATAATTAATTTACAGATGAATAATCAGAATGATAGGAAAAAAGAGCGTAGGGTTTTCATTATTCATTACCTTCAGCTCCATGGATTGCAAAAGCAGAATAATTTCCCACGTAGGCCTATGAAATATCACTGCTTCCTCATCAAAAGAGCAAGATTCAACACATTCTGCTGGCACAAACGCAAGGGATTCTTGAGAAGAAGAACCCTTGCACTCTTCGGGTCCTGAAAAGTGACGTAAGCAATGGTGTAAGACTCCCCCTTTTCCATCGCAAACTGCCACTCCCTAGTTGTAATGGGGAACCAGTCCTTAGTCCCAGATCTTGTGGCCTTGACCTCAATGAACTCCCTATGGCCGTGATCCTCAATGATCAGATCATATGGCAGTCCTGTCTCACCCTCCTCGTTCAACCATGTCACGGAAACTGAAGCATACTTCTCTCTCAAGTACTTGTAAGCGATGGCCTCCCCGAGGAAGCCAGTTTGGCGAGACTGGGTATTGTCGCTAAGGCCTAAAAGGCTCAAGGAGATTTCGTCGGAATGCACTGTCTTCTCTGCTTCAATTCGACTTGTATTTGAATCCTGCAATTTTGCCGAATCTGAGACTTGTTCTGTGACCATCCAGCCTGGATCCACCCCAACAAGACTTGAGATATCCAACCTGCTGGATTCTTCTGTAAGGCTGCCCCAAGAACTTGAGTTATCATGTAGAGCCTGCGAAGGCCAAGGGCTTGCCCCAAAATGGTGCATTCTGAGGGAATCAGGAGCAGTTCTCCAATCTGTTGGCGGCCAGTTGGAGTTGGCAGTGGCAGCACCGGATTTCCAATCAGCTTTCCACAGTGGAGGAGCGCTTGGTAATGTGTTTGTGTTGGTCGATGAAGGGGAGTAGCTTTTGGGGGTGAAGAATCCATGCGAGGATAACGGAGGCGAAAATGACCAGACTTCCTCTTCAGCAGGGAGGGCAGGCACCTTCTGGTTGTTCAGAATGAACATCTCTATCTGTTCCTCACTTGATCCAGATTCCACCATGCTCGTTATCATGTGAAGGAAATTTGCAAGTTGAAGCTCGCCATTTGCGCTGAAAAAGATCCTTGACAGTTCTAAGAATATAGAGTGAGAATCCGCCCCATGAGTCACATACAAGACATTATCCTGCATAGAAAAAAAACTCATGTCTGTAACTTGGAAACATAACCAAATAGAACAGAAATTGAGATTCAACAGGAAAGGAACGTTTGCTGAGCACAACAAAACTAATGTATTGATTGGGTTAAATCGCTCCATGATAAATCACTTCACAGAGGATATTAAATTAATAAATTAGACAGGCCAATAAAGAGTTATTGGGCCTACAGGTTCATTAAATAGATGTGTACTTGGGTCTAGTGCATCACACGGTCAACAGGGTAAATATAAATATGTGTTGGGATTCTATGATAAATGTCACTCATCCAATAAGGACCTTAAGGGAAGAATTTACATGCAAAAGGCTGCAGCATTCATGTCGCTTGTTGGATGTGTCACTTGATACTTTGATGCTGTACTTGTAGAATAACTTGTCGACGCCAACAGTTCGCAACAGAGGGAGTCTTTCGGTAGCAATTTTCTTCAGAGTTGTGTATTTATCGGGATACGACTTGAAAAAGAAGCGCTGTGCATAAGGAAGAGCCCAGTAGATCAAAGAGGCTCTCTCTGAGCCATCTCTCGTGCCATAAAATATCGCTTCACGAGAAATGAGCTGCACAGAAAACACCAATTAAACTCATTTGTAACAATGATGAAATGATTATTAACCCACCTCGGAAAGGGCAAGGATGCCCAATTTTTGCAGTAGGGAACCCACTTTTCCTCTTAGTAATTCCTTATCATTGTTAGAAAGCTTGCCGAAATGTATAAAATGAACCTTTTGGGAATGCTCGAACTGCTCTTGGAGCTCATTGTTATCGGACCAACATACAATCCCAAATGATGGATGAAGAGAAACCCATCTATCATTTACTGTGGGAAGCACAGTGTTCTTAACCTTTCTCAGACACTCCCTTAGGAGAACAATTTCTTCATCTTTTATTAACCCAGAATGAAGATCATTAGACCATTTAATGAAAACCTGAAAAACCTGCCAACGCACGGGAAAATTAGACAAACAGAAATGTCTAAAAATTTAATGAATTTCTGGAATGAAAAGTAGAATACTAGATGGGCTGCTTCAGCTGGCAAAGTTACTTTCAGCAGGTGTAGCAATACATCGATATACGTCCCAAACGGAGGGGTCTCTTGAACACCACATTTGCCAACAAAAAATTCATGCAAATTTGGGTATATTTTGAATAACGTCTTGTATCTTTGGTTTGAAATGCCATCTGTTGTTACTTCCTCTAGTTGATCAAGGCAACCAGTCGGATCACACCAGTAAACATGAATAGACGAAATAAAAGTGCCCGATTGAACAGTATCAGACCATGTCGAGTCGCCATGAGATGGAATGAATATCAGGGGGAGCAATCTAAATTGATCTGCAAT
Source organism: Lemna minuta (assembly GCA_024174645.1). Taxonomy (NCBI): domain Eukaryota; kingdom Viridiplantae; phylum Streptophyta; class Magnoliopsida; order Alismatales; family Araceae; genus Lemna; species Lemna minuta. Next base: position 4,490,032 of record CM044117.1, on the reverse strand, counting down.
GTTGAGTTTTGCTTTAGTAGCTGCCTCCCAGATAAAATTGTACAGCTTGGACATTTGCAAAGTGCTGAAGAAATCAAGAAATAAATAAAGAAGTTAATGTGGCAAATGTGAAAAATGCAACCAATGTTGACAATCTTAAACAGGAGAGAAAAGTAGATGCTGGGCCATTCACGCTGTTGACCTGTGATCCTTCCTGAAGTACTAAATCCTTGACACGAGAAGGGAAGATAAAAACGAAAATTTCAAACCAAAACTGTTAAACCATGGAAGCAATACCTAGACTAGTAAACGTCTGAAATCCATTTTTTTACTTTTAGTGCTAAGAATTAAGGTACAAAAACACCTATTAAAAATAAGACCATTAGTATCCTAGGGGTATTATTGTCTTTATATCATCTTTGAAATTGCTAGCCTTATTACCATTGGCTCAAGGTCAGTATGCATGATAAAAAAACCCTCTTTCTATGTAACCTCTTCCTCTCTATCCTTCATCTCCAGTCATTCTTTCATTCACGAAACAGATCCTGGCAATTTCAGATTCAATACATCGAAAAATTCAAAATATCATGATCTTCTGTTCACAAATATATCTGACATAGGTTTTAACGATCAATCCCTATTATATCCCACCTAGTAAAACTGATAACGTCCAATGGTTATCATTTGACTCTCTAACCTCATTATCTTTTTTATGAATACATAAAAAAGAGAAAGATGTACCTTGCCAAGCCAGGGCCTTCAGGAATCCTGCATAATTTAATGGCTGCCAGAGCATCTTCATGAGTCACTTGGGTCTTAAATCCGAGCTCCGAAAGAAGCCTTTTGTTTTTCACCTTTTCATTTAAGGAGAAAGATGCAAATCAAACATTGAGGAAACAGAAAGGTACCAAGAAAAAAGGATGGAAAGACGGCTGTTCAGTCAGTAAGCAAAAAATTAAATTTTTGTTCTTGTTAGATAGTAGGGTTTAGATGACATACCCAGTTATCTTAGGGTGTTTTAAGTAAAATGTATGATTCTCTATTTGCCTCTTTAAGGCAAATAGAGTTAAGTTTAATGTGAGCTTGTTAGCACTCATTTGCTCCCTGGGCAGCTGGCTCATCTCATCGTCCTGCTTCCCTATCTTCTCTCTACTTGAATCTCCTCCAAATTCATCCCAGGAGAGCCAGATTGCATCGAGTCAAAATTCAGGGGATGGGCAATATAGGTGCCAAATACGCAAGCGCACGCATGCTGTGCTGTGTGCATTGCTGAATCTGGTCAGGACATGTAGGCTTGTTGGTACCTGTACCAAGTCCAATGGGGTGTAGGCATGACGCAGGTGCTGTCAACAACATGCATCATGCCCACAACCCATTGGACTTGGCACACTTACCAACAAGCTTACACACCCTCAGCAAACTCAGGCCATGCATGCAGCATGACCTACATGCCCTTACCAACTTGGCACCAATGCATGCCTACACAGTCCACCTCCAGGTTTTGGCTCGACGCAATCAGGCACTCCAGGGTTCATTTGTTGGCTAAAGTTTACTTTGGATAATAGGGTTTATATGACATACCTTATTATCTCAGGGTGTTTTATATAAAATGTATTATTCTGCAATAAGACTTAAGTTTAATAAGAGCTTGTTTGCCCTGATTTGCTCCCTGGGTGGCGGGCTCATGTATTGCCCTGACACTTTACTTTCTCTCTCCTCAAAGACCATAATAAATATCAGATAAAATAAGAGATAACAACAGCGCAGACACAAGAGCCAAGAAAAGAAGAAACCTGGGGAACAGCATATAGGGCAAATGAACCAAGTATGGTTCGCACTTGCTCACAATCATAGAATATATTCGTGGGAAAGTGAAGATCTTCATCAACTGTTGACGCTATCCATCTGAAGTCCTGAAGACACTTTAAGAAGGCAAGCCTATGGGGAGGTTTGCCATTAAGAGACAGCATTCTTGCATGATTATCTGCCTCTGAACAAAGATCATCCCACGTTTTGTCAAGTGCTTCCAACAGGTACATACATTTTTCTCTCCGTTTCCCAGTTGAAACTTTTGACAGCAAATGAACTAATTCAGGCGACTCCCAGGCACTGATTTCTGATTCAAAGGAAACGTCTTTCAACTTCTCAACATGAACTACTTGCACAAAATCAGAAACCCCCAGCTCACGAAAGAAATCCCTCCATTTCATCAGCAGAGATTCTGAGGGACTTGTGCTGTAATGCTTCAGGTATATCCCGTCCAACACGTTCCATTTTTCATCCATTGGTTCAATAAGCCTGTCTATTTCAAGAGGATTCCCAAACTCCACGCTGAAATGAAGGGGATCTATGTCAGGACACTTGTACCCGTGGTTTGTCAAAATGATGTTGCTTTTCCGCAGATCTGAAACTATTTTATTCCTCTCCATCTGACACTGTGAACAAATGCTCTGAAAATGAAGCATCACATAAGACAAGTACTCAATCAACAGATCCTTGTCTTCCTTTGAACTCTGGGCTGCGGAAATAGCCGGCAAAATATGAGTTAGAATGACTTCATGGGCAGAGAGTTGCTGCACACCAATTTTTTGAAGAAGCCTAAACATGATATGTGTTCTAGATTCTTCTTCTCTAGTATCATGGAATGAAGAGAGAAAGCCTGAGTCCACTGTACGGAGTTTTGCATACAACCGAGGAAAACAACTGTCACGGATATTTTCAGTTTCAAGCCCAAACCTGCCACCTGGTAACCAAATGGGTCCCTCTGTAGTAGAGCCATATGAGCCATCAGAGAGAGGAATGAAAGGAATTCTTCGCAAATTGCTCAACACATCACTTTCAGATGAGTTGAGAGACAATGTTTCATTAAGAGCAATAAGCCAATCAAATAACCAACTGAAGCCCAACTCCTTAATTGAATGACTATCATGACATATTGACGATAAAATATCAGTCAGAACCTTGGGCCCATAATCTCTAACGCCTAAAGTCTTTGCCAGCTGATCAGATAACCTGATGTTCCTGTCCAATAAACCAAGACCAAGATGTCTCTGCAGCAAAGCATCAGAAAGGAGTTCCCTGGCCTTATCATCCCAGCCCCTTAAAACCTTACAAGGAAGAACCCACTCCAAATCATGGCCCTCCACAAGTAAACATTGTGATGTGCACAATTTGGAAAGAATCATTTGCGGAAGATGAGAGAAGAATCCGTGAACCTCTCCAATGTTTGGGACGAAACTCATAAACGTAGATACTGCTTTACCTGGACATGCCTTGAAGCAAGGAAGAGCAGTAAAACATGCTTCTGAATTCACAAAAAAGCGAGGAAATTCAGATAACAGCCACTGGTTCCAAGCACTATTTGCATCTATCTCCTCACGAGAGGAAGGCAAAACAAAATCACCCTGAAGAATGAACTTTAAACCATATGCTCTTAAAGGAAGAAAAGCAAAAGCAGGCTGCTGGCTTAGAGAAGGCACATATTCTCCAGCATCAGTCTCTTCAAGAGTAAATGCCAAAGCAATCTCTGTCATCTGTATCTCGGGTCTCAATACAGTGGATCGCAACTTTTGCTTTACAACCAGCCAACTCATTTTCTCTTTCCCATAAACAACTTTAACAATACCATCTCCAAGGATTTCTTTTTTCATAAGAATCAGAGAACCATCAAGAGCATTCTTGAACATTATGCACTTAAGGCGGTGAAGGAAGAGTAGCAAGGAAGGATGGAGATCTGAAAACATGGATATGATCGAGTTCATTCCAGATCTTTGTTTCAGTTGTTTACGAAAGGGAAGCACAATGCAAGTTTTCCAGCTTGAGGCACCATCGCCATCAGCTTCTGGAGATAATTGTCTCTCAAATAAACTGATGTCACGGGGAGGAATTATGGTGGGCAACACAAAACCAATAGGACCATCAGTTATATCAAATTTCACATGGAAGCCATTTGAATGAATCTCAGGAGCATCAGTCACCTGAATAAAAAAAAATTACATGTCCTAAATTTTCAAAGCCAAAATCACGTGAAAAACAAATATACATATATTTCTCAAAAGCAGAATCACTACAGACATGAAGGAAGAACCAAGGCAATGAAGAGGTCCATGTTTCGTGTCAAGTCTAAAATGATGCTCCATCTTCGAACATGGATACCAAATGCATAAAACAAGCATAAAACATAAATTGGTTACATGGGTACTCTGTCATTTCAACTTTTGTCTGATGGAGAAAGTTTTTGCCATTATAAATTGCTTAGCAAAAGAGTAGTTTCTTAAAAAAATGGAATTATGATCCTGAGGGGAGGATTCTACCTCTCTTTATTTACTAACATCAGCAGAGAGTGAAACAAAATTTGCCATTAAAAAAACATGAACTATCTTCAAAGCAAGTTGCTTCATCTACAGCTGGGTGCCAAAAGTATCAACATAGAGAAGTAACTAAAAACTCTAGAACATTAAGGATTTTTACCGCACCCGAAAGACTGATTTGAAGCCAATGCCTTTGTGCCCAATGTACCCAGATCTAGACCCTCTTTTTGTGGAACTACCAATATCGCAAAGTGCTTTAATATTTTCCGCCGAGAATCCACATTCATTATTTAAAATAACGATGGCATCAGCCTGAAGAATGAAAATGAGAGAAGGCTCGACATGTTGAGAATAGGTGTTGTCATCAGCATTCTGTACCTGAACACAGAATCAAAAGTAAAAGGCAGTGTTAGTGACAAGTACAATAATTATTCACCATCATTATTGCACATTTCATCAAGCTGTCTGATAGGTCATGATTAAGATTCTATTGGTTTCTCTGAATATGAGGGTGAATGAGGGAAGAAAAGAGGTTTCAAATGGGGAAGAAGAAGAGGGGCGCCACCAGACTGCTAAGAGGGCTGAGAGACATACGCATAAGGGTAGACAGAGCAAGAGATTGACAGGGAGGGGCTGATTCCTAGAGGCAATGCTTCATAACCCTTCCATGCCCAAAACACTAATCATCCGCCCTATTTCTAGACTTCAAGTAGGTCAACAGGGCACTGACAAGAACAGCCTTTAATTCGTGGAATAGTACAGTGAATAGAAAAATTCAAGTAATACGTCTGCTCCCTTCCACTTCTTTTCTTTTTAATTCATTCTGTACCTTGGGGATCTGATTATCTCTCCTGACAGTATCCACTGTCATCTTTCATTTATTACAAGCCACTTTTTCAGGTATTCTATCCACAAAAACAGAACCAGTGCAGTCTTGAAGAGAAGTGAAGGGGATGCAGCAACACAATGCCCTCACATTTGCTTGTGATTGATAGCATTAAGTGGATCAAGTATGGAATACCTAGAATTGAGAAAGCTGTAGGAGATTTAAGACTCAGAAGTCGAAAGCTGTTGCCAAGGTTATAAATTGCAAAAATCCAAATGGTTGTTATCCAGAGAATGTTGTAATGATCCGGCCCTGGATCTGTCAGAGGAGAAGGCCCACTCCTCCAGCCCGCCCAGTAGCCCAAGCATATAAGGCTAGATCAAGGGGCTTTGGGGAGCTTGGCAATATCTGGGTGAGTCCCGCTACTCTTGCCCACCTGAGCTCACCCTGGCCGTGACCATGCCCTTCCCCCTCTCTGCAGCATTCCCTCTCCCAATGGAGGGAATGCTCTCCCCTAATTCCAAATAAGCGGAAAATCTCCCCTAATGCTCTCCCCTCTCCCCGAGGCATGGCAGCCAGCATCCCAAATCAGAGGATGATCTCCACTAATTCCTTCTGAATTTTCCCATCTCTCTCTCTCTCTCTCTCTCTTCCTTCCCTCATTCTCGTGGACTTGGAGGTTGAGTTTCACTATCATTTCCAAGTGACGGAGATCTTGGCCAGGCCTTGATCAATCCCCAGGCACAGGGGGCTGTTCAACTGGTATCAGAACCAGGTTTGCCTGGCTCCCTTGCTTCATTCGATCCAATGCCAATGACCACCAAGCTGATGGTGAAGGAGCTGCAGTTGCAGAAATCAGGCATGGAGAAGCTCCAAATTGAACTTGGTAGCCCAAGAAGTTTGTAGCACAAGAACAAAAGGGCCTTGATCAATTCTCGTGGACTTTGTAGCTATAATCGGCCAACAACAACAGGAGCTGCAGGAGATCAAAGAGAAGATGTCCCAGAGACGCTCCTTCGACCACAGGTCATCCTCCTTGCACTGCCAGAAGGAGACCTCCACCTTCCACCGGACGGAGATCTTGGCCAGGCCTTGATCAATTCTCATGAACTTTGTAGCTCTAATCGGGCAACAACAAAAGGAGCTGCAGGAGATCAAAGAGAAGATGTCCCAGAGACGCTCCTTCGACCGCAGGTCATCCTCCTTGGGCTGCCAGAAGGAGACTTCCACCTTCCACCCCCACAAAGCCAGCAGCTCGGCTTCCTCCCCGGCACCGCCGAAGGATCCTGGGCAAAGAGACAGGAAGCAGCCTATGATTCCAACCAAGGCAGAGGATAGTGAGCCATCTGCATTCTCCCTGTAGCCACTGGCCTCTGCTGGCTTCCTGCCACCCCTACCTAAGGCCATTTTCCTACCGCCACTGGCTGTTGCACTCCCTGACAGCCCTAAAAACAGCCATCAGGGGCAAAACACCGTAACATTCTGAGGGGCCCTAAAAAAAGGAGCTGGCCTCTTCGTAAGAATGCGGGGCCCACATGTCATAAGACGGGCACACGAAGTTAACTTGCAGGCCGAGCCAAGAGGAAATAAGGCCTGCAGGAATAATACCTGCCCTGGACTAGCCGGTCCAACCACCCCAGACCAGCTCTGGTGTCCGGCCATTCTCAAAGTGAGAACAGATGACTTTAAGGGGTCAGCAAGTCTCCCCGCCGAGATGCCCCCCCTTCGAAACCTGCCGCTGGACGACAATCCAGGGAAGATGCCTACTGCGGTGCCATCACCCTGAGCTCCTCATCAGACACCCTTCGCCCCTTCACCCGAGACAGACGACAACTGGGAAAGGGGGGTTGTCGACGGAAGGACCTGCCCTGACGGGACAATGTTAGACCAATCCCCATCACCTCCCACTATGCCACCAACATGAGGCCCAACCGGCAAGGCTGCATCGACCACTTTATTCAGAGAACATGCTCCATGATGAGGGTCACCTGCCCCCAGCGATGGCAAGGGGCGACCCCTGAGTGGAGGATGCTTCTGAGTGGGAGGGTGCTTTCGGTGCAATCCAACTGAGCTAGATATCTGGGCTTTCATATCAGAAGCGACCTTGCAAGTATGGGACCAACGGATTGCCTATAAACCTGGAGGAGCACAACAGGACATACCATGCCATCCTACTTGGATAAATTCTTATGCTCAATAAAGTTGGCCAAGCGTTTCCAATTGGCAGATGTGTGGTCCCTCACGAGGCCGCTCTCAGACCATATCCCAATTGTGTGGGCGCTAAACGATGATAAATCATGGTTACAAGAGGGCTGATTATGAGAAGGGGTCGGGAGAGTTTGGCCTTCACATGATAGCTTGGGCTTCGAGGCAAAGAGGCTAGCCAACAAAATTAAGGATTACAAAAGTGTCTTATGGTGCTACGAAAGCACATCCGGGAAGAGAGGAGCAAATAGAGACAAGAGGCCCTAACAAGGTAAAACAACTAGAGGATTTGGAGGATAGACAAGTTCTAGTCAAAGAGGAGGCAAAATGACGCATCCTTAGTGTAGGATAGATGAAGAACAGAAGTTTGAATCCACAAACCTTGATCTTCAAGAAGGGTTTAGGTTCTGAGTCCACAGAACTAACCTCTTTAACCCTTGAATCCACAAGAGAGGTACTTGAATCCACAAGCACATAACACTCTCAAACAGGGAGAACACTCAAGAGAAGAAAGCAGAGCTCTCAAAAAGTGTCAGAACACCAAGACTCAATTCTCAGCTGATGTAATTGTAGTAGTTCTCTAGGGTGAAATAAAATATTTGTTGTTTTTTTAGTTAGGCCCATTATTGGGACATCTAGGCCCTAATAATGGAAATTGGTATAAGATCCATTTAAGGCCTGTTAAAGGAACCTTAAATGGATCTACACCTGATCAGTTTAATGATCGGGTGCTGACATCAGCATCGCTGATGTCATCATCACTGATGTCAGCATGCTGACATCAGCGCCCAACGGCTAATTTCTAGCCGTTGGAGTACTTGGGCTTCAATCTGGGCTACATAAAAGAATGAATGGGATGGAGGGATATGGTTGAGGGGGAGAATCAGAAGGTGAAAATGGGTTGGAGGCAATGATTGAGGCTGCTATGACTTTACAAAGCGGATGCTAACACGAGATTCTTCTACATGTCAGCAAATTGCAGGAGGCGTTCAAACTAGATTATGAAATTGACGGTAGAGAATCAAGAATACACTGAGTCACAAGTGGTGGGTCGCACTCGAACAAAGCAGTTTCGATTGTTTTCCAATGAGGGAAAAAGAAAAGAGTAGAAATGGTGTGGTAGAGAGGGCAAGGGTGGTGACCCTAAGAACAACATGCGCAATTGGTGAGACAATATTCAGAAGACAAGGTTCATGCTACAGTCAAGGGGTTAAATGGTGAAAGCTCTCCAGATCCTAACAATTCCAGTGTTTTTCTATAAGGAATTATGCGAGCTGTTTGGGCCAGATATGATGGCTATGCTTGACTAGTTCCATCAAGGGAATTATGCTATAGAGAAAATCAACAAATCACACCTCTTCCTCCTACCAAAATGTCCAGAAGTCATCATAGTTGAAGACTTTCACCCCACATCTCTATCCAACTCCATTTAACTTATAATGGTAAGGGTATTAACAAATAGGTTGCACAAGTTGATTGACGAGTTAGTTGGACCCTTTCAATCAGTGTTCATACCAGGTAACAGCTGATGAACAACACAGTTGTGGCAGGCAAGATAGTAACATCCTAGGGATGAAAAGGCACCAAGGGTTTCAAATGGAAAGTCAAATTTGCCAAAACATATTACTCTTTGGACTGCTTATGGTCATCTATGAGTAGGAGAGACTTCTTCGTGCTAAACCAGGTCTACAAATCAGTCGTGCCAATTCAGCTTTTATAGGCTTCAAATTAAACCAAGAAGAGATTTTGCAATGCTTGGAGGCCTTGGGAATACTGATAGAGAGTTTACCTATCACTAAAGAGGGGCAGGATTTCTAACACAAAATGGCAACTGGTCATTGAGAAATCGAATGCAGACAGAAGGATTGGCAAGCTAAGCAGTAGAAAATGGGAAGATGGGTGGTATTGCTATGTGTTGATAAATAGTCGTGTTCTGGCCAGAAGGAGAGTGAACAGAGATAAATTTGAGGGAAGATAATATTTTCTCATACATAGTGTGTGTATATATACAGGTTGAGATGACAGTTGAGTTGCAATGGTCATATTCCAACAGTCACCCAGCGATAGGGTATAAAGACAAAAATTGTTATGAATTCATGTATAGATGAGCCTATGGGCTGAATGTAATAATCAGTATAGGATAATATAGTTAATATAGACCAGTTATGATGGCAAAATTATTGGGCCAGAAAAGGACCCATAATTTTGCCGATTACCCAATCTGTTTAAACAGATTGGGTAATGGCTAGAAAAACTAGCCGTTACAACGGCTAGTTTTTACTAGCCGTTAGAGCTAGCCGTTGTATCGGCTAGCCTAACTTCCGGTACTCTCTTATAAATACATGTACACATGCATTTAATGAAATGAGGTGATTTCTACCTGTCTACTGTGTTCTTCCTGCCACTCTTCAATCTTTGTCTTCTAAATCCTTCTTGCCAAAACATCATAATTCTTACAAAAATAAAAGGAGATAAGTACAATTATTTTAACTTACAGGATAGAAATATAATATCGTCTGTTTGAGACACTATGGTCAATACTCATTGCAATCCCCATATTTCATCTATCAGTATTCAAGATGCCCGTGAGAGTTGGGAAGAGGCTAGAAGGCTTGATGAACCAGTTTTTGTGGAAAAGATTAGAGCTAGGACAAAGCTGCGGGCTGCAAATAGCATGGGACATTGTATGTAGACCCACTAAGGCAGGGGGATTAGGGATCTTAAGTGCTCACACAATGAATATGGCATTATTAATTAAATGAGTGGCCAGGCTTATGAGCCCTTGGGAAGATCCAGTTACTCTTCAAGCTTTGAAGGAGAATTATGGAAGGGTATTGAACTGGGAGAGGTACGCAGCCTCGGTTCGAGGGACATTGCCATTCAGGGTAAAGAATGAGGCAGATTTTCCCATGGGTGTGAGACTTCTACATTGCTCAGCTAAGAGATGGCTCCACATTTCAGTATTGGATGAATGACTAGTCGACTTGAGACTTCATAAGTGAGGCATTTTCTCACATTTTTGCATTGGCAATGACTCCTAGAGCCAAGGTAGGGGAGTGTTGGGTCGGAAAATCGAATCCAACTTTAGTTCTTGTCCAACCAAAGGGTTAAGGAAGTTATGAGCATGAAGCAATCCTTGGTACAGAAGAGACCTCAGAACAGGGAAACATGATAGATGCAAATAGATCGATGCCCATTTTCCATACAAGGGGCATACAAGAAGCTATGCGAGGGGCAATACAAGCAGAACCACCCAATCACCAGAGCATGTCTGTTCATCCAGATACAAAAGGTCCCACTGACGATGCGGTTCTTTGAATGGTTTCTCTCCTCAGAAGAAGACTAATAATGTGTATATTCCATATACGACTATACCTGGAAACCTTAATAAAATGCACTCTATGCTCGTGTAGTGAGGAAAGAACACCTCTTTTTTGAGTGCCCATTTGCTAGGACGATATAGAACTGCCAATTCATCCCGTCTGTGGGCACAACCTCGAAGACATCTTTCCAGGATTCAATTTGGAGGGGCTGCCATAGAGACACTGTGCTCTGGGCAATTTGGTTGCACAGAAATGATAAGCTATTCAAGGAGAGGGCGGCCTCTACTGAAGAAGAGGCCTATGCTGTGGAGGGTCTTGCAGCAGCCTAGTCCTCTAGGCCATGAGGTGAGAGGGAGTCAATTGTAGTAGATTGCTAATTGCGGGTCGGCCACTGATATTTGAGTGTTCATCCCTGGACCTTTTCCAAACAAAAACTCACATCCTACAATCTCTTTGTTAGGATCTTTGCAAAAAGGAGGTATATAGCATTAGACAGTGAAATGGGCCAAAAATAACAACTTGGACAGCCCATTGACATTTGGGCAGCAGAACTAGTTGTGATTTGTTGATTCACTCCATCCTGTAGTTCCCTTCAGAAGTCATCCAAAGATGTCATGACCTCTTTCCCATCCAGCCTCCATAATTTTCTATAAAAGAACATCTAAATGCGATCCAGACTTCATGCCCTTCTCCATCCATCCCCTTGATGATCACCATAACCTCCTCAAAAAAAGGCATCATCAATCTCGCAGCTGCTATGTCACTCTGATGGCCCCTCTGCTGCATAACCTCTGCCGGTTCCTGGGCCCACATCTAGTAAAAGTTTGGAAGTGGCCTGCAAAAGCTTGACCGACTTCCTCTGGCCAACATGTTCCACATTGCCCACCTGCACCTTCAGTAGCTGATCCATTTTCCTCATGTTGTTTGCCGCAAGGTGAAAGAATTTTGTATTTGCCTCACCCTCCAGCAGCAACTGCTGTCTTGATCATTGCCTGCAATTCATCTCCAGCTTCTTATCCCTCAGCAATGACTTCCCTCTTTCCCCATCAACTAAGTTATAATGGACTAATCTTTTACGTGTATTTTTTTGCTATTGTACTTATTGGGTCACTGGTTATAAGTGGCCCAATACAACTCTCTATATTAGCAAGTGGGCTATTGACATCAGGGGCCCAAGTCGAATTCTTCTGTAAGTGGGTGGACCCCACACACACTGGTATTTAACCTAGTCACTGGAACAGAAAGTCCAGGGCGTTTTTTGTTTCTTTCTTCAAAACCCTAGCCGCCACCTCTGTTCCAGAGGAAATAAACTACTACTCTATTGGAGTCTAACTGTTAGGAATTCATGTATAGATGAGCCTATGGGCTTAATGTATATAAAAGATAGTCTAAAATGACTAAAATTAATGGTCTATTTCACCATTAATTTTAGTATTTCCCGATTCTGTTAAGTCTGACAGAATCAGGTAACGGTCTGTTAAGTCTGACAGAATCCGTTACAACGGCTAGTTTCTACTAGCCGTTACAGCTAGCCGTTACAAACGGCTAGCTCCTTTTTTTTCTTTCTGCTATAAAACCTGTGCATACTCTTCTATGAAATATATTCTTCTTTTGTCCATCTACTCTCTCTGTACTTCTGCTCACTGTCCATCATTTTTTCTCTCTCTCTCTCTCTCTCTCTTGGCAAAGCTGAAATCTCACACAAACAATAGCCGTGACTTCATTGAGAGTTGAACAAGAGTCGCGTTAAGGCACATTATTTTAGAGCACTAACGAACGATAGCTATGTACAAAGAGGGTTAAAAGAGGTGGACACCCCCATTTCAATTTCAGAGTTCATGATGACGAGATGGAGAAAAGTGTAGCCAATTTTTCTTTCAGGGTTCCAATGATATGAATCAAAATAGGAGGACAAGGCTAAGCAAACAGTTCAACAACCGAGTCACAAAGTCTTCATCTGTGCAATGCTGGCACTTCAAACTAGGGTGGCCGGCCTAGTTCAATGGTTTTTAGAGGGTGGGAACTTCAAGCATGCTTTTAAAGTGAAAGGGCTTTGCAGAATTACCCTGTTGAGATAAATATTGAATGTACACTGTTTTATTATTGTATATATACACCCCTGCCCCTTAAGTAACATTAAAAAATACGACCATAAGCATTTCTCAAAAAAAAAATGACCATTAAACTTAAAAGTCGTAATAGACTATATAAATACCAATTAGGATCCCTTAACGAAAAAATTGTTTTTCTTCCAAACTCTCTCTCTTCTCTCCATCTTCTCTGGTTACTTCTGCTCACCTGTGTGCACATTGATGATCCTTCAAAGTTCAACACATACTAATAACTCTGTGAAAGACTGTCATCTGACTTCTAGATTTTATGAAAAAGGTGAATGCAAAACTCCCTGACTGGGAGGTGAACTAGAGAGAGTAAAGCCCCTGATCCTAACGACCATTTAAAGAAGTCTGGCTTACATATCGGCCAGACAGACCCGGGCTTGCAACCGATAGGGCTTGATTGGGGAATGCATCTGTCTAACAGAAATGGGTGGAATGACTTGCGGGTGAAATTTGGCAATAGAGAAGGTTGGAGACAACAATTCAGGAGAGGAAGACTGCCCTGACAACTGCACCAGGCATTGGCTCCCGATTGTGAAGGAGGCAATATATCACTTCCCACCCTCTCCAGCTGCTCTCTCATTCTATCTCTATCTTCTCCCTTCTCTATATTTAGTGTATTGGGAAACCTCACTCTGGCACGTACCCTGCTTGGTTCTCTCTAGTTTCTGGTGTTTAGGTTATCTCGAAGTTTGGTTCAGTAAATATATTTCCTGCACAAGACTATCAGTGGAATTTGGGTAGTTTAAAAGTTCAGTTCTACTGCATTCCTCTTCTCTGGCTGAGTTTGGCCTATCACATACATGCTGTGTTAGTGAGATATATCCTAGGGTATATACGTATCATTTGTATACCTCTAGGGTATATATATACCCCTCATGTGTAACACTCGATATATGAAGTTATTATCGTCTTCCTCTCACCCTAACCCTAGTTAGGGTTCTACATCGTATCAGAGCTCTAGGGCTCTAGATCCCAAGGGCTTGACATCACCCATCTGCAGTTGCCATCGGAGCCGCCAGTGCAGCCCAAACTGCGACCCGGTCACGACCCGAGTAGCAGCCAGCCACACCTTCCCGGATATTCGGTGGGAAGAGTAAGCCCTTCCTGGTATCATTTCCCGAGAAGGCAGGAAAGAAACGACGAATTCCCCAATCTGACGGTCCCAACGACGATCCCGTCTTGATTCGAACATTAACCTCTACTGCCATGTCATCCCCGCCTCCGCCAGGAAGGACATATTCAAGGAATCAGAGACGAGATTCAACAGGGTTCTGAAAGAGACTTACAAGTAGACTAGTTCATGGCAGGGTTCTCCAGTCGTTAACCCTCACAGCTAGGCATTGGCTGTAGAAGGAATCAAAGACGCGCCGGCCGGCTGTTTCTTCTTTAGCTTCTCCTCCTGCTCTCGAATCTTCTGCATCTGGAGAAGCCTCTCCATGACAGGCTCGTACTCGCACTTCTCGTAGGTGGCGCTCGTTCTCGTACTTCCAGGGGAGGAAAAACTCTGCCGACCGGCACTTGTTCGGGGGAATCAAGAGGTGAGCGCACTGATCGCGGTAGGGTATTGGGACCCTCGCCTCCACCATCTCCACCAGAGTCGCAATCATCGGCTTCGAAGAGCCGAGTTTCACCTCCTCTAAATCAGCCATGTAGCGAAATCTTCTCCAATTCTCAAATTCACGATCGGCTAACGCTCCAACCCCTACAAGGAGGTAGAGAAGAACTACGGCAGTGCCCACTTTCTAGAAGATTCGCGCATATCCTGTTCCTCCAACTTTTCACCACTTCTGCACGAGGAGGAGCTTTTGAAGGGTCTCCTGCAGTCTTCCTTAGCCGTTCAGAGAGACAAATATAGCCAGCCAGACCATAGTCATGACCTCTAACACTGACGTCATATCCCCTTGGGTCTTGACAGGTGGTTTTACGGAAGCTGATTTCGCGGAGAAGCCCTGTGTCACACAAGGTGACTCATCCTCTTCCATCAGTTCCAGATACCACGCGTCTTCACGGTCCAAACCTGCTGAAGTGGCATAGATTTGTCGAAGCCACGCTCAAGGCAAGACAACTGTTCAAGCATCGCACCGAGCAACCACTGTCCCCAACCCATCCTCATTGTGACGCATGGGAAGCCGAAGAACATTTCATTCTCGGCTGCTTGTCACGCACACACTTACCCCGGTGTTCAACGACAACTTCCCTCATCAGAAAACTGTTAAGGACTTCTGGGATCAGGCGACTACGTTTTGCAGTTGGGATGGGGATAACTGTTACCTCTTTAGCCTCATCGCCCGCGCTCACCTCTGCCAGGGGACGTTAACGAGGGTATGGAGTATGCCCTGGCGCATAAGTCAGTTTGGGATGAGGTCGACTACAACCTTCCGCCGGATGACACTATGTGTAAGGCCTTTCAGAACACCATTCGTCTGCGTCTCCTTGGGTTCTTAAATGGGCTCGACAAGGAGTATGATGATATCTGTCATTGCGCCCTGCACCATAAGGACGGTCTGCTCACCATCGACACGCTGGTCAAGGAGCTCCAAGAGGAAGAGAGCCACTTTCACCTCCATGGGGTTCCCTCTTTGGAAGCCTCCCGTGACTCGACAGCCCTCCTTACTCGACCTCCTACTCCTGCCTCACCCACGGACTCGACCCCAACCGACATGGTTTGTTCCTACTGCAGTCGGCCGGGCCATCTCCGCAACCAGTGCTGCAAGTGCTGGTCTGATGAGAAGAAGAAGGCGAAGAAGGAGGCCAAGGCCATAGTTGCACAGTCTGCTCAGTGCCACTTCCACAGCCAGCAGCTCGACAGTGACGGCGGAACAGCTTCAGGCGGACTTAGCTCGTCTTAGTGCACAGATAACCACTCTGCAAGCTCCGTCCACTCCTCTTTCAGTGTGTTCTCTTCTCCGGCCCCCAATGAGTGGTATTGCGGCCATACGACACTCACTTCTCCTCTTGTGTCGGATACTACATGGGTTCTTCACTCCGGGGCCACGGAACTCAAGACCCCGCTCAAGAACCATTTCATATCCTACCAGAGGCATTTTGGGGGTCGTACTATCCTTACCACGGGTGGTCGACGCCCTTCCTGTGGCCGGTATTGGGAGCAGTCTCTGTGGATGGTCTGGGTGTGGTTCATAACTTCCTCCACGTCCCCTCTTTGCGAGCCATTCTTCCGTCACCGCAGCGCCTTGTCGATGCGGTTTTACGCTCCTTTCATCTCCAATCTAACAGAATGTTTCTGTCCGACAAGGTGAGGAGTACTACACCGATTAGGCGGGAACACTGGCTGCTGCTGTTGGACGATGGGGGCCGCTCTCAGTGCTTCACGGTGCAGCGCAGTCTCCAGGTGGCGGATGAGCAGTGAAGGGACCGCCTTCAGTTAAACCACCAGCGTCTCGGACATCCCTCTGTCTCTCTTTTACAGCGTTTGTTTCCTTCGTTGTGCGCTGGATTGGACCTGCAAACTATTGTCAGTGAAGCTTGTCAACTGGCCAAGCATCGTCGTTCTAGTTTTCATCCATCTACGTCTCATACTTCGACTCCGCTGTTCAGAGTGCATAGTGATGTCTGGGGACCGACCCCGCGGGCTAGTCTGAAGGGACACGGGTATTTCCTTATTTTTGTGGATGAGGCATCCCGGTATACGTGGACGTATTTGCTGACCGCCAAGTCTGAGGTTATGGCAACCGTCCGTCATTTTAGTGCTATGGTTCAGACCTCATTTGGCCGTCGTATCCAGCGCTTCAAGTCAAACAATGCCTGGGATTTCTTTAATGTCAATCTCTCTTCCTTCTTCGCGGATCGTGGCATTCTACATGAATTCTCCTGTGTCGCCACCCCCGAGCAGAATGGAATGGCCGAGCGTCGAATCGGATACGTAACCTCGACGGCCCGCACTCTTTTGCTGAACTACTATGTACCATGGAGCTACTGGAGTGAGGCGATCTTGACAAGTACCCATCTCGTCAATCGCCTCCCCTCCCAGCCTCTCGCGTTCAGGAATCCACTTGATCAGATGAATGCGCCCTTCCTGGAGGTGAGCATGCGGACTGGTCTTCTTCCTCGGATCTTTGGCTGCACGGCATATGTCCACGACACATCCCCGTCCTTGACAAAGCTCGATGCTCGTGCACTTCAGTGTGTTTTTGTGGGCTATTCATCCCTCCAAAAAGGGTATCGTTGCTAACATCTGACCTCCCCACAGTTCTTCATCTCGGCAAATGTAACCTTTGCCGAATATGAGCCCTTTTTCAGAGTCCCCTCTCCCTCATCTCGCCTCCCGCTAGATGAGCCTTCCTTGGCTCCCTCGCCTCCCCACCTGGCGCCCTTTCCTTTTGTGGAGCCTCCCGCTCCACACCCTCTATCATATCTCCTTGATCGGTCTCGACTTGACTCTAGGTCTCATCCTGTGCCGTCACCCAAGATGACTTCGGAGTTCTCTTTCCCTCCCTCTAATTTTCTTCCTCCCAGTGAATTGTCCTCCTCCCCTCCTACTGAGTCGTGTTCCCCTCCCGAGGTCCCTTCCCCTCCCAAGGTCCCTTCCCCTCCCGGTGCGCTGTCTTCTCCTCCCGAGAGCCCTTCTCCTTCTCTCCTCCCGGTGAGTCATCCTCCCCGTCTATCGCTTCCACTCATCCTCCGTCGGGTAATCCGTCCCATCCATCTTCTGACAATGATGATGACCACTTGGGATGGCCCTTTGGGATGGCCCTTTGCCCTTCGGAAAGGGGTTCGTCCGTACACCCGCACACCCCTCTATCCATTATCTCACTATCTTTCTTTCGACCAGCTGAGTACCCCCTACCGGCTATTTCTTACTCACATCGAGTTGAATCCCATTCCACGCCGCCTAGCCGATGTGATCGCTTCTCCTCATTTGAGAGCGGTGATGGACGAGGAGATACAATCCTTGCTCAAGAACCACACTTGGGACGTCGTTCCGCTTCCTCTCGGCAAGAAGGCGGTGGGGTGCAAGTGGGTCCATGCCAAGAAGCATCATGCTGATTGGACTCTCGAGCGCTACAAGTCTCAACTTGTGGCTCGGGGGTTCACTCAGTCATATGGTATTGACTACTTAGATACCTTTTCCCCGGTGGCGAAGATGAATATTGTTCATCTTCTCTTGGCACTTGCAGCGCACTTCCAATGGCTCATTCGAAAGTTCGATGTCAAGAACGCCTTCTTACACGGCGACCTAGGAAGAAGTGTACATGCCGCATCCTTCGGGGTACTCTCTTGAACCTCCCGGCACCGTCTGCCGATTGCGGAAGTCCCTCTATGGACTGAAACAGTCACCTCAGATGTGGTTTGGCCCTTTCTCGTCCTTCATGCAGGCCGAAGGGTACACACAGAGCAACGGGGACGCTACTTTGTTTTTCCGTCATAGCTTGGCCAAGGTCTCCATTCTCATGGTATATGTGGACGACATCCTCATCACGGGGTCTGATGCTGCTGAGGCATGCCACCTCAATGCTGCCTTGGACAAGGAGTTCGAGATTAAGTCCTTGGGCCCTCTTAGTTACTTCCTTGGCCTCGAGGTAGCATACTCCTCTCGGGGTATTACTGTCTCTCAGCAGAAGTACGTCGTCAACTTGCTGAAGCTGACCAGTATGACTGAATGTGCGCCGGTCCGTACCCCCATTGATCCCAATGTCAAGTTGGGTGAAGGGGGAGACTCTCCTCTGGTGAATCATTACTAGTATCAGCAGCTGGAGGGGAAGCTTATCTACATGACGCATACTCGGCCAAATATCAGCTTCGCCGTCAACCTTCTCAGCCAGTTCATGCATGCTCCGCATTAGATTCATCGCTAGGCTGCCAACCGAGTACTTGCGTACCTGAAAGGCTGCCCCGGGAAGGGCTTGCTCTTCCCACAGAGCTCAGACTGGACTGTAAAGGTGTACACATATGCAGACTTCACCGGGTCAATTGTGGATCGTCACTCCACCACTGGCTATTACACGTTTATCTTTGGCAGTCTTGTCAGTTGGAAGAGCAGCAAGCAGGACAAAGTGTCCCACTCCAGTGCCAAAGCCAAGTACCAGGCTCTCGCCGATGGGGCCTCTGAAGGCCAGTGGATCTACGGGATTCTCTGTGACCTCTGCGTCGAGTATTCTGCCCCGATTCACTTCTTCTGTGACAACAAGTCGGCGATTGCCCTAGCCAAGAATCCTGGTCAACAGTGACAGATCAAGCACATCGAGCTACACCACGTTCTTCAAGGAGCGCATGGACGAAGGCAAGTTTGACCTCGAGAATGTTGCTTCCGCTCATCAGGCCGCGGGCATCCTCACCAAGGGGCTGTCCAATCCTCTTCTACAGCGTGTTGTGTCCAAGCTCGGCATGGATGATATCCACACTTCGCTTGTGGGGGGCTATTAGTGAGATATATCCTATATGGGCTAATGGGCTTTGTTCTATAAGCCCATTAGCCTTACGTATCATTTTTATACCTCTAGGGTATATAAATACCCCTCATGTGTAACGCTCGATATATGAAGTTATTACCGTCTTCCTCTCACCCTAACCCCAGTTAGGGTTCTACATGCTGCCACAGCAGCCCGCAATGTTACCCGTTAGAATTTAAGGTATGACCAACAGGACCACAAATTATCCCACCAAGTGACAAATGACTAATCAATAGAAATCATAGGAGAAAAAGTATATCACCTCAAACACAAGACAAAAACACAGAAATCATATGAACCAAGAGGGTATGACTAGAAATCAGAAGCATACCATTTCAAGCAAAAGATGCGAATCTTGCGAGTATAACTCATGTGAAAGACAGTAGAGAGCTCTCCCTAGGCGTTGATGCTGCTTTTTCAGCAAGTTACTATCAGAACAACTGGAACTTGGATCCAGACCAAATTCTTCACATCTAATAGATTCAATAACGAGGGCAGCAGCATTCTGGACCATCTCACCATGAGGCTCATTAGTATTGTGATCACCGGATACAATGATGGTTTGCTTATTATCAGAAGGCATTTCAACATCATCTACACCTGATATACTGATCTTGTGCTGATTATCAGAAATCGTTTCTATAGTGCTCGCTGCAGATGTGCCTCTTGTGTCCTGGGTAAAAACAGGAAAAACAGATTTTACAATTTGACTGGAACCTTGGAAAGAGGATAAAGTGTCTGCAGAAGATTCTGACTTAAAGAGGTTGTAATCATTGATCCACTCAACAATCCCAAGTGAGAGTCCAATGCCATGAAGCATAATTCGTTGCTCATTTCTTTGGCATTCATGTAACATAATCGCCGAGGCATCTTTGGTGGAAGAACGCAACCCTGACATCAGTATCTCAGCCGAAAACAGACGAAATTCAGAAGGTGTATGTTCGAGACAATCCAGAACAAACCTTGCAGCTCTACAAGCGCCAATTTTGTGTGTTAACCTTAAGGTATCATTCTTCTGGATAATGTGACAATTGAGCATGTTTCCGTGAGGAACAAAATCCTGGCTGTCCATACAACCCTTGCTAATGGCATCTAGTGCCCTTTGCGAATAGCATTTTAGAAGGGCAGCTGGAATATTATTTGTTCCACCATACGAGGCCAGCAAGGACAACAACTTCAATGCAGTATGGAAAGGGGAACAACGAATCGAAGCTTCCAAAAAATCATCAACAGTTGAGGAACGTTCAATCCTGATCAACCTTCCATCTGATAATGCAATGCATGATATCTCATATTCACGTCCCTCCTTGGATAACCATTCTAAGAGTGGACCAAATTTGGGAGCAAACACAGTGTCCCAGTTGGTCCAGGATCGTAAATCTGATAGCATGGGCACCAGAAGCAAGCACTCAATTGCATCTTTGGCAGAAACATGGTCATCGCAGTCAGCATCCATATCTACATTAGCATCCACATTTGCTCTAAGTGCCTTACTCGTGATTGATTTCCCAGTGCAGGAATTCCCCAGTAAAGCAGTAGCATAATGAATGCAGTTAGGGGTACTGCACTTTTTTTGCTTCCTGACTAGGTCTTGGAAATCTGCTTCATCACCAATAAAATGAAAATGGAGAGTAGGGAATTGCTTTTCAAGGAGCAGAGAAATAAGATGCTGTGTAACTGCACCAGGGTCCACAACGTTTTCTTGGGCCTGAGAGATGAAAGTTTCCAACTGTTTCCGGTTAATCACAAAAAGTGTGCCTGACGAGTCTTTGGCTAAATGAAGGCAAACTTCAGCAGATATTCGATCAGAGATCCTCTCCAAAAAGTCAATGAAATGACCATAACCGAGTGAAGAAAATGACTCAACAGAAAATTCCCTTTCCAGCCAAATCTCGCAATCACGGAATTGTTTGAAAATGGCAATTTCCTTTTTTAATGGCTGATATCCTTTTCCACAGGTAACGTTAGCTTTAAAATGACAGATGATCTTTTTTAAAATATCGTCCTCTGTGACTCCTGAAAATTGCATAAATGGAAGATAACTAAAGGTGCTCACCATAATTATCACAAAAAATGAAGCATTTTACTCAGATCAACAACCGTAACTATGACTCAATTATCAAGAGTCAGCACAACTTACTTCTTTCCAGATTCCCAATACGTGAAACATTCGTCGAAGGGTCATCTTCCTTCCCTGGAAGTTCGGACTTGATGAGCTCCATAGAAGGTGTTTGACCATTCATTTCATGCTCAACATGACTGGAAAGATCATAAATCAAATTCGCCATTCCACATTTGATAGAGGCTATCTGCAGCAATAAAGAGCTATATTGCATGTTAAAAATTCCACATGCTCTTGTAGCCATACGAAGGTGAGTAAAATGAAAAAGAATAATAGTCACACAAAACATCTAACGAGAAGAAGCACTGGGAAAAGAGGCCAAATAATTAAAATCTTCAGTTACGACAAGGTTTTCTTGTTGTTATTGTTGACTAAATCATATTGGGCTTATGTCCTGTAAAGGAGGTCTATGATGGATCTCAGGTTAATGGGCCTTAGGAGCTCAGTTACCCGATCCAGTCAAGATCAGGTAACGGCTAGAAAAACTAGCCGTTACAACAGCTAGTTTTTTCTAGCCGTTACATCTAACTAAGGCGCTTGTATATAAAGCATTAAGATGAAAAATACTGTATGTCTCTTGATTAAAAAACTATCCTCTCTCTGTGTTGAATTCTCTGTTCTCTCTCTGTGCACAAGCCTTCTACTGCAATTATCTACATGGTATCAGAGTAGGTTTCCTGAATTAAAGTTTTTGTTTCCTCTTTTCTTCTAGAGATTTGAAATTCATCCTGTGGGAGGAATTTTCAGCCTCTAGCACAATTTATAAATGGCAGAAGCCGGCTCTCAGATTCCTAAGGTGCTCATTCCAGAAGAGCATATTGTGTTACCTGTTTAGGCAGCATCATCAGGACGGAATATCACCATCTCTACTGATCGATGGCTTATACATCTTCCAA
Organism: Lemna minuta; assembly: GCA_024174645.1. Taxonomy (NCBI): domain Eukaryota; kingdom Viridiplantae; phylum Streptophyta; class Magnoliopsida; order Alismatales; family Araceae; genus Lemna; species Lemna minuta. The sequence continues at coordinate 4,467,844 of CM044117.1, read as the reverse complement.
CTATAGCTAAATGCAATGTCTTCAATGGTCATAATCTTATCCTATGGGAGAGAACCATCCAAGCTGCTATAAAACCTCGCAAGCTCATCCATCATTTACATGAGAATTGTCCTGCAGAGGATGATCTTAATATTCAGAAATGGGTGATGGAAGAAGAATTCGTCTTCACCTGGCTACTTGATTCTATTTCTCCAGAATATATGACTAGCTTCATCTCTTATGATACTGCTAAGGGGCTCTAGGAAGCAATTCACAGAAGTCACTCCAAGAAAGGTAATAAGGCAAAGATTGTTGATCTGATTAGTCAGTCATACACTCTTAAGCAAGGGGACAGAGACATCCTTACCTACTCACATGAGTTGCGCGCAATCCATACCGAGTTAGATCATTGTTACCCTCAGTCAACGAATCCCGTAGCCCGGACTAGGGAAGCAAACAACCGGTTATGTCAACTCCATCAGGGTTTGCGACTAGATTTTGAGACGGTTCGGAGTCAACTATATAACAGGGATGAAAGAACCTACTTTTGACGAGGCTATCTCCAAACTTATGCAAGAGCAAAGTCGCCTTCTGACCTTGAAAGGAGAAGTTGAAGGAAGTGTCTACGCTACCAAAGGATACAGACACCCTGGGCAAAACCAGGGTCAATACCCAAATAATGGATCCAAAACTGACTCTGACAGAGTTGGGAAGAATGACCTTGTATGCTCCTATTGCAAGAAACCCAAGCATCACAAGGACAAATGCTGCCAGCTACATGGCAAGCCCCCTCACCTTGCTAAGGCACATGCAGTGCAAAGTTCTCAGACAGGAGGTGGCTCAAATGTAACTTCAGCAAATATTCCTTCTTCTCAAGACTTCCAGAAGATGTTGCACGAAATTCAACATCTCAAAATCTTGCTCAACTCCTCCAGCTCGGTTATTGGCTCGACTTCCATGGTCACCTCTGGTAAAAATGAAATCATCTCTAGCTTAACCTCTTTTACAAACAAACATACAACTGTCTGGATTCTAGACTCTGGAGCAACAGATCATTTTTTTTTTGATAAAGAGGGAGAAGGGCACCCCAAAACAATACCCTCCCGTTGTCATTTAAGCGATGACGACAGATACAGATCATGAGCTACAAGGGTCCAATAGTTGAGGGGCCTAAACCACCTCGGTACCAAAAAGACGCAAAATCCCTCGCGTTGTGCTGGATAGCATCAACGGACGAGGTACAACCCCTAAATAAGACCTCATTCCTATGAATCCAGTGGGACCACAGTGTGGCAAAGATAGTCTGTCACTCAGCTTTGCGATGAAATGTTCTGCCGCCGAGAGACCGCCAGAATGCCTCCTCCGATGGTCACCACAAGGCGGCCGACGCCCGCCGCCTGCCACACTGCCTGGGCAAAAGGGTAGACGAAGAATAGGTGCTGACAATCCTCCACTGCCCTAGCGCACAGCGGGCATTCTGCTAGAACGTCCGGGACCATACGCTGCAGCAAGGACCTCGTCGTAACAGGTGCCAAGCAAACAGACTATCATGACACCACTATCTCATATTTTACATCATATGAATCCGTTGATCCAGGAAAACACATTCAACCTGTAGATGGCACTTACTTCCTGATGGTTGGAATTGGTGCCATCAACTTACAACCTATGGGACTTTTAACCCATGTGTTGCATGTACCAAAACTTTGTAAGTCTTGTCTCTGTACAAAGACTTGAAAAACTAAACAATTATAATATTCTTTTTTATGATCTTAATGCCTATTTATGTTCTAAGGTCCATGGATCAAGAATTGGACTAGCTAAGATCAAATAGGGTCTCTACTATCTCCCAGGCCTTGATTCAAGGTCTCCCGTGGCAGGTGGCTTGAAGGTGGTCTCAATTCAAGCCTCACCAACTCCGGTGGAACCCATTATAGAACTTCGTCACAAAATGGGTCACCCTTCTTTTCATCTCCTCAAACAAATGTATCCACATATGCTTAAGGACATTAAAATTGAATTTCTTACCTATGATGCCTGTCAATTAGGAAAATTTAAAAGAAACATATATCCTGCTAACAATAATCGTACCAAAAGGCCATTCCAAATACTGCATTGTGATGTATGGGGCCCATCACCACATATAGATCTTCTAGGACATCAATATTTTCTCATATGCACTGCCGACCATAGTAGGTTTACCTAGCTTTTTCTTCTTAAGCACAAGTCAGAAGTCACTAATTGTATCAAAGATCTCTGCCAATTAATTAAAAGACAATTTGGTGATGCAGTCAAGGGCCTTCGGACTGACAATGCTAAAGATTTCCTAAATAACAATATAAGTAATTTTGCGGCATCTGAAGGAATTAGACATGAAACGTCGTGTCCCTACACTCCTCAGCAAAATGGTTTAGCTGAGAGGAAAATTGGAGATATAGTTGACAAAGCTCGGACTCTCCTTATACATGCTCATGCCCCTTTGAACCTATGGGGATTCTCTGTCAACACAGCTGTCCATCTTATGAATAAGCTGCCATCCAAAACTCTAGGTCTTCTATGTCCTATAAATATTCTTGAGAATCTTTATCCTAGTGTCAGACTAAAGACTGACTTACCCAATAAAATATTTGGGTGCGTTGCTTATGTGCATAACCCGACACATAAGCACAATAAATGGTCTCATAAGGCACTCAAGTGTGTTTTTTTGGGTTATTCTACAGCCCAAAAAGGATATAAAGCTTATCATACTATCACTAGGAAGTATATGGTTTCTAAAGATGTGATATTTGATGAGAAAACGTGTTACTACACGTCAGACAAAAACACTAATCTTAGAGATCTACCCTATCTTCAGCTACTGATACTAGTATATCTAGTTCAAGTAAATCTGTTGATAACCAAAAAGTTCCTCTGCATCTCCTAGAATTATCTGTCAGTGATGAAGATTCTCTATCAACAGATGAATATTCTTCTCAAGCTCGAATAGATTCAAAAACCTCAGAACTCTAGGAAATTATGACCCTAGAACTTGTAGTCATTGAAGTCATACCTAGAGAGCAAGATTCAGCTCGTCTACCGACTTACCTAAATTTTATGAATGTCAAAAGAAATCCTCATCAACAACGGAAAAAACTGATTCACAAGAGATACAATCTCAAGAGGGAGGAGGGTTGTTACAGGAAGGGGGAGTATCACCTCCGGAAGAGGAAGTAGACTTAGGGTGGCCAATTGCTCTTCGAAAAGGAACAAGGTCTTGTGTCAAACATAAATTTCCACAGCATAAAAGCACTTCTTCTAAAAACTCAGGATATATCCATTCCAAAAACACCTCATGAAGCACTACAATCTTTCTATTGGAAGGAAGCTATGAATGAAGAAATGAGCGATTTGCCACAAAATGATACCTGGGAGATAGTTGATCTTCCCAAAGGGAAGATCCCTGTGAGTTGCAGATGGGTTTCTAACCTTAAATGTAAGCCTAATGGAAGTCTAGATAGACACAAAGCCATACTTGTGGCCCGGGGATACACACAAAAAAATGGCATATATCACCAAGAGACGTTTGCACTTGTAGCAAAGTTGAACACTATTCAACTTCTCATCTCTCTAGTTGTTAACTTCGACTGGCCACTTAGGCAATATGATATTAAAAATGGCTTTCCTACATAGAGATCTTAAGGAAGACATACATGAATATTCCCCTAGGATATGGGGATCGTACAATAAAGGGAAAAGTGTGTAAACTAAAGAGAGCATTATATGGCTTAAAACAGTCACCTAGAGCGTAGTTTGGTCGGGTCTCTCAAACAATGAAGACACTTAGCTATAAACAATATAATGGAGAACATACCTTATTCTTTAAACGATCCTCAGAGAAATTACTTACTCTACTCATTGTCTATGTAGATAATACTATTATTACAAGAAATGATTTTAAAGAAATTCAAGGTCTTAAAAGTCATTTAGATCAGAATTTTCAGGTAAAAAGGTTTGGTTCTTTAAAATATTTTCTTGGAATTGAATTTTCCAAATCAGGCGATGAAATTCTACTGACTCAGCAAAAATACATTATTGATTTGTTAAAGGAAACAAAACATACTCACTGTCGTTTAAGTGATACACCAATAGAGGTCAATCATAGATTGACTCTTGATGACAAAGATCCAAAAATAGAAATAACTTATTATCAAAAATTAATTAGGAACGGTTAAATGCCAGATGGAACGACCTCTATGCGGGCCAATGCCAGATGGAACAGTTAAATAAGGTGTACATTGTGCGCCTTGTACTGCTTAAGGCGATATTATCGACTATTCCTACCTACTTCATGGCCATATTCAGGATGCCAGCGAGGGTCCGTCGCCGGCTGGAGTCGGTCATGCGGGGTTTCTTTTGGCGCGGCTCTCGACAGGAAGGGTCGCGGGGGGTGCCACTAGTCGCATGGGAGACTGTGTGTCAGCCGGTATCCCAAGGTGGATTGGGAGTCCCGCATTTTCAGCATGTCAACATGGCCCTCCTAACCAAGTGGGTGGCTCGACTGATGCAACTGTTTGGAGATATCGTAGCGGCAATACTTCGTGATGGATATAGCGCTTCCTTGGACTAGCAGATGTGGCAGACCCCCGGGAGAGGCGATTCGGCATTTATTTCGTCTTTTCGGCCAATCTTCAACACAGTGCAACCCCTTCTTCTGACCTAAGATGGGCACAGGGGACTCTTTCCGGTTTTGGGCGGACGAGTGGTCAAGGAATGGACGACTAAGTCAATCCTTCCCTTGCCTATTTGCCCTCGCATTAGATCCAGAAGGTTCTGCCAGGCAGACATGGCAGAATGCCTGGGCGTCGGTCTTGCCATCAGCGCTGTCTAAGCAGCGAGTGCTTGATTTTATGCGGTTACAAGTGCTATTGGCTAATCAGTAGACCGTCTGCGAGCCCGGACGCGTGGATATGGTGCGGCCAGAACTTTAATGTTCGAGTAGTTTATCTTCGACTCCAAGAACGAGTGGTTCTGGAAGACCCACTATTCTTGCGACTCAGGCGTCGGGTGTGGAAGAGCCGTACTCAGTTGAAGATACGGATCTTCGTCTGGCTCCCTCTCCGTCAACGACTGATGACGAGAACTTTTCGACAACGCATGGCCCCCGACTCCGCAGGGGACTGCGCATTGTACTAAGGCGAATCTGGAGAACTGCGAACACCTTTTCGTGCTATGCCCCATCTCCCAGGCGGTCTAGCAATTGGTTGGTGTTGCTCGTCCGACGCTGACGTCGCTGGAAGATTTCTGGCGATCCATTGGAGACGGTCCATACCGGAGAGTAGCAGAGTGGCAACTCATATTCGCTACCCTATGGTCGATCTGGATCAACCGAAACGATGTCATATTTAGGGGACGAACCCCCGCGGTCGATGCAATTCTACACGATGCGAGGGGATTGGCTATCTCTTGGAATTAAGGCGGCGTTGATCCCTTGACTTTTGTATCCCTTTAAATTGACTTTGTACTTATCGTCATATTCTGCGATGACACCGGGGGGGTCCCATGCTAGTGGGCCCTTCTTTCTTTTTCTCAAAAAAAATAAGGTGCACTTTGTCCTCCTTTCGAAGGTCCCTGGAACAAAATTGATCGGCGATTTCCTCCCCATTGCATTATCCAACTCCATTTACCTTATCATTGCCAAAGTGCTAGCTAATCGTCTCCGAAAAGTGCTAGACAGATTGATCAGTCCATTGCAATCTGCGTTTATTCCGAAACGACAGATGTAGATAGCATTCTCATGGCTAAGGAGATAGTGGCGGCTTGGCGGCGATCCAGTACCCCAGGTTCCTTGTGGATGGTAGACTTTGCGAAGGCTTATGATTCCATTGATTGGCGCTATCTATGGAATGTACTCAAGCGCCAGGGCTTTCCGGAGAATTAGGTGTGATAGATGAAGCTTTGTGTGACTACATCATCATGCTTCGTCTTAGTGAATGGTCGGCCCCAAAGAGGATGGTTCCAGCCGCAACGTGGGATTCTGCAGGGATGTCCACTCGCCCCTCTGTTATTCATCTTGGTTGTGGATACTTTGGCTTTCTGCACAACGCGGTTGTGCTCGAGGGGTCACCTATCGGGTTTCTAGACGGCAAGTATCCCCGGGGGCATTACTTTATTGCAATATGCAGATGACACCACGTTCTTTATTCAGGGCTCCGAGACCGCGGCTCATACCCTATCTATGATGATGGATGTATTCACAGATTTCTCTGGTCTTCAGCTAAATCGAGCCAAATCCACAGTCGGCTTTAGCCTCTCAGCCGAAGAGCTCTCGCGGTGTGCTGAGATTCTAGCGTCATCGATCGGGACACTTCCTCTCCGATACTTGGGTCTGCCGTTAACCGACCGTCGCCTTCGTACACAAGACTGGAAGCCGATGATGGAAAAGGTAGAGTCACGACTGAGCGGATGGCGGGGGAGACTACTTTCCCGGGGCGATCGTCTTGTTCTGGTGAAGACAGTCCTCTCTGCCCTCTCGACGTACTTCATGTCTGTATTTTAGATGCCGACAAGACTGCGGCGACCACTTGAGGGTATTATGCGGAGATTTTTTTGGCGCGAGACAAATACGTTGCGAAGGGGCGCCATAGTTGCATGGGGGTTCGGTATGCCGATATCTTTTCAATGGTCGTCTTGGCATGCGTAACATGCACCATAACAACTTAGCTCTGCTATGCAAATGGATCGCCCGCGTGATGAAACCTGCTGAGCGACACCACAACGCGATGATTCCCCCTTTTACAACTGGCCTTCGAGGGACATTTCCGCTAGTGCAGCAATTCTTTCCGACCTTAGCTAGGAAACGGGGCCGCTTTTAGATTCTGGGAAGACAACTGGTCAAATAAGGGACGTCTGGCTGATAGTTTCCCGAGACTTACGCCCTTCTCATGGACCCTATCCGCAACTGTTCAATCGGCATGGACGAGAGCTTGGACTCCGGCCCTACACGTCGCTCTCTCTGGTTAGCGGGTGGATGATCTCTTGAATTTGTAGTCTCGGCTCGCGGACATACGACCTACCGCGGAAGGGATGCATAGATTTGGCGCCGGGCGCTTTGCTCGGCCAAGGCGGTGAACGAAATCCTTGCGTGGGCAGTTGACGGCTGAAGATGCCTAGACCTTTCAACGTTGCCAGTTGATATGAAAGCGGCGCCTCCCATTGAAGATTCGTCTCTTCGCGTGGCTCCTCCTTCAGAGGCGTCTCATGACACGGGCATTCCGCCAACGTATGTATCCAGATAGCCCAGTGAGCTATCCCCTTTGTAATCGGGGCGTGGAGGATTGCGACCACCTTTTTTCCAATGTTCCTTAACGCAGGAGGCATGGCAGTCGATCTTTGTGGCCCACCTAGATACCATATCAGCCGAGGCATTCTGGACATCAGTGTCGGGCAATTTCTTCAGGAGGGAGGCCGACTGGAGATGCATTTTTCGCCGTGCTGTGGGCAATCTGGACCCCAAGGAACGAGGTCATTTTCAAGGATGTCACCCCATCTGGCGACGCCATTATCTATGCCGCGAGGGGTTTCTTTAATTCCTGGTTTCGAGGTGGCCTAGGCCCCTCGACTTTGTTTCCCTGACTTTGGACTTGTGTAAAGTTTTCATTATCTCAATGAAAAGGGAACACCGTGTAGGGTGTTCCCCTCCCTCTTTTCAAAAAAAAATTAATTAGGAAGCTCCTCTATTTAACTCATACAAGATTGGATATCTGCTATACAATTAATGTTTTTAGTCAATTTATGCACTCTACTCGCAATTCTCATTTCCAAGCAGCTAATCGAGCTCTCAAGTATCTAAAGGGCACACCTGGACTTGGTATCATTTACCAGAAGATATGTAAACTTGACCTTGTTTTATACACGGACTCAGATTTGGCAGGTTCCTGAGTTGACTACAAATCCACAACTGGATATTGAACCTTTCTTGGTGGAAATTTAGTCACTTGGAGAAGTAAAAAACAGAGTCTTATCTCGAAATCCAGTACCGAAGCTGAGTTTCGTGCCATGTCAAAAGGCATTGATGAAGTCATGTGGATTCGGAACATACTAGACAAATTAAAGATTTCTTACATTAAACCGATTGACATTCGCTGCGACAACAAATCGGCTATCAATATCGCTCATGATCCTGTCTATCATGACAAGATAAAACATGTTAATATCGACAGATTCTACATCCAAGATCATCTTGAGCAGGGCATCTTGAAGACGGAGCATGTTCCTTCCGAAGAGCAGTGTGCAGATATCTTCACAAAGGGACTACCCATGAAGGTTATGAGCCACCTCACTTCCAAGCTTGGAATGAGAAGTATACACTCATGCGCTTGAGGGGGAGTGTTGACTAAATCATATTGGGCTTATGTCCTGTAAAGGAGGTCTATGATGGATCTCAGGTTAATGGGCCTAAGGAGATCAGTTACCCGATCCAGTCAAGATCAGGTAACAGCTAGAAAAACTAGCCGTTACAACAGCTAGTTTTTTTGTAGCTGTTACATCTAACTAAGGCGCTTGTATATAAAGCATTAAGATGAAAAATATTGTATGTCTCGTGATTAAAAAACTATCCTCTCTCTCTGATGAGTTCTCTGTTCTCTCTCTCTGCACAAGCCTTCTACTGCAGTTATCTACAGTTATAACTTAGAACCACAAAATCTCTATCATTATACCCTCCATTAAAATGTGTCCTTAAGTATAACAAGAGGCACTAGGGTGGAAAAGAACTGCAGAGTTAAGCATGCCCAGGCTTGGCCAGTGCAGGGATTGGTGACCTCCTGAGAAGAGGGCAACAGGGTGGAGAAGGACAATCAAGTCAAGCATGCTCAAGCTTGAGCATCACAGGGATAGGTGACTCCCTGAGAGGAGGGACATCAGGGTGAGAAGAACTCTACGGCTAAGGGTGGGTTTAGGCAGTCCAGGGATGGGTGACATCTTGGATGGGAAGAAGAGGGTACTTGCACCCGTTGATCACCAATTTCGGGTGGTGCTCCTTTGTAACTTAAACAAAAAAAACTAAAACCTGTCCGTAAAAATATAAAATTATCAAATTGATTGATTAACAGTAATCATGAAGTCAGCCCATAATTACTGAAGAAGCACAACTAGAAAAAAAATGGATTTTATCATAAAAAACATCAATGGTATCCCTTGACAGGGATAAATAGAATAAGAATAGGAACTTACCGCAAGGTGAAGTAATACAATGCCAGGGTAAACAGAGAAGACCCTCCTTGGTTGCTTTTTAGTCAATCTATTTTCAGGAGCATAGAAAGTTGACATCGTTGAAAGAACCTACACACAGTAGATGAAATGTCTCAAATGACAACAAATTATCTCGTATGCAATGTGCTTCTTGGTCAATTTATTTTTAGGAGCATTGAATTTCAACATCGCGCAAAGCACCAACAAAAAGTAGATGAAATGACAACAAATAATCCAGCATGAAATTTGGGAAATAAATGGAGTTCAAGTTGACAACAATTCTTAGTCCTCTGTCAATGACAAAACAGATTGTTTGCTTTGGAGAGAGATCATGAGACCATGAAGTTCACCAGGAGTGTTGGGATGACATGTGGAATCCTATTCTAGAGGGGGTCCTGTCAGACCAGAGGATAGAGGATCTCCTGGACATGCAGATGTCCATATTACATTTGAAACCTGAGAGGGGTATACATGAAAGCTGGGAGTGGGAAGGAACCTCTTTCTCTGTTTGGGGAGTCTACAAGAAGCTCAGAGATGGACAGAACAAGGAAAATCCAGACACCATCAGTGCATGTAGACTCTGGAAGCAGAAAGTTCCCCAAAAGGTGTGGGTTTTTGGATGGCAAGTTGGCAGAAGAAAATTTTCCAACATGAGTTGACAGTATGCTATGTGCAAGGATGGGGAGGAGGATTGCTCCTACTTTTTCTTTGATGCCCTTTTGCACAGGAGATCTCGACCAGACACATTATCTTGGGGTGGACATCACCTCTGATGGGGCTTTCTGGGGCTCTTTCTGGGGTGGAGCATTTAGAAGGGAGGAGAGGGGAATGATCTTTGCAGTGTTATGGGCAATCAGGCTTCACTGTAATAAGGTTATATTCAAGGGGATGATGGTATCGGCGGACAGAGTAGAACACGATGTGGGGATTTTGGCTGCAAGTTGATGTAGAAGGGCATGTAGGGTGGGAGGCGGGCCAGCACAGAAAAACTAGTAAATGATCATATATATGTAGCAATGGGGAGTTGACCTACTTTGGGTGTTCTTCCCTTTTTGAATAAAAAATATACGAAAACAGAGTCAAAAAAATGGCATTTTCCCACAAAAAGCAAATAAGTTGGCATCTTATAAATCCTTCAGGTTAATTATGAAAAGATTACATATTCTTAGATAATTTAGAGATCTAATGACCCTCTAAATTATGAAAAAAAATCAAGTAATGCTCCTTAATGGTTACCTATAATAAATTTTAAACACAGCAAATGCAGATTGAATGACTACTTATCCCTCGTTCATATTAGAAACAGTAATTTGATGATCCATTCAGAAAAGCTGATTTTTAAATTGTGAAAAAAAAAACTAAAACAAACCATTTATGTTGCATGTAACCACGGGAAATCAATTTAGCAGCAAAACATTCAGAAAGCAACAGCAGATACCCCAGAAAGGAAACTTTCTTGCACTAAACAACATACCTCAAAAATGGGGCGTTTCTTGCAATCTTCTTTCCACATCGCTACAAAATTTTGTATCATACTCTTATTGAGGACAATTGGCTTCTTTTGCTCAGTTAATAATTTTCCCTTTTTCCTTTTTCTGAAAGAGGGTGGGGTTACATCAGCTTCACGTTGCAGCCCAAGACGCTTTATCTCTTCAGTGGTTGATGGATAAGGACAGCTACTAACACAATGCTGCACATCACTATTAGACTGGGGGCTGCCTTGATAGTGAGACTTCGAGTCACTTCCACTGTCATCATCACCAGAGGAATCAAACTTTATGTGTTTACCTTTAAAATCCTCACAAGCTGAGGAGAATAACTTGATCCGTTTTGATAAAAAACCAAAGCGCTTATCAAGTGCCCGCTTTTCTGGCAGAATGTTAGGAGGCTGAGACGACTGTTTTCCTTTTTGTTTCCTTTTACTACTGTCAAACCTTCCATGAAGCATGAAATTTTCTGCTCTTCGCCCATTTCTGATGAAGCCAAGATGCATCCTAAATCATACAGGAAAAAAATACCTTCAAATAAGTGCAACAGATATAAACTGCACATCAAATAACTCTATACAAAGAAACATAGAATGCTAACAATAACAGGTTTCTGATATGACTCAACTCATCAAAATGAATTAAATAGTTGAAGTTCGACAAGAAGATACAGTTCCCGTTTTCCTATCACTTTTAATCAAGAACATTGAGAGACCAAATAAAGTTTTAGACACTCTGATCCTCGTGTCTAAACTCCCTTGGCTGCATATGGCTTATCCAAATTTCTCAGTCCTCCCGTTCTCCTCGATGGTCATTTCATCTCCCCCCTTTTCCTTCACTTCCCAGGTCTTATTAATAGTTGCTGTCTCCACCTCAAACATCGGGATAAGGTGTTTCAACTTCCTCCCAGCATCACATGCATCACATGATGCTGAGTGAGTTAAAAGGAGGGAATCTCCTTCTCTGCCATCATTCCATTTCTCCACCTCTCTCCAATTATCTTCAATCCAATATCTACACCAGATCATATATATGAAAATTGATCAAGGACATTGATATGACCACAGGCACAAAACTTATCTATAACCTTCAGCAATCAAGAAAGAGCCACCATGTGGAGGAGCAAGAGGTAGAGATTGTGGAGACACATGTAGTGAGCAAGTGACTCGCTATGGATTAGAAATCACCAACATTTTTAGGTTGGGGTAGGGTTCTCTTTTAGGACTTGGAAACGCCTGATGCAGATCTGAAGGACCTCAACCATTCCACAAGAAACCCTTGACAAAAGAGAACCCTACCCCTCCCTAAGGTCATTTTAAATTGTTGAATATGGTGTTACTTGTATCTTTGTGGTCACTCGGCCATGTCCTATTACTGGCCCTGTATTCTACCTTTTGTACTTATTGGGCCACTGGTTATAAGTGGCCCGATACAAATATCTATATTAGTAAATGGGCCACTGTCATCAGTGGCCCAAGTCGAATCCTCCTGCAAGTGGGTAGAACCCAAGCACACTGGTAGTTAGCCCAGTCACTGGAATAGCAAAAGTAAGGGCGTTTTTTGGTTCTTTCTTCAAAATGTAGCCGCCACCTCTGCTCCAGTGGAAATAAACTATCCTATAGAAGTCTAACACAGATGATCATATCAACACCTTACCACAAAAGTTTTTTTCCAACATCTGGCTCATTCTGAAAAATAAAGATATGGAGTGATGAAAACTTACTCAAGAAAAAAGGTAATTATTTTTTGAGAAGGAAGAGAACCAATAATTTCAATTGTGATAAGAATAAATATCAAAAATCCCAGAACACAACGTATTTTAAAATTTTATCATCTTTTAGCAGTAGGTATGGATGAACGGGCTGCTACATTACAGCAAGAAATTTACAAGCATACATCCACGGTGAAATTAATAGAGTTTCAGGACTTACCCTAAGCCCTGTATCCGCACTCCGAGTTTTTCCTTACAACTAACTCCATACTTATCCATAAGGAAACTTAGAAACTCTTCAGGAACAATCAATTTCTTGATCTCATTAGAGTATAAGATTAAATAGGAAATGATTTCCTCGTATGTAATTTTTGGCACCTCAGTAATGTCAGATGGAACCGAAAAGTAGTGACAAACGAGTGGGTGCCGTAACAATGGCCCCAGTCTAAGAGCATCAAACTGTTGGATCCCTTCACTCATGCAAATAGAAGCATCCAAGTCGTGAACTGACGCAAATTTCCACACACCAGCAAAGCAATGTATGAATGCATTCACCTTGCATACAAAAAAGGAGAATAACCGTAGAAAATTAAAGAGGATAGATGATAGAGATTATCATTTAGCTGTGGACAGAACAACAATTCCTCAGCTTTGAGCATTTCAATACCAAAAGATCAAAAAGGAGTATAAATGCCTAAATCTACTATAATTCAGACAAAAAAGTTCATGATGCACAATGATATTTAAAAATAGAAAAAAAACAAGTGCACTCTCGAGAAACAAGAGAAAGAATTAATGAGGCAAGAGGAACATTATCTAGGAGTCAGAGTCAACTGAATGTTGAGGTCCAAGTAAAATAGAATTCCCTCGGCTATTTCAAAGAATGTGCATGTAGGAGTCACATCCCTTTGCTTTGCACCAAGAGTGTTCCCAAACATTTCATAACCAGAACAATTCAAACTTTCTCATGGACATTCTAAGCTCATGCAATGATAAAATGGATCTTTGATAAGAGATACTAAATAGATGACACACATAATAACTCCTTAATTAGAAAGCAAGACTTCAGCTTTAATTGAACAGCTTAACGACTCAAAATGGAAATTCATAACGTTGAACTAGCTCATACTATTTTGTAGTTAAGTTCCCTGGAAATTATTTATATCTTCCGACAAATTTCTCTAAGATGGAACAAGGTATTTCAAAGAACAAACTGCAGAGGGATTATCTTCCTCCAGGACTCGAGGCACTGATGATGACACTTGTCATAAAACCTTAGTTAAGAATTAAGACTTCAGTTAAATTAACGATCTCAAAAAGCTCAGAATGGAAATCCCAAACATTGAGTAAGCTTACACTATTTGGTAATTAGATCAGCTGGTTATTAGATAAATCAAGATGACATTCTAATCATGTTACCAGGTAAAGCTCATTTAGAAAGTAAGAATTTTGCCATAATTTAAAATCTCAACTTCTCAAAAGGGAAATCGAAGATTCTGGTCTACCTTATACTATCTGAGAATTAGGTTAACTGGTTATTAGATGAAACAGACTTCATATTGATTAAAATGAAAATCTACAACGTCAATCTAGCTTATCCTATCCGGAAAATATATTACCTGGTAATTAGATAACACAGGACTGAATATTTAGATTGATTACCGGGTTAAATTCATAAAGAAAGTAAGACTTCAGCTTTAATTGAAAATCTCAACAATTCAAATTGCAAATCTACAACGTCAATCGCGCTTATACAATCTGGCATAAATCAAGCCTGCAAAATTTTAGTTAGATTAACTGGTAAACCTCAATTCGAAAGTAAAACTTTATCTTTAAAATTTTAGTTAGATTAATTTAAACCTCAACGATTCAAATTGTAAATCTACAAAGTCGATAAAGCATGTACCTTGCTCTCAATGGCAATCAGATTGCGGAGATACGGAATATCCTGAAATTGGAACCCTAGAGACGTCCAAGAATCCACCCGGAGAGAAAGCAGCGCCATCTGCGACACTTTCCAGGCAGATACAGTTTCTCCCGCCGCTAGAATCTCGCAGTGCGCCCTTTCTAAGGCCGCCTCCACTCTTGCGCACAAATCGTGGAGAGACGGCGCTTGCGGAGGAAAGTTCCAGAACTGGAAATAGGGAAACGCCGCCGTGGCAGGGTAAGGGCTTTGAGGAGGAGCGAGAGGGGGATAATCGTTCGGTTGATCGCCGCCGTGGCGGCGGCGGTCATGCTTGCGGGGCATGAGAGAGAGAGTGGAGTCACGGCGGCGATGGAGGAGAGAGAACGAGGTTTTTAGGGGTTTAAAGGAGGTCTAGTTTTAGGCGGGAGAAACATCTACCGGCTGTTCGCGATGGGCAGGATAGATCGATCGTTAGACCCTCGTTCTGGCGATCGATCGTCGTCGATCGTTAAGAGTGTGATATTTTTATCGAGGGAGAATCGATGGATTGGGTCGATAAAATCAATCTCGATAAATCTGAGTTAATCGATGACGTCAGATCAACGGTCCGGGGCTCTTAAAGCAATAAGGGAGATGAAGGGACGGTCGATTTTTATTGATCAAAAGGTCTTGTGCGCCGTCGATGTCATGGACGGATCGTCGATCAATTCAAGAGAGAGAGACAGAGGTGTGAGGAGGAGGAGAAAGCCATGAAAAGATATTCTCCATGGAAAAGCTTGAACTCTTTCTAGAGATGCAGCGAAGATTCTGAAAGAACTGCTCAAGGATCCAGACAGTTACTGTAGCAATTGAGCAGCTCAGAAGCAGCTTTCGTTCCTTCAACTCAAATCAAATTTCCATAAATAGAAATGGAGAGCTCAATCATGCAAACAGCTTGTTTTTTAAAGCAGTTCTCAAGTCAGAGGAAGAGTTCAAGCAGTTGCTTGCCCATCACAAGTTGCTATTCATCTCCAATCTCAGACTCTAGAATTTGCCCTATCAAATTTCATGGCACAAAAGGTTATTCAATTTTCCTAATTTTAAAAATGAAAACAAAAATTACCTAATTTCAAATTTTTTTAAGAGAACTTTTTGAGCAGCAAGAGAATCACGGAAAAGTAAAAGCAACATTAATTAAGAACTAATTGATGAAAATTATACATGTGAGGATGAATTGTCTCTATCTTTACTCGAATTTTTGTCACAAATCTTGGCTCGTGAATTTAAAATTTTAGAATAATTTTAAATTGTTTCTCCTTGCATGCATATTTTTTGTGAATGAGTTCTTCATGAAATTTATAATAGAATGTGTTTATTTGGTAAACTTGTGTAACATTCTATCATGTAAAATTCATCACCACTATCAAACATCGAGGGGAGACAAAGAGGGGGGTTTAAGGTTTTTAAGATTGATCAGATTGCTGATATTAGCTTGATCAACAATCGATTAAAAATAAGACTTTGCTGAGTCAATGATTGATCAAAATCTGATCATTGGTTCGATCAAAAAAATGCTGCACCTTGGGAGATCCAAGCTCCCGCATTTACTAGCAACTCCTTATCTTTGTGTGGCCTTCTTCAACTAGTATCTCTCTCTCTCTCTCTCTTCATGACTTCTCAGCAGTGCTCTCTCTCTCTCTAGTCTTCATGACATTGGAATTCACTCGATGTCAATCACTAAAAAAGTAGATCTCAATTTGAATAAAGTTTAATTTGAGTCAACAATCATGAGTCAATCAATTTTGATCAATCATGATAGGACACGGCTATCGATTTTGACAATTAATTTTTCAATTAATTTATATTAAATGTAAAAAAATTTTTATATAATGCTTGATATGGAAATCAAGGGAATAGGGCAACATGCACCGAGACTCGAGACTAGGCTAGTCTTGGGTAGAGAAGGGAAGTTTTAATAGGTGGATTGCTTGATCGACGATGTCATAATTTGACCATTTATTTTGTTTCATGCCAATTAGCTTTGGTCATCCCAATCAACGTTTCAAAAATTTTCTTGGACGATACCTTTCCCTTAGGCATTAGATGTGATATGATGATACAAATTGGTGACTCATGGCCTTAGTTTGATTGAGTATTTTGTCAATTGAACAAACAAATCATCAATTCGTTGATCCAATCATCAATCACCGTCCACAAAGAAACCCGTCATTCTAGGATTATATCGAGGTTGATTCAAATTTGATTGTTGATTCAATCTAAATTGGCCTTCCCTTGTCCTGGATGCGAAAGGTCCCTCTCAATCAATCCATCTCCTTGATATTGAATTTTTCTATATAGATATCAATGATTCCCTATGTTCAACCCATCAATAATATGGATTGTCCAATCCTATCTATCATGATTCTTGTTTAGGGGTGAATGATGACAATAAGCATGGAGAACAAGAGAGGAGATGAGTATGCATGATTGATGGGCCTGGTTTGGGTCTAAATAGAAACCACAAATCCAATTGGGTTTTTATTGGGTGGTTACTAATAAGGGGGTTGGTACTCCCACTAGTTCCATTTTGAGCCCATATTAGAGCTGGTTGACTTCCCAAGTCCTTGCTTAGAAAATTGGTATTCAAGATCATTCATTTGTAATTCTCAACTTGAAGCACGCACCCTGTGAAATTTTCCAAAACATTCATGCAGTTGTTTTGTTCTTGGTGAAAATGAAATTATAGAACATGAAAAATCACTCTTTTGCAAGTTCGATGGAGAAGAGAATGAAACCTAGGCAAGAGAAAAATATACAAATGTGAAATACGGGCACTTCTTGGAACACCTACTGGAATTCCTAAATATAGATACAAATATTATACAAGATACAATAAAAGGGTCATCCAATGGGCTTTAATGGAGGGATAGGAATTACTTCGGAGAGTCCATGCTTCTGTTCATTTTGATTGATCTTTATATTGTACTCCCTTGCAATATAGCACAATGACATAAATGAGAATGGCAATTTGGTGGCGTACGACCCCCGTCGCCACCAAGACACGATACCACGGCGCCGGAGGAGCCCATTTGCGCGCGCGCATCTATCCGCTATCTTTATTTATTTATTAAGAACTTTTGACCCGCACGTGTTTAAGTGGGTCCTCGCTTATTTCCCTCTTCCTTTTAGGCTTTCGGGTGGGTTCTTCCCTTTTTGGGATCCCATTCGTGAAGCCCTTTCTTTTGTGAACCTTTATTTTCTATGAGTATTTTGGGTTTTGGGTTGTGGGCCTCAAGTGGGCCCTTTCCCCTCTCGGCCCATTATGGGCTCTATAAGAGGGGAAGGGACCCCCCCACAAACCCTAGCCGTCATTTGAAGAAAGAAAGGCGTGAACTCCCTCTCAAGTGGCTGCTCAAGGAAGATCGGAGAAGAAGACCAACCGTCGCCTCCGCCCCCGCCGCCGCCGCCGCACGCCGTTGTGCCGCCGCCGAGACCGCCGCCTCTTCTTGCTTCCATCACGCATTATCACGGTGGTTCACCGCCCAAGTCGCTGATGGATATTATGTGGCATATAAGCCAATCACACTTTCATGTATCTTGTTCATTGAAATGAAATTTATTCATTGTCATTCTTGTGTGATGTTTGTAATGAAGTCCATGAGCATGTGCAATGACTAAGTGAATTATGATGAGATCATAATATAGTGATCACTAGTCTTTAAATATATGTTCTAAATATTCCTATTCGTGAGATATTCGAGAAGGACATCGAATTATCCGGAAAGAATAGCACTATCTAATCCAACTCATATGATGAGTATGGCTGATCCTATAGCCATCGGTGTGGAGACACTAAGGATAGATAGTGGGTGCTCTTTGGAGAAAGAGTTCACTGAATTGATCCGTATGAATCCCTGAATGGTAATATACCTAAATTGTCAATCAGGTTTATTCATGTCACGGTTGTGTACGTGGTCCTTTGACCTGAGACACCAAAGACATCTTGTGGATGGATGGTCATGTTTTGACTATGACTTACGACCCCCTAGCCACGGGATCTCCAAAACGTCATAGATTGGATACGACATGAAGTCCGCGAAGGTGATTGAGTGGTCAAGATGGGATCATCCACCCTCGGTATATGAGGAGATCGACTCAAGGAATGAGATGCGGTTAAATCCTTGGCCAAGGTAGCGGAAATATTAGAGAAGTTGTTCTCAATGATTTCTTACTTGCATCAGTACTAAATTGAGTGACAGATTAGGGTTTGACAATTAACCATACCCTAAGTCATTCATGAGTCTCGTGTGGATTAAGGATTATACGTACACGGTAACCAATGACAGAAAGGTTCCATGAAAGAGTTCTAATATACTCCATATCTCATAGAGCACGTGGTGTAGCTTGGCACCCACCGGGCTGGCGACTCAACCTGTCGATTGGGTTAAATCGATCCTTATTCAATTAATCTATGTGTTGATATAGTTAATTGATAAGAAGGACCAATAAGTGTTATTGGGTTGATAGAGTCATTAACTGGCGAGATATATGGACCTAGAGGGTCACACACATAAGGTCAATGGATGTCGGTGGATATAGACATAATAATAAGGGTTTTTGTGAAAAGTTCACATTCCCAAAGTCTATAAATAGGGGGAGAACGACCATAATAGAGGTGCCCATGCAAGCCTAGTGGAACTTCTCCTCCCTCTTCTCTTCCTCTCGTGGTGACGAGTGTTCGAGAGGAGATCCGATCGTCTGGAGACTGTGTGGATACCGCTAGAGGCCGGACGCTTGAACAGTTGAAGAACTCTTTCAAATGATCCAAGTAAGTATGAATTTTATTGCATACTAGATGATAGGATCACCTAGAATGGATGATGAGATCATCCATTCTTGGTTGATTCAACATACTAGAGTATGAATGTTGAATGTTTTGATTCAACACCTTCCGCTGCAATCATTATTTTGGACGAAGATTTGGAAAGCTTTTCGAGCCTGAGATCCCAGCAGTCGCCGCTGCCGCCGCCGCCTCAGGCCGCCTCCGCCGCTTAGGTTTGTTGTGCCACCACAACTCCACTCCACCTCCATCTCCATCCACCTACGTCCTCCTCCACTATGCCCACACGATCCACCCTCCTTCCCGTAAGCATCCTACTCAAATTTTTATCTCCGTCACCACCCCCATCCGATTTCCTCCACATCTGCCTCCCCACCACCATCCCGAGTTCCCCTACATTCCCGCGTGACCCCTCGCTCACGATCGGGATTCCCCTCCCCCTCACCTTCACGTGATCGTTGAGATTCCCCCTCCCCTCACCTTCCCGTCCGCGATACGCCCTTCTCGTCCTAGCCTGAGTTTCCTATCATCCCGATTTCTCATTCGCGATAAGCCCATCTCGTCACTGTACCTGACGCATCCCTCCACGACCACCGCCAGGATCCCCTTTCCTGTCCCAACTTCTCTACTCTGACCGCCCGAATTCTCCTTTCCGACTGCTCGAATTCTCCTTCCCCGACTCGACATTCCGCAACCCAATCCTTCCCCATTCCTCAACTCCAAAGCCCACGTCTTCCCGAATTCGAACCGTCCGATTCCGTCTTCCTCTCCCGGTTCGGTTGAGAATCGTTTAGGAACTGACGAATTCGTCTCTTCCCGGATCCACCCGAATTTAGGGTCCTCCCGGGATCCGCATCGCGGTACTCTCAACTCCCCTCCCACCAGCCGAACGTCTCCACCCCCTCCGACATCCCAGGATTTCCACCCTACCCGTACCCCCAGTTCTGATTTGCTTGATCCCATCTACTCGCCCTCTCATCATGAATTAAGGTCGACCTCCCGAATCCCTCTCTCCGTCTGGCCACTATCGAACTTCCCCTCCTGTTGGAGATTCCCCACAACACCCGCTCGCCATCTTCTTTTTACAATCTACCGCCCATCTTACCCCGACGCCCATCGATCAACCTTCGGCACCCTGCCGAAACTTTCGCTCCACGAGCCTCCAGATTGCCACCGCAGTGGTCAAACGGGAGTCGAAAATTGATCTCACGTCACGATCACTCCTCCGGCGTGATGCTACGCCGCATCGTCGTGGACCGTGCCGCGCCAGCTCTGCGTTGACTTCCGCAAGATGCACACCACAGTCCAAGGCTGACTCTGTCCGGTCACCATCCCATTGACCTCTATTCGCCGGATAACTCCTCGACGCCCGCTTTCTTCACGCTCCACACCTGCTTCGCCACTGGACCACCAAGGTGCACCCCCAGCTCGCTACGTGGGTACCATCCAGTCCCCGCCTACTGCCCGAGCGCTCGCGTTCTCCGCCGGCCGCCACACACATCCTCACAGGTGCCGGAACCCGCCGCATCCACTACAACCTCTCTTCGATTCCTCCCCGCTGTCCGTCCGTGCATCGTACGATGGCCTCCTTCCTCACGACCGACCGGACTCGCGGCCTGCACATTTCGCTGTTCCACGACGTCGCCCGCCCGGCCTTCTTCGGCCGACACTACCGAGCTGACTCTTCACGATGCCATGACCCACCGGGCTCGCGCCTTGCAGGTTAGCCCCGACCCCTCTTTTAAAATTAATTACTTTTGAAAGCATTTCCTTTACTCGTCTCCACCGCCGTCGGACGACGTAGATAGGGTAGAGTGGATATAGGATCGAGATTTCTGTCGCGAATATCAGGTCCGTACCGAGCGTGGGTTGCAGCCTTCGAGCTACTCCACGACGAGCGACCTCCACGCCTCCGGACGTGGACCGAGAGGATCTCACCCTACCCATCATCGCGAGCTTTCCCCGGGTTACCGGAGTCGACTTCGCTGATCGGCACGCCTGCCTGTACTTAGGTTTAGGTTAGGTCTCTTACCTAGGGTCCAGGACTCGCTTACCCGTAGGTTAGGGCTGACCAGCAATCCTTAGTCATCCTCAGATTCATTGATCAGGTACGAGGTTTTCACCACCACGTCCTGCATCACAATTTGTCCCAAATGATATTGAGTCCAGGGTCAAAACTCAGAGGGAAAGTAAAACCTATCATGTTAAGGGAAATGTTAAGGTGAGTGACTAGGTAGTTTTTTATAGATATTACGTGGCCAATAAGCCAATCGCACTTTTATGTATCTTGTTTATGTTAATTGAAATGAAATTTATTCATTATCATTCTTGTGTGATGTTTGCAATGAAGTCCACGAGAATGTGCAATGACTAAGTGAATTATAATAAGATCATAATATAGTGATCACCGGTCTTTAAACATATGTTCCAAACATTCTTATTCGTGAGACATTCGAGAAGGTCATCAAATTATCTAAAAAAAGAATAACACTGTCTAATTCCACTCATATGACGAGTATGGTTGATACGGTAGCCATCAGTGTTAAGACACTAATGATAGATATTAGGTGCTTTTTAGATAAATAGTTCATTAAATTGATTCGTATGAATCCACGAATGGTATTATACCTAACTGTCAATCAAGTTGATCAATGTAATGCTTATGTATGTGGTCTTTTGACATGAGACCCCAAAGATAACTTGTGTATTGATGGTCGTGTTTTGATTATGACTTACGAATCCCTAGTCACGGGATATCTAGAATGTCATATATTGGATATGACATGAATTCCACAAAGATGATTGTGTGATCAAGATGGTATCATCTGCCCTCGGTATTTGAGGAGATTGACTCAAGGAACGAGATGCGATGAGATGCGGTGAAATCCTTGGCCAAGGTAGTAGAAATATCAAATAAGGAGTTCTCGATGATTTTTATACGCATCAATACTTACTTGGGTCATTGATTAGGGTTTGATAGTTTACCGTACCCTAAGTCGTTCAAGAGTCTAACGTGGATGTGGATAATTAATTAAGGTTAACCAATAAGGTGTTATTTGTTCTATAGAGTTATTAATTAGTGAGATAGATGGACCTAGAGGGTTACACACACAAGATCTATGAATATTGGTAGATATATACATAATTATGAGGGTTTTTATGAAAAATCAACATATCAAATGTCTATAAATAGGGGGAGAATGACCACAACTTAAGATGCCCATGCAGATCTTGTGGGAATTCTCTCATTTATTATCTTTCTCTCTTGGTGAAGAGCTTTGAAGAGGAGATCCAACTATCCGGAGACCGTGTGGATACCGCTAGAGGCTAGACACTTTAATAACTTCAATAACTCCTTCAAGGAAACCCTGTAAGTATGTTTTCGTATTTATACTAGATGATAAGATCATATGTTCACAGTGGCTTGACGTTTTGAATATCTAATTCAATGTTTTCTATTGAATTTGGTGTTTTGATTGAATTGAAAAATTTTCGACATCATAACCCAACAGTGATGACATGCAATTTATACATGAATTTACATGATTCTTAATGCAATCTAAGACATTAAATATTCTATTTGTATGCATGTTATCATATTTTAAGTGGATATCTATCATTTTATGTAATTATGGGTTATGATATCTATATCATTTTAGGGATAATTATGTATAATTAAATAATATAGTTTTATTCCTATCTATATTTGAGATCATAATTGTATTTTCATGATTAAATGATAAGATAAAATATTTTTATTTACACTAGTATATTTTTTAAATCTATTTTATAAGAGGAATGAGTGTCTTTTTGAAATTAAAATTTATTCTCTTATTATTTAAATATTTTATAATTTTATAATAATAGATAATTTAATTTATAATCCAAAAAAATAAATTTAGATTAATTTGGAGTCGTATTTTGAAAGTTAATTTATATTTATTTGGAGTCTAATATTTAGGATTTTTCTGAATTTATTTTAGCTTATTTCTGATTTTAAAAGGAACAAAAAAATGTTTATAATTGTCGCGAATTGATGTGGCAGAACGTCGCCACATGGTGACGCGTGTACAACCCACATGGAGGTGTATGTGTGCGTATCAGTGTTCACGCATGTGTAAGTGTGCGCGTGTGCACGCGAGAGTGACTAATGGGTTAAAGCATCCATCACGGATTTACGTTAACCCATTATCTTCATGTACCTTATATACACGTTAAATAATCTGATTTTTATCATGTGCGACTATGTATCTTTGTTTTTAGTCGCAAGTGACGTGGCACAATCTCGAGCAGACGATCGCGCGATTTAATCGTGATCTTCATATTTCACTTACTCGAGAGGGGTACGTGGCTGCATATGATTAGGCGACGATTCGTTTTAAATAAGATTTAATGTCAGCCGCTCATCTCGGAGTTATAATGGTCGAGATTAAATGCACCCCGATGGACACTTGGATTCATCTCAATCGCTTATTGAAGATCGAACGATGAACTGATGTTCTTCGCACTTGACATGGCAATATCTAGATGCTTCATCATCGATTGAACGGAGACGACTTAAAGACGCCGATTCGCGAATCGGCGTTTAATCTCAACCGTTGATCAAGACGAAGAGGCACATCTAACGATCGCTCCAAAATTATCTTTAAATTAAAGTGTTATTCGACAAAAAAACTCGTGATTGGATGTTTCGAGATTCCATGTGCCATACCAACACTCCCTAAGTAGGTATTCATGGTCTCTCTCCAAGGCAAACAACCTTGGGCTCATAATCTATATTCCTGTAGCATTAGATTTTAATTTTGAATCGTAGATTAGTTTAATTTTAGATTCAATTTTGGTTTTCATCTATTTTCATGATTGATTTTCTTTCTCCATTTCAAATATCGATTTCTACGTGAATTCAAATCCAAATTCAGTGACTTTTTATTCTATGGATTCGTATTGGAGTTATCTTTATTAATATACTAAAATTTCTAATTTATCACCTCAATTCAATGTCTGATTTAATTGTATTTCAAAGATATCTACAAATTTTTCTTATTTCTATGTGAAATTCGACCCTTATTCGTCACTGTAATAATTAATTAGTGATTTAATCCTTAAATTGGTGAGTTTGTAACTTGTTTTGACACGAGTTTATATGTATTCAATAACCGCACAAAATCATCTCGTCAGGGGGGGATTGTAGAGCATGTAGGACCACAAGATGTTAGTCGAGCTTTAGTGAGAAACTTCTAAAACTTCTCCATATGCGGGCCCAAAAAACTAGATTGCCGCAGGAGCAAAAGGTGGGTTTGTTGAGGCTGCTCTAGGAGGAGGACATAAAGGCATCCACACCTCCAAGTGATCTCCACCATCTTCTCTAACAAGATCCTCTCGAGAATAGGATTCCATGTGCCATACCAACACTCCCTAAGTAGGTATTCATGGTCTCTCTCCAAGGCAAACAACCTTGGGCTCATATTTTTGCCCCCTCCCCCCCATCATTTGCCATATATAGAATCCATTCAAAGCAAAGGGCAAGAACATTGGTCCCTTGGTTTTTTCTTGATTTGAAAATTGCGGATCTCTCCTCCAAAAATTATGTTTAACTAGGGTTAAATTTGGACACCTACCAAAGTTCTTGCTTTTTAACTAGGGTTACTCTGAATTTTTTTAATTATTTTTTTTGTTTTTTTCTGACAAAAGCAGGACAGACCGGCTGGCGATGATGGTTTCAACGATGGATGCCGATGACAGATATCGGGCCCGGCAGATACGGGATCGGCTGATGTTGGACGGACATAGACAGCGGATGGACGTTGGAGTCCTGACTTCGGCCCATTCAGGTATCTACTCGTCTCTCACGTGCGGGAGTCCTGCGAGAACAGCAAGAAAGTTAGTTATCCCCGCACGTGCAATTTCCGGAAGAAATGTTCATATAGGTTCAGGTGAGAGATGGGACCCTCAACCGCAAACAAACTAGCGAAGAGAGCGACCAGTGGAGAGAGAAGCTGCCACGTGTAGGGATGAACTTCCTCCGACGTGAAGGCGGCCGAAGGCGTTATTTCTTTGGTAGCACTTCCTCGAACACCGATCTCCGCCAACAGTATCTACGAGTCTGTCTTTTAATGGATTAATTACTTGGAGATATTGAACTTTTTAGGCGCAAATTTGGCCGGACTATGTTTCGACTTGTTGCAATCGGGAGGAATCACCGGCTATTTTCTGGTTCTATCGGGGTATTCGTTCGCCTATCGGAGTTATTCTCTGAAGAAAATTAGGGATCTCGGGAGACAGCAGGAAAATAGGGTTTCAAGATTCTTTCTTTTTGGTTCACGGTCAATTTTATGATCTGGATGTATTCTCCTGCAAATTTTGCCTGTATTGAGCATCTTATCTCATCAAATGACATAGTTCTTGTGTAGAATGCATCTTATACTTGCCTCTGAATAAATTGATGTAGAGGCTTTGAATGAGGCGCAAATTGGACCTCTTCTTTGGCTGATTTAGGTTGGTAAGAGGCGGGTCATTGCTTCTCTTCTTTGATCAAATTGATCCTCGAATTGAACGGTGTAGTGCGATTAATTGAGGATTTTCATTATTCGTTGTTTGGTTTGGCGAAATAGATGAGGATTGCAGTATGAAAGAATTCAAGAGAGTCTGCTGTAGATGGAAACACATGATAATAGATTCTCTGAGTTAGTGGACTTGGTGAAATCCTGGCTGCCTCAGAGACCCAAGCCTGTGAGCGTGTCTAGGACGTTTTGGATGCCCGACCACAGTTGCAGGGTGTGCTACGAGTGTGATTCCCAATTCACCATCTTTAATCGCCGCCACCATTGCCGACTTTGTGGCCGTGTCTTCTGCGGAAGGTGCACATCAAATTCTGTTCCGATCTCCTCTGATGAAGCTGGCGATGAGACAGGGGAGCTTGAGAGAATTAGAGCTTGCAACTATTGTTTCAAACAATGGGAGCAGAATCAAATGGCATTTGAAAATACAAATCAAGGATCAAGTCCAGTTCTCAGCAATTCCCCCTCAGCCATGAGTTTAATCAGCATAAAATCTACTGGCACTTGTAATAGTTCCAATACTTACCAGAGAACAGGGTTCAATGCTGGTCAGTCTGTTGCATTGGAGCATTACCCTGAAAGACAGGATGTGCTGACGAAGGAGAGGAACATGGATTCCCTAATTCCAGATCCTTCTCGAGACCCATTTGGGTTCTGCATGAACAGGTAATCATGTGCAATTCGTATGGTATATGATTGATTTATTTTATTGATATCTCTCCTTTCCACTTCTACTGTAGAAGTGACGATGAGGAAGATGAATACCCCCATCGTTCTGTCTCAGACGCTCGTCAGTTCCATCGCTCCAAAGAATACTATGTTCCTGATGACTTTGATGTTGACCATGAGTATAGACAAGGGAACTCTCACCCTTCTGAAGAAGTCAATGATCAGAATTACACATCTTCTCCTCAGAACAGAGGAACAGCGTTTGAAAGTTCCTCATCCATCAACAAAATGATAGATGACACAGGACAAGAGAGTATGTGCCACTGTGAGGCTTCATCTTCTATATACAACATTGAAGGAACAGAATCCCATCACGTGGAGACAGAGCCGGTGGATTTTGATAATAATGGTTTACTCTGGCTCCCTCCAGAGGCCGAGGATGATGAAGAGGATAGAGAAACTGGGATTTTTGAAGATGACGAAGAAGATTCTGCAGGAGAGTGGGGAAATCTTCAATCTCCAAGCAGTTCCAGTTGTGCAGAATTCCAGATTCGAGATCGTCCAAGCGATGACCACAGGAAGGCCATGAAACACGTGGTTGATGGGCACTTTAGAGCCTTGATATCTCAATTGCTTCAGGTTGAGAATCTACCGGTAGGTGAAGATGATGAGAGAGAAAGTTGGTTACGAATCATCACTTCTCTTTCATGGGAAGCTGCTACTTTGCTCAAGCCAGATACCAGTAGAGGAGATGGAATGGATCCAGCTGGATACTTAAAAATTAAGTGCCTTGCTAGAGGGCTTCCAAGTGAGAGGTAATTTCAAAACCTATATTTCCTGTTGGAGTCTACATTTCCTTTCTTATTTACAGTTAATGATTTTAGTGTAAAATGTTGACACAATTTTCCAGCATGGTGATTAAGGGAATAGTTTGTAAAAAGAATGTGGCGCACCGGCGGATGACAGCGAGAATTGAGAAGGCACGCTTCCTTATCCTTGGTGGAGCTCTTGAGTACCATAGAAGGACAAATTCATTATCAAGCGTCGATACCCTGTTGCAGCAGGTGGCTTTGAATTTTTATTTATATGCAAATTTTATGGGGCTGCAAATAACCATCAGTGATATCTGACCTGGGCTGACCTATAAACAGAGGTCTGGTTAGGGTTGACCTGGGTTAAGGGCCAGGTTACGGTATTGATATGTTGACCTACTGGTTGACCACTGAACCGTGTATTTTTGTCGTCCAGTGAGTAAAAACAGAACTTTGAAAAACCAATTTATTAAAAGGAGAGAAATCATCTCTTAGTGTTTCTTCGACAATTAGACCACCAGTTGATTTTAGTCAAACTTGGATAACTAATCATGGCAACATGCGATCATCTTTGAGATAAAATTTTGAGATTCATTGTCAGAATTTTTATTGGAAAAGTTAAATAAAAAAATCACGAGGTATCATTTTTGGATTTGTATGGAGTGATATTCAACAAAGAGATCTTTTTATTGCAGTTTTGTGGGAAAGTCAAGGTCTAGATCAAGGTTCTGACCAGCTAGATCACCAAAATGGCCAGACTAGGTTTTAGGTCAAGAACAGGACCTGACCTTGACCATGACCTCCAATCAATTGTCTTTTCTCTTAAATTCCATGTCATGTTCTTGCCAGGAAACTGATCATTTGAAGATGGCGGTCGCAAAGATAGATGCCCAGCACCCAAATGTCCTCTTAGTAGAAAAGTCAGTCTCTCGTTTTGCTCAAGATTGCCTTCTGGGGAAAGGCATATCTCTTGTTCTGAATATGAGAAGACCACTTCTAGACCGAATAGCCAGGTGCACTGGAGCACAGATAGTCCCCTCTGTTGATAACTTGTCCCCACAAATGATTGGACACTGCGAGTTGTTCCACGTTGAGAAGTTTCTAGAAGAGCACGGAAGCGTTGGCCAGGAGGGCAAGAAGCTGGTGAAAACCTTAATGTTCTTTGAAGGATGTCCGAAGCCCTTGGGATGCACTGTGAGTCCTCAACTTTTATAATCTTTTTTGATGTTTTCTCAATGAAAATGTATCATCTATATTCCAATCAATGATAGAAGAGAGGATTAATAAGGAAGAAGTTTTTTTTTTTTTTGAAAAAAGAAATAAGGAAGAAGTAATGATGGACATAAAGCTGACAGGACAAATTGATGAAGGTTGATGATGTATATGTCTCTGTCCTTAGGTTTTGCTGAAGGGTGCAAGCGGGGATGAACTAAAGAAAGTGAAACACATCGTCCAATATGGGGTCTTTGCTGCTTACCACTTAGCCCTAGAGACCTCTTTCCTTGCCGATGAGGGTGCCTCCCTCTCCGAACTCCCTTTAAATTCTCCAATTCATCCTACACAGAGGGACAAGCAATCTACTCTACAGAGGTCAGTTTCTGTGGTCCCAGGATTCACCATTCCCACTGGAAGCATCCGAAAAGTCAACTCCAGTGTCCAGATGGTCAACAAAATCCCTGATTTGGATCTTCCTGTCACTGCTCCTGGTCTGCAAGAAAATTTTGAAGACACTTTGTCACCTCAGCGCTATTTTGTAAGCACGCCGTTTAATGCGAGGTCACTTTCTCTCACGTACTCCCTGGTAGGCCATAAGTTTGGAGGTCAACGATCGGGCTTCTCACGTTCTCAGTCACTTCCAGTAGAGGGGATTCCCCTGCCAGAGCTGTCGGAGGAGCTCAAGGAAGACTTTCCTCCATCTCCATCTGATCATCAGAGTATTCTGGTGTCTTTGTCGACCCGTTGTGTGTGGAAGGGCACTGTTTGTGAGCGTGCCCATCTCTTTCGCATCAAGTACTATGGGAGCTTTGACAAGCCTCTGGGCAGGTTCTTAAGAGACCATCTCTTTGATCAGGTGCCATTCGACCCTCTCTCATGCGCTTATTGTTTAGCCATTTCTAGAACAAATGACCATCTACATGCGGGTATGTTTAGTACTATATAGTTAAATATGCCATCTGAAGGAGATAACTCCATCTTTCCTGTAATTTAAAGACATCTTTTTCTTTTACAGGGTTATCGATGTAGATCATGTGATATGCCGTCAGAAGCTCATGTTCTCTGCTACACCCATCAGCAAGGGAGTCTGATAATATCTGTGAAGAAGCTTCCAGACCTTCCATTGACAGGAGAGAAAGATGGGAAGATCTGGATGTGGCATAGATGTTTGCAGTGCCCGCGAGTCAACAAGATTCCACCAGCCACACGGAGAGTGGTCATGTCTGATGCTGCATGGGGACTGTCTTTTGGTAAATTCCTTGAGCTTAGTTTTTCAAATCATGCTGCAACTAGCAGGGTGGCTAGCTGCGGTCATTCCCTCCACCGGGATTGTCTTCGATTTTACGGGTACTCCTCACTCAGACTAATTTTCTCTTTCTCTGTGTCTCTCTCTCACTCAATCTCTCTCCCTCAGTCATGTGTATATTCTGTCTTCAACTCTTTCCCACTCACTCGCCTCCGTCTCTCTCTTTTTCACTCACGGGATTACTCTGTCCTCCTCTTTCTTACTCACGTGCATGCACACACATACATTCTTTCTCACACACAGAGAGAATTGCAGATGAGTTTCTTTCGCATGATCTCTCTCTCTCTCTCTCTCTCTCTCTCACACACACACACAGAGAAATGCACAATCACTCCTCTCTCACTCCCCCACACATGCATGCACGCACACACACTCTCCCTAAAACTCTCTCTCTCTCTCTCAATTACACACGCATACACACTAACTCTCTTTCTCTCTCGGAAACCACTTTTTCCAATGAAGGTTTGGGAAGATGGTAGCTTGCTTCCGCTATGCATCCATTGTCGTTCACTCTGTGTATTTACCTCCTTCTAAACTGGATTTCAATCATCAGCATCAGGAATGGGTTCAGAAAGAAGCAGAGGAGGTCCGTGTTCGCTAACCATCTCTTTCTCTCTATCTATATGTGTGTGTGTGTGTGTGTGGGTCATTAGAAAATCTATGTTCATTTAACAGGTGGCTAGTCAAGCGGCCAGTTTATTCTCTGAAGTGACAACCAGTCAGCAACGAATAGCAGGTTGTTCAGCCAGCAACAATGCCATTGACTCCACAGATGGTACACAATGTTTGGTAGAACTTCAGGGTACCCTGCAGAAAGAGAGAGCCCAATTCGAGGTCGACATCCATCTCATCATCTTTGCTCCACTCCATTTATCAATCTTTCTTAAACTGATTGGTCAACTCTTCTTCCCCAGGAATCTCTCCAGAGAATTCTAACGACAGGGAAGGGTCAACCCCCCATTGACATTCTTGAGGTTAACAAGTTAAGACGTTTGCTACTTTTCCAGGCTTATGTATGGGACAAGCGTCTGGTTTCAGCTTCCTCCAGTCCTAGGGGCAAAGAGAAAGTCAACGCCTCGGATTTGACTCGACAAGATAGTCGCCCAAAAGTTAACGGAGCCCACGAATTTGACCTTCGCGGGGTCCAAAGTCAAGGCCGTCTATCATTAGACAGCGCAGATTTCTTTGACCATCTCAGTCAACCTTCCGCTAGTGGCCCCGTCCGCGGGACCTATTCTGAAGGCCAATTATCCTCCATCTCCAACCTCTCAAACTCTCTGGACGCCAAGTGGACCGGAGAAGGCTCCGAGCCCTCTGAAGCCACTCTCTCCAATGGTCAAAGTGGCAGCAGCAGCGGTGGCTGTGCCATCCCGTCGCCTTATACTGCGGCGGAGGTCATCCAGAACCAGCCAACTGAAGACACTACACTGTACCATTCCTTCTTTGACTTGGAGCACATCCCAGTTCACATTCACTCATTCACTGACCTGGAGCGCCAGGCGGGGTCAAAGGTTCCCCTCGGAGTCAACGACACCGTCGTCCCAGTCTACGATGACGAACCCAGCAGCATCATTGCA
Organism: Lemna minuta; assembly: GCA_024174645.1. NCBI lineage: Eukaryota > Viridiplantae > Streptophyta > Magnoliopsida > Alismatales > Araceae > Lemna > Lemna minuta. The sequence continues at coordinate 4,436,578 of CM044117.1, read as the reverse complement.
TGCGCGTTGACCTCGGTGGAGTACATCTCCAAGGCGGCCGAGGACGTCGGTGACTACTCTTTCGCCCCTCCGCCGTCGTCTTCTTCCTTCTTCTCCGACGATGTCTCGCTGTCAACTTCCATGTCAATCTCCGCCGAGCCCTTGGAAGAAACCCTGGGCAGCAGAAGCAGCAGCATAGACCCACTTCTTTACACCAAGGCCCTGCACATTAGGGTTTCTCTGGGCAACAAGTATAGCGTCGTCTGCTACTTCGGGAGAAGGTTCGAAGCTCTGAGAAGAGCTTGCTGCCCATCAGAGACCGACTTCATCAGATCACTGAGCAGGTGCAAGAAATGGGGCGCTCAAGGAGGCAAGAGCAATGTCTTCTTCGCCAAAACCCTAGACGAGAGATTCATCATCAAGCAGGTGACAAAGACGGAACTCGAATCGTTCATACTGTTCGGGCCGGAGTACTTCAAGTATTTGTCGGAGTCGATCAGTACTGGAAGTCCGACCTGTTTGGCGAAGATTCTGGGGATTTATCAGGTGGCGACGAGGACAGGGAAAGGAGGGAAGGAGGCGAAGATGGAGGTGCTGGTGATGGAGAATCTGCTGTTTGGGAGGAGCGTGGTTAGGGTTTACGATCTGAAGGGTTCGACGAGGTCGAGGTATAATAGTGATTGCAACGGGGCGAATAAGGTGCTGTTGGATCAGAACTTGATCGAGGCTATGCCCACTTCGCCAATCTTCGTGGGGAACAAGGCCAAACGCCTTCTCGAGCGTGCCGTCTGGAATGACACCGCCTTCCTCGCCGTAAGCTTTCTCTCTCGCGACTCTGTTAGTATTTTTGTGCAAATTTCACCTCCCTATCTCTTATGTAGTTGCGTACTCCATCTTTCTCTCTCTCCCTGTACTCATCAGCTCTCTGCCTCTCTTTCGCTCACTCGCTCCCCCATCTCTCTATGTTTTATCACCTTTGTTCCTCCTCTCTGTCTGTCTTTTATCTCCTCTCTCTATCTCTGCGTATATTTATCAACTGCATGCATTCCGTCATCTCTCTCTCTCTCTTTCTATCCAACCATCCATCTATCTATATTTGCCTAATCCATCTTGTTATATTCTTATGATGCAGTCGGTGGACGTGATGGACTACTCGCTGCTGGTGGGTGTGGACGAGGAGAGAGGGGAGCTGGTGCTGGGAATCATAGACTTCATGAGGCAATACACGTGGGACAAGCATTTAGAGACATGGGTCAAGGCCTCTGGGATCCTGGGCGGCCCAAAAAACGTGTCCCCCACCGTCATCTCCCCCAAGCAATACAAGAAGCGCTTCCGCAAAGCCATGTCCGCCTACTTCCTAATGGTCCCTGATCAGTGGTCTCTCCCCATCATCGTCCCTGGCGACTCCCTCCCCTGACCGTCAGAAACCTCCACACAACTCACGACCTCTCTCTCTACATGTCTCTCTATGATTTCCCCTTCTCTCTCTGTACAGGAGTCTGTTATCTCTTCTTTTCAGGGTTCTTTCTCTGTCATCCCTGCAATTTTTTTTTTTGCCTTTTATGATCTTCAATTGATGCCGATGTTTTTGTTGGCTTTGATAAGGGAGTAATGCCCTTGAAGTTTCTTTCAAATGGGGATAGCTGTGAGTTTGTGGAAAATTTTCAAGGATTATCATGAAGGATTGCCCAATGGAGATGGCCAGAGATGAATAAAAGTTTTCAAAGTTCCACATGATGCCAAATTTTGATAGAACTATCATGTGATGAGGTTTGATTATCTAGACCTATGCTCTAAAATAAAAGTAAAATCTAGGGTGCATGGATGCCATTAGGGCAGTTTAGTAATAATGATGTATACATGAGATTAACGTTCATTCATTCAAATAATGATCTTGTTCTCATAAAACTCCCAACACAACATAAAACTCAATCTTACATGTTGTCCACTTTTTTCTTGTGTAGGATACATTATCATCCTATCATATGATGATGTTCTTGACATAATCAAGCCCCAGTGCCTACAATTGATACATCTTGTTCAACACGATGAGGCGGAAGTTGGAGGGGAGACTAAGAATGTTTCCCCTCCAATTTGCCATCATTTACAAGTTTCAAAGCAAAATTTATTCAACTATTCTTTGTGTTATCATTTTTTTTGGAATTTCCACATTTATGTTAAAACAATCATTTGTCCATTTTTGCCTGAGGCAGAGCTAAAGTAGTAAGATATGCATGCATGATCTTCTCAATCTCAAATAATGGTAAAACCGAATTCACTAAAACAATGGCAAAATTACATATACCGACGAATATGATAGAATTTAGGGGAGACAAACAACAATATAAGTTAATTAAAAGACAAAGAATTCAAGAACAAACATAAAAGTATAAGTGCATCAATAGACAAATTGAGTTCATAAATAATGATGGTGGATTTCAAAACTATGATTCAAATAAATTTTTATAAGCCTGAGATCTTGAAAAATGGACAAGATGAAATAAGATATCAAAGAACAAAGAAGATGGAAAAATCAGATTTTTGGAGAGGAAAAATCATGATTAAGAGCATAGTTATCTATCTAAAAGCTAAAATTAAAACCTATGTAAGCTTCATCATGGTTGAGGGAAAAAAATTTTGTTGAGGGATTGATCTAATTCTCACTTGGATAGAGGCTTATTTCAAAATCATGTTATTGCCTCATGAGTGCCAATTACCACTGCCCACCTACTTGTCTGCCTTCTTGTTGTGTTACCACTTGGCTTGGCTATTGCCTTGTTGCATCTGCTCTAAGCATAGTCCCACCTACCAAGTGGAACTACAACACAATACCCTCTGCACATGTTCTATTTTTCTAGCCCTACGCTATTGCACCTACTGCAAATGTCACACCCCCTAATGGCCTCGCGTCATCTGATTCACTACTTGTGCATCCCTTTTTGGAGGTTGTGCCTACTTTTCCTATCACATTATCAATAACACATGTTCTACCCATTGAATACCCATTGCCCATTGTTTTTCTATCATGACCCATTTTAATCAACCAATATTAGATTCTGAGGTTGATAACCTTCTAAAATTTTGATTAAAATATCTAATGTAATGAAATAAATTGAATCGGATGTTCAAAACATTGAGGCACCAAGAACAGATGATCATATCATCTAGTATGTATAAGAAAACATACTTACAGGTTGCATGACTCTTTTTTCCTTTCCCTTATAATTTTTGGTTGCACGATGCTTGTTCAATACCAAACTTCCTCTCTTTCTAAACTCCTGCCTCAAGCTCTAAAAGGCATCTTTGTCGGCTACCCTCATATGCAAAAAGATTATATCATCTATCTCCCTAGAACATGTTATGTTTACCTCTATTGATGTCATATTTCATGAAGACACCAAGCCTTAGTCTTCCTCACCTTCTCCATTTAAGGTATCTACTTCATCTCCACCTAAATCTCCACTTATTATCTCTCCACTTAACTCCCCAATACATATTATCCTTTTTGAGGATTTTCATGAGACCTCTTTGATATCACTTGGCTTATGAATTAATTCACACTTTGATGTATCTCATTTATATTTATTAAAATAAATTTTATTTATTATTATTCTTTTATAATGTTTTCAATGAAGTCATTGAGCATATGTAATGACCGAGTGACTTATAATTGATCATAATACATGGATCACTTGTACTTAAATATAAATTATAAATATTCCTAATCAAATGATATTCAATAAGGATATTAAAATATCATAAAAGAATATCACCATTTGATCCTACTCAAATGATGAGTATGGTCAATCTATTGTCCATAAATTTGGAGTCCTCAAAGATAAATAATTTGCACTCTTTGGAGAAAGAGTTCACTAAATTAGTCTGTATAAATTCATCGATAATATAATACCTGACTATCAATTAATTTGATTCATACCATGATATTGTATGTGGTCCTTACAGTGGAGATACCAAATACATCTTATAGATGGATGATTGTGTTATGACATAACTTATAAATCACTAGCCATAGGATTTCTAAAATATCCTATATTAGATATGAGATGAAGGTGTTGAAGATAATTCAGTAGTCAAGATGAGATTATTTGCCCTTGATATTTGACGAGACTTAATCGAGGAATGAGATGCAATGAAATCATTGGCCAAGGTAGTAGAAATATTAGAGAAAGGGTTCTCGATGATTTCCTTCAAGCATTAGTACTAACTTTAGTTATCAATTAGGGTTTGATAGTTGACCACACCCTAAGTCATTTGTGAGTCTTGTGTAGATAAAGGATTATATGTACATTGTAACTGATAAAAATAACAACATTCTATAAGGAAGTTTTTATATACCTATGTCTCTTAGAGTACATAGTGTAGCTTGGCACCAAAAGGTTTAAAACTCGATTGATCGATTAGCTTTGATCAATATATAATTAATTCATCTATATGTTGATATAGTTACTTGATGTGGTTAATGACGAGACGAGACCGCGAGGTCGTCGATTTCACACGGTCTCGTGTCAAAAATAATTCCAAACTTACCAATTTTGGGAATTTATAACGAATTAAAGGGTATAATGGTAAATAAGGGTCGAATCCACAAGGAATTAAGATATTTTCAAGATATCTTTTGGAATTTGGTCAAATTGGACAATGAATTGAGGTGAGAAATTAGGGAAAATGGTGTTTTTATAAAGATAACTCAAAGATCTATCCGTGGAATCAAAAATCGCTCGATTTGGATTAGTAATCACGGAGAAATCAAAGATGGAAGTGGGATGAAATTTTCGGAATCGCGAAGAACACAAATTGAAATTAAAACAAAATTAAACTTAAATTGAGATCCTAAACCTAAAATTGATGATACATGACGATAGATAAGATGATAAACTTGTTTTCTAAACAGAGATAACGATCAAATCGATCCAATTGATCGCCGGATCGACAACTATTCATTCCGCGAATTCAATCGTGAACATCGGTGTTCAAGAGACAAATTCTCCTCGCACGATCGTCGAAATCTCTCTTATAAACACTCCGTGGACACGATTTCGAGTCTAGAAGCGATTACAAGAGAGATATTCTAGAGAGAAGGGGTTTAGATGGGTCAATTAGGTAAAATCCCTCGAGAATGCATACAAACGATGAAGAACTCTTCGTTTTATAGGGCGAAATGGGGAAAACCGTCTGATCTCCTTGATTAACGGCCGTGATGAAACAGTTCATCACGAACCGTTATAGTTAAATCCCAGCCGTCCGATCGCGATCTGACGCGTGAGATGAGCTTGGATCGTATGCGTTTAAAAACGCGTCGATTCGTAACCGTTAGATCGTGATCCGGCGGTCTTGATGAGGCTTTCAAAACATGCGTTATAAAATGCTTAAATCCCTGCCGTTGGATCTTGATCCGACGCATCAAATGCTCCCCCCAAGATTTAATCCTGGCCGTCATAACTCCGTACTAAGAGCACGTGCCTTTGATGATCTCCGGTGGTCCGCGCGTCCACGAGATCAAAGCGTGTGATGCTGCCACGTCTCGCTAAATCCGACCGTTATAACTCTCTTTAAAAGACACGTGCATGATCAGATTTGGTGGTCCTCGTGTCCACCCGATCGGCGTCCTCCGATCATGATCCATCGATCCTCGTCGCGCCACGTCACCTGCAATATAGAAGCCGTGTGGATTAGTCCCACACTGAAATAAAAAAAGAGAATCGTCGGGTTTATAACACCCGACGATCTTAAGGGTCGAATACCCTCCCGATATACGAGAGGCTGAATACCTCTTATACTATATGTAATATATGAATATAATATGTATAACGCGCCACGTAGGCGCTGCGCAGGCCCGCGTGGCTCTGCCATGTGGCCTTGCGTGCCACGTCGCACCCACGTGGGACCCGCGCGATTATTAACCGCTTTTTATAATTTTTTTATTTATTTTAAACGTTTTTAAATAGAAAATAAAATCAAAAAAATCCAGAAAAATCCCTAAAAATTGTAAAAATCATAACTTTCAAAATACAACTCCAAATTAATCCAAATTTCTTTCATTTGATCTGAAATTTAATTATCTATCATTCTAAAAAGTCAAATTATTTAAATAGCAAGAGATTTAATTCTTATTTAAAAAATACAATCATTTTTTAAAGATTTTAACTTTAGAAAATTAAATGAATGTTCATAAAAATGATTTCTCTCATTATTTAACTTTAAAAACCACTTATAATCTCAAGTAAAGATAGGTTATGAAATTTTTAATCTTTAATTCATCATAATTAACCCTAAATTAACACATTTTGAGATTATAACATAAAATTGCATAGAATGATAGAAATGCACTCAAAGTATGATAACATGCATATAAATGGTATGTTTTATGCCTTATTTTGTATTAATAATCATGTTTTATCATGTTAAGATTGCATGTTATCAGTTAACCAGTAATTGTTAGAGATTAAAAGGAGTTATTAACTAGAAAGACATGTGGTCTTAGAAGGGTTATATACATAAAGTCAATGGATGTTAGTATATATGAATATAATTTTGAGAGCTTTTGGGAAAAGTTCACATACCCAATTTTTACAAACAAGGGGAGAGAGACCATGTCTAAGTGTGCCAATGTGAGCCTTTGTGAGAACCCGCCCCTCTCTACTCTTATTTCTCCTCTAGTAATCTAGTGAGAGTAGAGGAGGTCCAAAAGTCTAGAGATTATGTAGATACCATTAGAGGATGGACATTTAAACATCTTCAAGAACTCCTCTAAGGAACCTTATAAGTGCTGATTTTGATCTGCACTAGATGATTGGACCATCATTCTTGGTGCATTATGCTTTGAATTCCTCGATTTCAATATCTACATCTGTACGGGAGTTTTGAAATTAAATTTTGAGGGCTTATTAAGCCTCAAGTCATCATAATGTGCCAATCCTATTGGATTATGTTGTAAAAATTCCCTTCAAGCTTTAGTTAATAGATTGCATATTCTCCTTGTGAGTGAGTGGCATTCCTGTAATTCTCCCTCTACTTCTCTCTCTACTTGTATGGTCCCTCCCCACTACATAAGGGGAGGCACCCCCCCCCTTCTTGAGTTTAATCAAACCCTAGACTTCATTTTCTACATGGTATCAGAGCTTTGAAATCGAGACGGCGGAATCTCCCGTACGAGACGCTGAAGAAAAAAAAAAAAGTACTTGCGAATCCATCCTACCGGATTCGTCTCGTCTCCAGTATTCGCCGCCGCCTATATCGAGACGACGTCTTCGTCTCCAGTATTCGCCGCCTTCGTCTCCACTATTCTCCAGTATTCGCTGCCTATATCGAGACGGCGTCTTCGTCTCCAGTATTCGCCGCCTCGCCGCGTCTTCAGTACTCGTCTCCAGTATTCGCCGCATACGAGGCGCAGAGATCGAGATTCGACCACCTCCTTCTTCCTCTACACGGCGTCACCTGCGTTGCGGTTTCTTGCTACACGTGGTCCACTGCCGACCACCTCCTTCTTCCTCTACACGGCGTCAACTGTAGTTGCGGTTTCTTGCTACACGTGGTCCACCGCCGACCACCTCCTTCTTCCTCTACACGGCGTTTTCGTCTCCAGTATTCGCCGCCTCGCCGCGTCTTCAGTACTCGTCTCCAGTATTCGCCGCGTACGAGGCGCAGAGATCGAGATTCGACCACCTCCTTCTTCCTCTACACGACGTCACCTGTGTTGCGGTTTCTTGCTACACGTGGTGCACCGCCGACCACCTCCTTCTTCCTCTACACGGCGTCACCTGTAGTTGTGGTTTCTTGCTACACGTGGTCCACCGCCGACCACCTCCTTCTTCCTCTACACGGCGTTTTTCGTCTCCAGTATTCGCCGCCTCGCCGCGTCTTCAGTACTCGTCTCCGGATTCGCCGCGTACGAGCGCGGAGATCGAGATTCGACCACCTCCTTCTTCCTCTACACGACGTCACCTGTGTTGCGGTTTCTTGCTACACGTGGTGCACCGCCGACCACCTCCTTCTTCCTCTACACGACGTCACCTGTAGTTGTGGTTTCTTGCTACACGTGTTCCACCTCCGACCACCTCCTTCTTCCTCTACAGAAAGCGTCTTTGTAGAAAAGGAATTTGTTTCCTTGTGACGTTTGCTTCGTGCCGTCTGCTTCCCTACTACTACTATGGCGGACGAGAGTATTACGTCGGCCTCTGTGCCGGGCCCTCAACCGCTTGCTACTGCTACATCTGTGGTCGCATCCTACCCCGCGTCGATCGCCTTCATCAACAATTTACAAAGCCCGACGACCCTTTTCGATGGGACCAACTATGTCACGTGGTCTGCCGCCTTCCAGCGGTTCCTTGAAATCCACGGTTGTCTCTCTCACCTCACCGACGCCCCGCCTCTCCTCGAGGCACCCCACTTCTCGACTTGGGTCATCCAGGATCGCGCCGTCACCTCCTGGATGCTGAAGATGGCTATTCCGGCAATCGCCGAGCCGATGCAGCTCATTTCCCCATCACGGGCCATTTGGGATGAGTGGGCTCGTATGTATGGCTATCAATCGAATATCGGGCGGACCGTCGACATCTTTGAGGGCCTGTTCAAGACCAAGCAGGCGGGTCGATCTCTTGAGATTATTATGGGTCTCTTTCGCTCGCTTCTCACCCAGTTTGGAGGTGCATCAGCCATATACGGCCCGACATTGCGACGCAGCGCCGTTATCGTGAGGAGCTTGCAGTCGCTCTATTCCCTGGCCGGCCTTGACTCTCCCGTCGGCTCTCAAATACGCGGCCCCATCTTGAGCGCCCCGAGCCTTCCGACACTTGGTGAGACATTCTCGGCGCCTTACGTGTATCTACAGGTATCGTCTCCCCGGCGGCTCCCTATCATCGGCCAGAGTCCACCGCACTCTTATCTTCGGGCCTCGCTCCCGGAATCGTGGATCGAGATGGTGGTCGCGGTCGGGGTCGCGATGGTCAAGGGACGGGGCCGTGGGCGTGACGGTCAACTCTACCCCCCTGCGAGCATTGCAGCGGTATGGTCATCGCTCGGCCGATTGCTTGGGAGAAGTTCGGAAAGCCGGCCCCGAGATGGCTCACGCTATCACTACGACCAACACCTCCTCTATAGCACCGGATTCGCTGCTCATATCCCGGGCCGAGTATGATCGCCTGATGACAACACACACACCTGCCGGGGGTTCTCCATCTGGAGGTTCTCTCACCTCTCATCTGGCCTCTACGTCGACATCAAGTACGGCTCTTCTTGCCTCTCCGCTAGGGCCTTGGATCATTGACTCGGGGGCATCCGCGCACATGTCAGGTACCCCATCCCTTCTTTCTCGCCTATCCCGCTTGCCTAATCCTGACTCCGTTTCCATTGCTGATGGCCGTGTCTGTCCCGTTGCGGGCAAGGGCCTTGCGACTCCGACATCGTCTCTTCCCTTGTCGGATGTCCTATATGTTCCGAACTTTCCCGTTAACCTACTCTCCATTAGTGCGATTACAAAGACCCTCTTCTGCTCCGTCTATTTCTTTCCTTACCACTGCACCTTTCAGGACTTGCGGACGGGCAAGAGGATTGGTTTGGGACGTGAGACCGGACGCGGCCTATACGAGCTCGTCCCCGATACTCCCTCCACTGGCTTCCGTTGTCTTCTCTCCCAGGGGGATTCTCCACTCCAGTGGCATCGAAGGTTGGGCCATCCCGGTATTACCAAACTTCGTTTAGCCCTTCCGTGGATTACTCTCTCTACTTTTGAATGCGAGTCTTGCCAGTTGGGCAAGCACTTTCGCTCCACTTACTCTCGGCTTGACTCAATTCCGAGCACGCATCCTTTTGACCTTGTCCATTGCGATGTATGGGGACCTTCTCGTACCTCTTCTATCTCTAACTTTCGTTACTACATTGTCTTTATTGACGATTTTTCACGCGCCTCTTGGGTCTATCTTCTCCGTGACCGCACCGACGTTCTGCCCTTTGTTCGTCAGTTTCTCCAAGAGATCTCCACTCAATACTCACTCACACCGAAAAATCCTCCGCACGGACAATGCCATGGAGTTTGTTCGAGACGGCTCTCCGGGATCATTGCTCCTCCCTTGGCATCATTCATCAGACATCTTGCCCACATACTTCCCAGCAGAACGGTGTCGCCGAGCGGAAACACCGTCACTTGTTGGATATGACCCGCACTCTTCTTGTCGAGATGGGGGTCCCTCACTATCTGTGGCATGACGCACTTCTCACCTCTGCCTACCTTCTTAACCGCCTACCGTCATCTCCACTCGGCGGTGAGGTTCCCCTTCGTCGTCTTCATCCCACTCGGGAGCTCTTCTCTTTACCTCCTCGGGTCTTTGGATGTGTGGCCTTCGTTCACGACCACACTCCTAACTTATCCAAACTCTCACCTCGCTCCATCAAAGGGGTGTTCGTCGGCTACTCTCGCACTCAGAAAGGCTATCGTGTCTACCTTCCTGACCAGCGAAAGTATCTTGTCTCGGCCGATGTCACCTTCTTTGAGTCCACCCGTTACTTCTCCGCTGCCCCTGCTCCTCCGTCTCCTATTCCACCTCCACCACCTACTTCATGTCCGGCCGCTCCGCCTTCTACTTCCGAGTCCGGACGTCGCTCCCTTCCCTCCGCTACTCGAGGCGGGATCTCCTGATCCGCCATCCCCTCCCCCCACCACTTCATTTATCACCACCGGCTCCGTATGTGTCTCCATCCGCTCCGGTCTCCGTCGAGCCACCAGATGGGTCCTCGCCCTCGTCCACAGGTCCGGCACCCCCCTGCATTGCCGCCCACCAGGCCTTCATCTACCCAGTCGCACTTCGCAAGGTACACGTACTTGTACCCTCCATCCCATTTCTCATTACGTCCACTATGACCACTTGCACCCCACCTATCGTGCCTTCTCCCTCTCCCTCGCCTCCGAGTCGATTCCTCGGTCCCACGTGGAGGCTATGGCGATTCCACCTTTGGAAGGCGGCCATGGATCGGGAGTTCGCGGCTCTTACCGAGCCAGTCGTACATGGATCTTGGTTCCTCGTCCACAGGATACCAATGTTGTTACCTGCCGATGGATCTTCACTCTGAAGTACAACCCCAGACGGCACGGTCAATCGTCACAAGGCACGCCTCGTGGCCCGCGGCTTTACTCGGACCTACGGGATTGACTACAAGGAGACCTTTCTCTCAGTCGTACGCCTGAATTCTATTCGGGTACTTCTCTCCTTGGTCGTCAATCAAGATTGGCCCCTACATCGAGTTGGATGTTTCCAACGCCTTCCTTTACGGCGATCTCACCCGAGCAGGTCTTTATGGAGCAACCACCCGGATATGCGGTTTCGGGTTCGGTGCCAAGGTCTCGCCATCTCCGGCGCGCCCTCTACGGGCTGAAGCAAAGCCCCCGTGCATGGTTTGCCAAGTTCGGTGAGCTCATTCGACCCGGGGTCTCACTCCTGTCTTTGTGGACCCTACGGTGTTTCGTCGACACACGTCCACCGGCACCCAGTGATTCTAGCGGTATACGTTGATGATATTTTTGCTAGCAGGGAACGACGGTGCGGGGATTTCTCGAGGTCAAAGCCTATCTACATACTCACCTCACTATTCGAGACTTGGGGACTCCCAAATATTTTTTTAGGCATTGAGTTTGCTTTTTCAGCCCGGGAAGTTGGTTCTTAACCAACGGAAGTATGTGCTTGACATGCTTGAGGAGACCGGCCTACTTGGGTGCAAACCCCGGTCCTCCCCCATTGATAGCAAGCCTTGCTTACGGGATTCTACTTCTCCTCTACTTGCGAGATGTTGAGACTTATCGACGTCTCGTGGGCAAGCTCATCTACTGACCGTCACACGTCCCGACATTGCCTATACGGTGGCGCTTCGAGTCGGTTCATGCATGCTCCACAGGGACATCCATTGGCATGCCGCCCTTCGTGTGCTTGCCTACCTTAAGCATGCTCACAGGGCGGGGGCCCTACTCTATCAGCGCCATGGCCATCTCCGGGTTGAGGCTTATTCTGACGCTGGCTATGCAGGTGATCGTGGTGACCGGAAGTCCACTTCTGGATTTTGCACCTTCGTTGGCGGGAACCTTGTGACGTGGCGGAGTCAGAAGCAACGTGTGGTGTCCCTCTCCAGCGCCGAGGCCGAGTACCGAGCTATGACTCAGGCTTCCTCGGAGATGTTGTGGATACGTTCTTTACTTCACGAGCTTGGTTTTCCCGTACAGGAGGCTATGCCGATGTAATGTGACAATCAGGCCGCCATCTTTATCGCCAACAACCCGGCCTTCCACGAGCGCACGAAGCACATCGAGATCGACTGTCATGCGATACGCGACCGGGTGCTCTCTGGACTCATCTCTACTCCACACGTTGGCTCCTCCCACCAGTTGGCGGATATCTTCACCAAAGGGCTTAGTACGACCTCCTACGACATCATCTCTCGCAAGCTGGGCTTGTTTGATATCTACGCTCCAGCTTGAGGGGGAGTGTGAGTGAGTGGCATTCCTGTAATTCTCCCTCTACTTCTCTCTCTACTTGTATGGTCCCTCCCCACTACATAAGGGGAGGCACCCCCCCTTCTTGAGTTTAATCAAACCCTAGACTTCATTTTCTACACTCCTAGATACTACGTCTCCATCCTTGATGACATCATTCACTATTGACCTTTGATTTGAAAACTAAGCTATATTCATTACTTCTCTCGGCATTGTTTGCACAATGGGTATTCTTTTCCAATTTATGCATGAACTACGGTAGGTACATTGGCTGGAATAATAGCATGTATTGGCGCATTTCAAACATTCATATGAGGGCTTTTAAATGAGTAGTATGGACATCACCACCTTGATGTCTACATGGTTCTAGATATGTCTGTGACTAAGGTGACCTGAAATCAATATTTAGATATTGCACTTACCTTGGGGGAATCTTATCTCTTGGCATTAGAAAAAAAATGCCACATCTTTCGACATTGTTGAAGCAAAGTTATAGACTACGAAGGCTAAAACATAAAAAATAAAATGGATACTATCTTTGTGAGGAGATGCAAATGCAAAGTTTCAACTCCTATGATCATGTATTATGATAACCATGCACTTATCTTTGTAGAAGGATAAGTTGAAAATTTTCAAGTGCACAAGAACATCTATATGGCTTTCCACTATGTCTACAATGAAGTTCTCAAAGGTTTAATCATATCCCTAGTCTTATCATTACATAAATTTACAAATGTATCAATGATAACATTCAACTTATAATTGCGATTACATGATTATTAATTTTTGCCTTATTTAAATCATTTTTAACATTTAAAAATCGTAAAATTAATCAGAAAAATCCAGAAAAAATCCCTAAAAATAGAAAATTCATAAATTTTAATATATAACTCCAAATTAATCCAAATTTCTTTCATTTGATCCGAAATTTAATTATCTATCATTCTAAAAGATAAAAATTGATAAATAATGAGATTTTTTAATTTTTATTTCAAAAACACATTTATTTTTAAGGATTTTTAACTTAAGAAAATATAAATAAATGTTTATAAAACATTTTCTCTCATTATTTTCACTCTAAAAAGCATCCATAATCTCAAGTAAAGATGGGTTATTAATATTATCATATTAAACCCTCATTTAAAGTATTTTTGAGATTATAATGATTTATTGTGGAATGATAGAAAAATACATATAAATATGATAACATGCATGGAAATGAAATTATTTATACCTTAATATGCATCAAAAATCATGTTTTATAATGTTTATTTAGCATGTTATCAGACCCCTTGGATGCATTGCTACATTTCGAGCGTTTGATGAAGATCAACCGGTAGTTGTTACACGATGCTTCTTCTTCAATGTACGACATGGATTCATCATTATGCTCCATCTTTCGATCCAACGGATGTGACTTAATGGTGTCAATTCGCATCTTGGTGCTTCATGTGGGCCATTAATCGTAGATCAATCGTTGATCTAATGGCTACGCCTAATTTTTGCCTATTGATACTCCCTCTCTTCGAACAGAGTACTCATTCTCGGATTTTTGATTGCTCAAACCTTTTGGACAACTTAATACTTGAATCTCTTATTTGATCCTCTTTTAGACTTATTTTTGTGTGAATGAAGTGTTTAAAATCAAGATTTTGTCAAAGGAATAAGAAAAGAATTTTGTCGTTTGAACTTCAAATTTTCATTCTTCAAAATATTAAATGAAAATTCTTGACCTAGCAAATTAATTGGATCATTTTGAGCACGATTTTGGGTTAATTGATATATGTTCTTTCTAGTTTTGTCCTCTACAATTAGATTTTAATTTTGATATGTAGATTAGTTTAATTTTATGAAATTTTCATAGTTTCTCTCTCTTCGTGGTCAATATTTTCTCTCCTCACTTTGCTATTTGATTTCTCCATGGATATAAGACCAAATCCCCAGATTTTTTATTCCATTGATTTGTTTCTGAGGTCTCCTTTCTAAAAATACTGAAAATTTTCTAATTTCTTACCTTAATTTATTGTCAAATTTGATCAAATTTTAAATACACTTAAATTTTTTCCTAATTCTCTATGGATTTGACCCTTACTCACCATTATGCTAAGTAATTTCGTGACTAAAATCTCAAATTAAGGAGTTTGGAAATTGTTTTGACTCGTGGATATGTGTTTTCAACAACTAGCATGACCACTGCTCAGTCAATTAGCCACTAGTTTGTGTGAGATACCTCATAGCATTTGAGCATGATTGATGCCTATCTTTCATCTTGAAAGGAAGTGCGAGTGGGCTTCTATGCACCTAATGAGTTGAATGGGTTTTATTTTACTTGTTCTCTTTCCAATTTAGGGTCACTTATTAACTATAAAGGGTAGAGGCCTGCTTGCATTCCTAGAACTCTCTGAGGCTCTACATAGTTCTATTTTCTTTTACTTGCCCTAGTATTCAATAGACTTTCCAAACAAGAAAAGAGAGAAATCCTGTGTTGTCAAATGATCCTGGAATCACTTGGATCAAGGAGAAAATGATCATATCTTGGTAAAAATAGGGACTCAATGTTTGTCGATCCAATAGAGTCAGAACACACAGTAGATCAAGATTCCACACATTGCTGTGGGCGAGGGAGAGAGCTGCTCTGCAAAGCTAATAAAGTATTGATCCTAATTCTTGAAGGATCACATTCAATCTTTCCATCTTTAGATTAGTTTTTCTACCCTTCCACCATTTTCTTATCCATTTTCCAAAAACATCACCTCATCCATATCTCCATCATCAATGAACCCATATCTTTACCCTCGCATTAATTCTATTCATCTTCACATTCATAATTTCAACCTATAATTTATCTCATATCCGATGTAAATATTCTACATTACAGAATTTGGATCACTCTTCTCATATCAAACCATCTTTAAATCTACCTTTCTACCTGTTCTCATGGTTATCTGCGCTCATTCACCTTCCATATTTTCTCGTCTCACTGCTCCTCTGTCCTCTAATCTACTTTTCATCTTTACTAATCTAATGCTATATTTATCTCTCTGTGAATATATTTCTATATAAAGCTAATCATCTTACTTTAATTTTCCATGTTAACTATTTATAATTAACTTCCTAGACCATGTATAGGAGTGTTCCAAAGAAATTTCAAGAGATATTTTCTACAATCAGAATTATAAGTATTCACTCACAGACTTGAGGGGTGTTGTAATATTCTAGTTTCATCATCACATGATGATCTTCAAATACCAGATCATAACAACCAACCTTTTTATACCCTTCAAATATACTTAGTTGCTGATGCATAATCTCTTACTGTCCCTCCTTTTGATCTATCTTAAGTTCTTGTGCCAAACAACCCCAAGGTTGAGATTGCTGATCCTGTCAAGATTCTCTATTATGTAATCATGAACAATGGAGAAACATGATTATCAGGCTCTCAATTTAATGAGAAACTAGGAAAACTGTGCTCTATCAGAGAACTTTATACAAGATAGATCAGAAGAGATTTAGGAGATGTAGGGCATTGAAGTCGATCAGAGAAAGAAGGGAGAGAGGGGGGAGGGAGAGGGAGAGAGACTGTACATCACTGAAACCGTGAAGCTGCATCAGGAGGATATCATGAACATACTGATGGAGATGAGAGGTCCTAGAAATTCTTAGTTCTCTTCCAGATGGTCATCTCATGTAGCTCCATGTAATCAAACAGACTCAATCTGCCAGTCAGACAAATCATCTCTACAAAAAGATGACATCTTTAATCAGTCTTAAATATCATAGGCTTGTACAGCAAACTCCCTCCCCCTGTCAGACCAAGAATTGAGTTTTACCACTAAATTTGAATTTTTCAGGGTTTTCCAGAAAAAGCCTTGGATATATCGAGCATGTCAGACAGTTTGTCAGAGGGGATTTGGCGTCGGTCCAGCATTTCATCGTATAGCCTAAATGCCTCAGGCAAGTTGCCCTCCCGAAAGTACCCTTGAATCAATGCATTGTATATTAGGGCCCCCGGATTCTTGTTTTGCCTATTCATTTCATCAAAGATTTTCCTAGCATCTTCTAGATTCCCCCTGCTGCAAAACCCTTCTACCAGAGCAGAGTAAGCTATAGAATCTGGGGTGATTCCCTTTGATATCATACAATCAAACAAGTCAGAAGCATGGGAGAGATCCCCGGCTTTCAGATACCCATCAATTAATGTCGTAAATGTGGCCAAGTCACAAGGGATGTTTTTCTCACACATTTTACCATACAATTCGTGTGATGCTGTCATGTTATTTTGCTTCTTGTATCCACATATGAGGCTGTTGTATATGACTGCAGTGGGAGAGAACCCACTGTCTAGAAGTTCCTCAAAAAGCTGATGAGCTACTTCCATGTTCCCATTCTTGCAGAACCCATCAATGACAGCATTATGTGCTGCATCGTCTAGCTTAATTCCCTTACTAAGCATATCATTTCTAATCTTCAATGACAGGTCACAACTGTTTCTCTTGCTGTAACCATCCATAAAGATGGTGTAGGTGACAACAGAAGGGGAAATACCATCATTACACATTTGCCGATACATTGACAATGCTTCGCTCATGTTGCCATGCTTCACAAAACCATCTATGATACTGTTATAAGTCATGCACATGGGGACAAATCCCTGTTCTTCCTTGAATTGAGTCAACATTGCAATTGCCTCGGAGAGTCGGCCCATTCTACACAACCCACTAATAATTGTGTTAAATGTAAAGTTACTGGGAGAGATGTCTGAATCAAGCATACGTTGGTACAGATCAAGAGCTTGGTCAGCATCACCTTTTCTGAAATACCCTTCAATCATAGTTGTAAAAGAAAAGACATCAGCTTTGATCTTCAAGTCAAACATTTGGCCAAACAATGATGCTGCCAAATCAACATCACCTACTTTACAGTGGCCAAAAAGCAAGCTATTATAAGAAACACTATTGGGCTCCATCTCTTTCTCCACCATCTTATCCCAAATATCATATGCTTCTTTCATTCTTCCATGCTGGCAAAACCAGTGCATCATAGTATTGTAAGTGAAGACATTAGCCACACCAAGATCAACCGTCTCATCAAACAATTTGGCTGCCACCAACAAATCATCTTTCTCTAAAAGAGATTTCATCAAGCAGTTGACAGTGTAGTCACTAGGGGTGATTCCCTTCTCCCGCATTTCTTTGTAAAGCTCACAGGCCTTCTCCAAGGATCCGTTCTTACAAGTACCTTCGATAATGACAGCATAAGTTACCTTGTTTGGGAAAATTCCTCGACTCTTCATATCGGAGAGAAGATCCAAAGCGGCATCAAGATCACCTAGATTGCAGTGGCCTTGAACTAGATTAGTGGCAACAAACACGTTCACCGTCCATCCGAATGCTATCATCTCATCCTTCAACTTTAAAGCTTTGTCCATCTGACCGTCTTTCACACAGGCATTGATAACCCAAGTGTAGATAGAGGATGAAGGAGTGAGGGATGAACTTTTCATTAATTCAAGCAATTCGCAAGCTCTCTTTGAATCGGGCTTTTTCGACACCAGCTGGATCATGGTGGAGAAGGCAACGGCATCAGGGACCAGCCCTTTGGATGTCATTTCCTCAAAATACTCTTCAGCTTCATTCTCTTTCCCTTCCTTCAAGCATGCCTGCATTAGTATATCCACCGTGAAGCAATCAAAATCCATACCTCTGCTTCGCATTTCTTCAAACAGGTTTCGAGCTTTCTCGGCAGCATTTCTCTTGAGAAAAATTGATAAGAGACAATTCCTAGCAGTAATACATGGAATAATTTCATGGGAAAGCATCCGATAAAAGCTCTTCAAAGCATCTTCTTCCTTGCCAGCACGAACATAGCACGTCAACACCTGGTCAAGGACCTTAGAATCACAATCAAAACCGAACCTTTTAGAGCAGTCTATTAACCTATCGATCAAAACACATGGGTCAAAAGAATTTTCCGAAAATGATCGAATCAAAAGCTCTCTAGCAGTTAAGAAATGCTTGTACTGCACTAAGATCTGGAGCACTACACAAAGAGTATCAACCCCGCAAAACTTATTATTCTTTTTCATCCGCAAGTAATACTTCAAAGCCTGTTTAGGGTTGAGCTGCTTCTCCAGCAGAGAGTTGATGACGTCATCTTCAGAAAGATGGGATTTTTCCAATTGGGTTTCTGAAAAAGTTCCCTTCTTTTTTGTTTCCTCGTAGGAACTAGAGAACAATTGAGATAATGGAGAGATACGACTCAAATTTGCCGAAGATGACTCAAAATTCTCGTCTCCTCTGGAAGAATGAAGGATGGTCGAGAAATAGAGGCTACCGGAGAAATGATCTGAGCTGGTGAGGAAGACCCTCCGGCGCTGAAGCAGCGCCTTTGGGCTCCGCATTCGATCGAGTAGCAAAACTGTTCGAGAGAAAAACTGAAAGAAATATTAAATGAACGATGTGTTGATGTTGCAGTGGTTTTTTTCCAAATAAACCCCTTGAAGGAAAACCATATGATAGATACCATGAAGCATATCTATTTAGTCCTTATGAATCATATGCTATGATGGATACCATTGATAATGCATCGTTTTTCCAATAAACTTCTTTAAAAGCTGGAAGAAGTATTGGACATAGTTTCCTCTTTTTTGTGAGAGGTTTAATAATTTTATTTACATTTTTTTATGAAAAAAATGTATCATTAATTTTGATTAAACCTTTTAACCACTCTTACTACCCCAAAAATGGAAGAATAGTGATCAAAGAGTTGCACTTTTGAGCAAGAGAAGCTGTGAAGGGAAAATACCCTAGATAATACTTTTTATAATCTTTTAACCAATTTTTTAATGCATTCTATCCTCAAGTTTGCAATTTAATAGGCATCATTTCATCATAAATGAATTGTAGAAGCCCTTTGCACAAATACACATTGCGAAAGCCCATTAGGACCCAACACTTACCTATCTCTAACGTATTTCTTTCTTTCTTTTTTTAGTTTTTTGCAGGCATTCTCATATAACTTTGACGCATAATCTAGTCACTCTTCTCGTTCAATCATCTTGTCTATTCAAATGTTGTTAGAGTAGGCTTTTTAGGGTTCCATATAGTTGTCGTCATCGGGGGTTAGAGATTTCCCCTTCAAAGTGCTTCATTTCTTCAAATGCCTTGCATTCCTCCAACTATCTTCATTCTCTTCGACACTATCTGTGTTGAAATCTCTAATATCCCTCTCTATATGATGTCCTCACTATTGCAAACTGGCCATCTCCAGCCATCTCGTATATTCTAGAGTGACTGGAAGGCTAGATTGTCTCTATGCATGCTCATTCTATGCTTTCAAAGTCGTGTATCATTTTCATGTCACAACTACGGATGGCCTTGCACCATATTTAGGGTGTAGTGTTCACTGTTGAACATGGGCGATGGGGACATGTGCTCCGTCTCTATGGGAGGGCTAGGATTTTGCAACTAAATAAGCAGGACCGTCGGATTATTTCAACAACTACTAGGACCACCTCCATCATTGCACATGTCTATAGATTCTAGGACCACATAAAAATCATCTCTAGTGAGCCTTTGTGGTCTACTCTTCTCTTTGGCCACCATTGTCATCTTCAAAGACACTCTAACATGTCTTCGTATCATTTCCCATACATACTTCATTATTAGAGAGGAAAAAGGAGAAAACTCTATCATGTCTCACTAGCAATAATATCATCTAAAATTTGTGATGGATAATATGTGGCATAAAAGCAAATCATCCTTCCATGTATCTCGTTTACATTCATTTAAATTAAATTTACTAGTTTTTATTTTTGCGTTATGTTTATAATGAAGTCCATCATCATATATATTGACTAAATGAATTATGATGAGATCATAATATAGTGATCCCATGGCTAAGGTGATGGATATTATGTTGCCTATAAGCCAATCACACTTTCATGTATCTTGTTTATGTTCATTAAAATTAAATTTATTCATTGTCATTCTTGTGTAATGTTTGCAATGAAGTCCATGAGCATGTGCAATAACTAAGTGAATTATGATGAGATCTTAGTATAGTGATCACTAGTCTTTAAACATATGTTCTAAACATTCCTATGATGAGATATTCGAGAAGGACATCGAATTATTCATAAAGAATAACACTATTTAATCCAACTCTTATGATGAGTAAGGCTGATCCTATAGCTATCGATGTGGAGACACTAAAGATAGATAGTGGGTGCTCTTTAGAGGAAAGAGTTCACTGAATTGATCATTATGAATCCTTGAATGGTATTATACCTAACTATCAATCAAGTTGATTTATGTCATGGTTGTGTATGTGGTCATTTGACTTGAGACACCAAAGACATCTTGTGGATGGATGATCATGTTTTGATTATGACTTACGAATCCCTAGCCACAGGATATCTAAAACGTCATATATTAGATACGACATGAAGTCCACGAAGATGATTGTGTTATCAAGATAGGATCATCCACCTTTGGTATTTGAGGAGATTGACTCAAAGGAATGAGATGCGATGAAATCCTTGGCCAAGATACTAGAAATATCATAGAAGGATTTCCTGATGATTTCTACACACATCATTACTAACTTGAGTGACCGATTAGGGTTTGACAGTTGATCATACCCTAGTCATTCATGAGTCTAATGTGAATGAAGGATTATATAAACATGGTAATGGATGATGGAAAGGTTATATAAGTGAGTTCTTACATACTCTATATCTCTTAGTGTACGTGGTATAGCTTGGCACCTAACTGGCGTGCAACTCAACCTATCTATTGGGTTAAATCGATCCTTGATTAATTAATCTATATGTAGATGAGGATAATTAATTAAGGTTGACCAATAAGATATTATTTTTTCTATAGAGTTATTAACTAGTGAGATATATGGACCTATAAGTATGTTTTCTTATTCATACTAAATGATAGGATCATCTATTCTTGGTGGCTTGGTATTTTGAATATCCGATTTAATGTTTTCCGCTACATTCGATGTTTTGATCAAAATTTCAGAAAGTTGTCGACATCAGAAACCTCACATAAGGATTCGTAAGTCATAATATAATAATCTATATCAACATATAGATTAATTAATCAATGATTGATTTAACCCAATTGACGAGTTGAGTTTCTAGCTCGTTGGGTGCCAAGCTACGCCACATACTCTAAGAGATATAGAGTATATAAGAACTCCCTTATGGAACCTTTCCTTTATCGCTTACCATATATATATATATATATAGAATCTTTCATATGCACCGGAGTTATGAATAACTTAGGGTACGATCAACCATCAAACCCTAATTGATAACTCAAGTTAGTATTGATGTGTGGTGGAAATCATTAGGAAGTCCTTATATGATATTTTCATTATCTTGGCCAAGGATTTCATTGCATCTCAGTCATTGAGTCGATCTCTTCAAATACCGATGACGCGCAGTCCCATGTTGACCACATAATTATCTTTAAAGACTTCATGTCATATCTAATGTTTGACGTTATAGAGATCTCGTGGCTAGAGATTCGTAAGTCATAATCAAAACACTATCATCATTCGACTAAGATGTCTTTTGTGTCTCAAGTCAAAGGACCACATACACAACTGTGGTGTGAATCAACCTAATAGAGAGTTAAGTATAATACCATTCACGGATTCATACGGATCAATTCAGTGAAATCTTTCTCTAAAGAGCATCTACTATCTATCCTCAGTATGTCCACACCAATGGCTACCTGATCAGCCATACTCGTCATATGAGTTAGATCAGATAGTGTTATTATTTTCAGATAATTCGATGTCCTTCTCGAATAACCCATGAACAGACATGTTTAGAACATATGTTTAAGACTAGTGATCATTATATTATTATCTAATCATAATTCACTTAGTCATTACATATGATCATGAACTTCATTACAAACAACACACAAATAATGACAATTAATAAATTTCATTTTAATAAACAGAAATAAGATACATGGAAGTGTGATTGGCTCATTGGTCACATAAGATCCATCATCTTTTGTATTGATGTATAAATATCGAATCTTCTCTTCAAAAATTTTCCATCATTTCTTACTATTCTTCTCGATTGTCGAGAGGAAGATGGATAAAATTCCAAAATGTAAATCTACACCCCAAAAGAAAAACTAGACACTTTGTTTGGATTTGTTGAGAATTGCTCTAATCTAGTCCATGTCCTACAAGAGTCAAAGGCCTTCTAGAAATTAGAAGTAACCAAAAGCTAGGTTAATTATGAAAACTAAAAATCCATTACCGATACATATTGAAATTGTAGGGATTAATATTATCACATAAACTATCAATGTTTTTCACTGAATTAGACCTTGTATAGAAATAGTATTATCTGGCAGACACATAAATTGGGAAGAATAGTTGTCATTTC
This sequence comes from Lemna minuta, assembly GCA_024174645.1. NCBI lineage: Eukaryota > Viridiplantae > Streptophyta > Magnoliopsida > Alismatales > Araceae > Lemna > Lemna minuta. The sequence continues at coordinate 4,413,680 of CM044117.1, read as the reverse complement.
GTTTACTTCACGAGAAGACAAGTACCTCCATGCTCACTCTTCTTGTTCTCCTGTTTGATTGATTGAAGAAAAAAAATCTGATATATTTTAAAAATAGCTTTTATAAACTTGACACAAACAAAGGTATTTGAAAATAATCACTAAAAAGGTTTTAGAGTGAAAAAATAAATAAAAATTGAATTTTTTTAGGAGAAAATAAACATACTGATCTACAAATAAACTCAAAATAAAATAAAATATTATCAAATAAACATGCCAATAGTATTTATTCAGAGATTTGAAGCGTAAATCTAGATTTAAATCTCGGGCATTAATATTATCAAATAAACAAGTCATAACCTTTCGGAAATTCTGAAGAATAAATGTAAAGTTGTAAATTTCGTGAGAGGAAAAAAGGAATGCTAGTTATGTAATTATTTTGAAGAAACTAAAATACTTTAAATAGATACTATTTCGAATAATTATATAATTATTTTGAATTTCTCCTTTTTACTGCAATTGATGATAAATAATTTTTCATATAATTTAAAAAGGAGAAATTCAAACCAGACCTCGGAGCAGTCTGAATGATCGAATTGAATGGCCATGATCGACGCAGGTGATCTGATCAGGGAGCATGGAACCTCTGATCCTCTCAATCCGATCATAGTCCGTATTGGTTGATCTATTGAGTATAAGGATCTTCCCAATTTTCCTCATGATGACGACAAATTTTTTAAATAATTTCTGTAAAATGAGAAATTCAAGAAGTTCCCGGTACAGGATCCGAACCGGTATTTTCACCCTCGGATCTTCTTCTTCTCTCGCAAGAAACGAAGTTCGCGACTTCTTACTCCTAGTAGCGTTCCTATCATTTTGCAGAAGAGAAGGGCGGAGGAAATTCCTGTTAGAGGAGCGAAATGAGCAGCATCGGAACGGGGTACGATTTGTCCGTGACGACTTACTCTCCGGACGGTCGCCTTTTCCAGATCGAGTACGCTGCCAAAGCCGTGGACAACAGCGGGTTAGCAAATCGACTTTTCGCGCGATTTCTGTATTATTATCCGGTGCCGATTTGTTAATGTTTTGGGGACTTTCGGCAGGACTGCGATTGGCATCAAGTGCAAGGATGGGGTCGTGTTGGTAGGTTTTCGCCTCTTAATGGGTGTTTTTTGGTTGATACTAATTAATTTGGTTTATTTCAGGGCGTGGAAAAATTGATCGCATCGAAGATGCTTCTCGCTGGGTCGAACCGGAGGATCCATTCTGTGCATCGTCATGCTGGATTGGTATGCGAACACTTTATTTTCTACTCATTTAATCTGGCACTGCATTCTTTATTTGATTCAGAGTTTTTGTACGTTTTATTGCGGAGTCCTGGTTATGATATTTTTTTGCTGGGATTCAGTTTGAGTAGATATGTGGATGGCTAAAAATAGTTGGTCAATGTGGATTTCCGTCCTATTTTATGGGTTCTTAAAACACTCTTTGGAAGGTGATTTCAGCAGGTTTAATTTCGGAAACATTTCCCCGAAGCAATTCATGACGATCTTCTAAATTCAGTGATAAGACTTTTATGATACAGAAAACCCAGCGATGAAACAAATGTAATAAGGAGTTTTTCAGTGGATGAATTTTACCCCATAAGATTGAAAACAGAGTGATGAGTCCTTGTCGTGCAGCTACTTCGGAGAAATGATGAAATAGATGATTTCTGCTCTCTATTGTTTTACCCTTTCACTCACCCAATTATGCTTTCTTGCATTTTTACGAATAGAAAGTTCTTTATTTTTCTATAACTTCCTCAACTGAATCAGGTCAGATCTCGGGTCTTGCCACATCTCAGCAGCACCTCTGGCCAAGAATATTCCACTTCCCTTAGAAGTTCATAACCTATCGTCTCTGAAATTTCATGTCCCCATGTGTATTCTACTCTTTCATTCATCACTTCATGATATTTTCTTGCATTTTCTTGGAGTAGAAAGTTCTTCATTCCTCTAGAACTTCATGCACTGAATCTGGTTCATGGTATTACCACATCTCAGCTGCACCTCTGATTCAGATAATCCATTTCAATGTGTTTCTGGAAATAAGTCGGGATATGAAAAAAGGACGAGGAATGCAAGATTGTGGTAAGATGATGATGTATCTTTATAATCTTGGATGGCCATGACGTCAAGCCCCCCATGGTTGGCATTGACGCACTTTGGCATGTGACAATATATCCATGGGCTCTTATAGACTTAGGATTTTAAGCTCCTTAGCCGTGTATGATCCACCACTACCTCCCTGGTTCCTGCTAGATAAGTGTTTATTCTCCTACAACCCAATTGTTGCTCAGTCTTCTCATCCTGCTATTTTTATCCTGGTCTTTTTCAAATATTTATTAAATTATACGTATTTGATAGTGTTTTTATGATCTACTGAAACTTTTTTTATATATATCTGATTCAGTCATCTTGTGTGATAGCTAATATGTTTCTAACAAGGTACTTTTTTTAGCTTATTTAATGATATGAACATATGGTTCTAAGTGGAATGGAGTTATGGAGGAATCTAATAGACCATATTCCTGTAGATATACATTTATTTGTACATTTTGCTCTCTCTAGAATTGTTTCAAACGAATATTTTTATACATCTTTGCTGAGCCCCAGACGGGCATTGGATCTATACTTAAATTTCCATGGTTTTGAAATTTTAATTTTTTAAAATCAGTTGAAAGAAAGCACGGGTTATTTAGGAGGGGGACTTGTACTAGAGTCATGAAAATATATCCCACTTGTTCAGTATTAGTGCTAACAAGAATATATCCAAAGATATCCATTTTATGTGACCTTATTTTGATCATGCCGCTTGGATATCATATGTAGGCTGTTGCTGGTTTAGCTGCAGATGGCAGGCAGATTGTTACGCGGGCCAAATCCGAAGCCATGAATTATGAAAGGTTTGTGTTCGTTTATGGTGCTCTTCGATATCCAATGTTTATGAATTTTGGATCGTGTTCTTTGTTCTGTTAAAAATATCACCACCAGTTCTCACTGCTTTCTAAATGACTGTGAAAATGATGATCTTTATATTCTTATGTAATCCTAATCATCCATGGACAGTAGGGAGGTACGGAGAGAACAAGGAGGAAGGAGAGAGATTATTTGTTGATACTGGAGAAGAATTACTGCCAGGACTTAAATACCTGGGCAGTTACTAGAAATTCTGTACTCTGTGAACGTGTTTCCTTTATTTTTATTTTTGTTTCCTACATTTCACTCTACTCTAAAATCTCTTAGCTCTAATACTCTTACGCCTTTGAACATCTATCACAATTTGGAAGAAATGTGAAAGAAAGTGGATCTATCTAGTTTTTTTTGGCAAATGGAATTTTTTGATTTGTCAATTATCAGGATATACGGCGAGCCAATCCCCATAAAAGAACTAGCAGACCGTGTTGCCAGCTACGTGCATCTCTGCACTCTGTACTGGTGGCTAAGGTACAATCACCATGAAATGTTTCGATTTTTACTAAATTGTATCAAATGATCTTGATTATTCTAATCATATGGTGTTGCAGACCATTTGGTTGCGGTGTGATTGTGGCTGGGTACGACAGGGATGGACCCCAGCTGTACATGGTTGAACCATCCGGCATCTCATATGTGAGTTTTTCTTAAAAAGAGATAGTTATTTCCTGCTACAAAAGAGATTAATCATTTAATTTTTTTTTTCATGGAACGCGTGCAGAGATACTTTGGAGCTGCGCTGGGCAAGGGCAGGCAAGCTGCGAAGACGTAAGGAATTTTTGTTTATTTTATTTATTCACCCCTGGAATCAGCTATCCTTGGTGGTTGATGAGATTCTTGCTCTTTCGACAGTGAAATCGAGAAGCTTAAATTATCTGAAATGACATGTCGGCAGGGTGTTGTCGAAGTTGCCAAAATGTAAGTTGTTCCTCTTTCCTGCACTCTCTCTTCCATCTGTACTATTTCCATGACACACCCATTGGGATCAAGTGCTTACCTCTATGGCAAAAGTTGTAGTTGATAGCAAGGTGCAACTTGGAAGAACTCAGCCATTTGACCCTCCAGCATAACTCTGAGAGAAATGAGAGAGAGAGAGAGAGAGAGAGAGAGATTCTGTCAAATGAATGAATGACATCATTAATCCGTTTCTCTTTCGTGATTCTGCAGCATTTATGGTATCCACGATGAGGCCAAGGACAAGGCGTTCGAGCTGGAGTTGAGCTGGGTCTGCGACGAATCAGACCGCCAGCATCGAAAGGTAACTCTTTAAGACCCTTCCTGGCTCCACTCTCTCGGGTTTTTCTTCCAGGGTTTATCTATCCTCAACACAATCAAAAGCTTTCTTCTTACCCTAAACCTCTAGAAAAATTCTAGCGTTTCTTTTTTCTAGTATTTCTAGGTTTCTCATTCAAGTTTTCCTCTCCATCATGTAACTGATGGATGGATATCACTCTGCAGGTCCCAGATGATCTCCTGGAACAGGCGAAGGAAGCTGCCAAGGCCGCTCTCGAGGAGATGGACGCTGACTAATGCTTCGCCGTTGACCGGGCCCACCGCCCCGACATTCTTCCCTTCTTAAAACTACTTCCGGAATTCTTCTTTTTCCATTAGTTATTTCAACACAACCCATCCAAAGAACACAAAAAATGCCCATCACCTTCAATTACAGCCCACTAGAAGAAGGCCCACAAGTGGAGGAGATGGACTGTGGCTGATGATTCACCATTGACCCGGCCCACCATCCCAACTACGTAGAATCTCCTTCAAACTACTTCAGACGCTCTTCTTTCTACGGAACGCGGATCCTGATCGAATTGGCGATCCGATCTGGATCTGGATCGATATCTCTGGTTCGTCTGGATCGATGGATGGGCTGTCTAATTCGTAGGCTTCGCCTGTTCAGATACCGGTATCGAATACCGGTATCTGTAACGGTAACGGTATTGGGTACCGTTAAGGTTCTAAACGGTACCCGATACATACAGTACCCGATACTGACATCCACATGTTGGTATCGGTAAGTGGATGTCGGTATCGGTTTCCGATATCGCAATCCGATACCGTCGTCTGCTAATGGCTATCGTTGGGTGTTGATACCTGACATCGATATCCGATATCGATATCCCGAATAACCTAAATACCTAATATACCTATTCTGCTATTCATCAATTTCGGCGATCTCTCTTCATCAGTTTGGCAGTCGGGTTTCGGATGCTCTCACCGATGCCGCTTGCGCCACCCGTGACGATCGCCACCTTCCCCTCCAGTCTGCAACCGAGACGAATTCTCGCTATAAACATCCTCCTGGAAAAATCGTCCTCCTGGAAAAATCATCCAGGTAAGAGATAGAGAGAGTTTAGCGTGATTGCGTCAATGTATGCGGTCGTGCTCCAGAAAAATCGTCCACGGCCTACGGAACGTGCAGATACTGTGGCCGCCCCTTCTCCTGATAACGTCATCCAGTTACGTCATCCGGTACCGTCATCGGTACCGGAACGGTACTGTCGTCATCCAGTACTGCACCGAAACTTCTCTCTTATCCGATAACCGTCATCCAGAACTGGATGACGGTATCCGGTACCGGATATCAGTCAGATGGTGACGGTATCGGTAGATACCGGTACCGGATGACGGCCCAGATGACGGTAGGCAAACCCTACTAATTAGCAGAAGACTCAATCTGCACGTCCACAGTACATCAAGGGTAGACCACCGACGGGCTTAGTTGATCCGGGCCGTCGGATCTTTTATCTGGATGGACAAGGCATACACGAAGATTGAGATCGATCTAATCGGATCGCCAGATGGAGATCCGACTATCCAAACGTTCGGATCAAGGATTGGATCATCCAAACTGCCCTTCTCTAGTTCTTTCAACACAGCCCATAAAAGATATAAAAAACGCCAATTCGGGCTTTTACTAATCAAGGAGATGAAAAAATAGACGGCCCATAAAGGATATCAAATAATCCCAATTATGGCTTTTTACTCAACAAGGAGATAAAGCAAACAGCCCATGATGCAGGACGAGGGACCCAGGCCTTCGTACCTAATCAATGAGACACAAGGTCCGGTGGATGGGGCAGTCGACCCGCTCCAAAGCGGTGTAGTAACCTACGACTCTAGGTTAGTTCCCTAAATTAAGTACAAGCAAGCGTACCGAGGGGCAACGTCAACTCCGAGCAGCCCGGGGGAAACACTCAACGATGGTAAACTGAGACCCGGTCGGTCCACGTCCGGATAGACGGCAGAACAGTCGTCGTGAGGAGGCCAAAGGTGGCTGCTCACGATCAGTGGCGGGCCCGGGGTGGCGACAGAAATCCCGATCCTAATATCCGTTCTATCCTATCTACGATTCGTCTGAAGGCGGTAGAAACAAATCGAGGAAACCTTCGAAAGATAATTAACTGAAATAGGGCAGGGTACGGAGCTAACCTTCGGGGCTGTGTAGATCTGGAGATCAAACCCTTTCGGTTGCGGCAAGTCGTTGTCGTCGGATAGTCGTTGCCGGTGCCGGTTCTCCGTCAACCCAGGTACAGTCAACATGCTACTCACACTCTAGGTAAGTGAAGGGACGGTGGAAGTGGACCCGATACGAGGCGATCAGCGGGGGACCACACGTAGCCGAAAATCGCAAACGCAGATGTTACAGCGCCGAGGGAAGGAAGTCGCGGGGAGGGGGAGCAGGAGGGGGCTGGCGGGTGGTAGGAACGGGGAGAGGAGGGTAACACGGACAGGGGGACGTAGGAAGGAGGGCAGTGACAGAGCGGGAAGGAGCTGCGGGGTGGGAAATGAGCGTGCGCGGGAAGGGGGCTGGACGTACAAGGCGTGACTGGGAAAATATCGTGAGCGAGGTGGCGTTACGGTACGGACGAGGAAGAAGTGGACTGTGTCGGACGTTCACGGGAGTGCTGCGGAAATAGTGGGGAAGGGAAATAACGCGCGTGGGAGAAGAGGCGATCGTGACGTAGTGCAGTTGGCGAAGGGGGAGAGAGGTGGCAGGACGGTCGGTGTGCGGGTGTTGAGCGCGAGCAGGAAGGGCGATCGGGATGGTAGAGGGAGCCGGGAGGCAGAGTAGGGAAGTTTGGGAGAGAGAGGATGAAGGACGTCCCTACCTCGGTGAAAAACGTCGGGCGTCAGATGGACGTCCGCGACGGAGCGATATCCTGGCTTCACGCGTGACCGCGACCAAACTGCAGATATGCCGATGGCTTCGCGTCGATTTGTGGGTCTTACTGGGTGAGAAAGCTACGAAACGGAGAGGGAAGGGAAGGCGAGCGTCGGGAGGGGGTGCAGCTGCCGCAACGAGAGTCGTCGCGGTACTTCTTCGCGTGGTGAGGGAGGTTGTGCTCTTGACGCTCCTACGGCGTCCTCTGGGTTCCTCCTTTCTTCACCACGGTTGTCTGTGCTCCTCTTGCCAGCGGTCGCCAGATGGAAGGAGACAACTTCCGCGCTCTCCAAACTCCCTTCTCTTCCTCTCTTCAACACAACTAAAGAACTACGAAACTCGACCAAAATCGCAAACGGCGCAAAATATCAACTAGGGTTGAGGGGAGGTCCTACTCGAGGCCCTCTCCTTTTGGGGTCTACGTGGGCCTCCCGAATAGGGACCTACATAGACCCAAAAGGGAAAACAAACACAAACTATAAGCGGGTCCGCTAAAACACAAGTGCGAGACCCTCATAATCCAAGGAGAAGAAGAAGAATGGAAGAAGAAGAATAGATCGGTGTCGTCTCGCGGCTAGGCCGCGTGCCAAAAGCCGGGTTCCTTCATCTTCGGGCGTCGAACGGGCTGGACTCGCGCTGCCGATGTCTCTAGAGCTACTGGCGGTGGGCCTCGCTCGCCATCAGCCCATGTCCCCGTCGAACTTCCATTACAGTCCAAGAGAAAACGGCACGCCAGTAGCTTGCAGCCATCCAGATCCCCCGATGAAGCTCCCCACAGTATACTGCTGCGCCTCACTCGCCGAAGTGATCACACTGAAACCCTTCCACTTCACTCTCCCTGAAGTTCCAGCTCCAGCTCCCGTGTTCAGATACTCTCTGTAAGTCAACGTGTCCAGCGCGAAGTCCCCACTCCATTCAAACCACCCGGCCGCATCGATAATCCCTGAAATACTTGACTCCATGATCACCGTCCTCGAGTACCTCTTCCATGGCCGACCCAGAAAGCTCGGGGTCGAAGAAGACAGATCGGAAGCTCCCCTAATGGCGCAGCGCTGGATAGAGATTCCGGTGTTCTGGTTTGGGTCGTCCCTTCCTTGAGCGGTGACCATGTTCCTCTGATTGGGATTCGGCATTCGGACGATTAGGTTGCAGTTTTGTAGGACGACGGCGGCGTTTCCGAAGATGAAGTCCACGGTGCCGGAGATGTCGCAGTCGCGAAAGAACTGACGCAGGGAGTGGACGTAGAGAGTGTCTTGGTATGCTCTGATTTCGCAGCGGTAGAAGGCTGAGAGATCGGATCCGACTCGAAGAGCCACTGCCTGGTGCTTCGAGGGTCCAGCCGTGTTCTCTATCGTTAGGTCCCTCCCCAGGAAGCCTCCTCCCACGATCGCTGCCATGGAATTCAAATAAATAAACTTAGGTTTCCATCGATTTATAGCTTTTTCCTGGATTTTAGTGAAGTTGGAGATCACCCCGATCTCCAACTTAGGTTTAGGAATTAAGGAATTTTCTACTTTGGGTCAAATTAGGAGCTATTTTGTAGGATTTATGGTTTTTCCAGGTTTCAGCAAATCGGGTGATCGGGGTTCCTAGGTTGAGGGCTTTCCTGAGTTTCAATACTTCTGGAATCTGGGTTTCCCAGATCCGCATTCCTTAAATTAAGGGTTTTTCTGGGTTTCGGTAGCATCCGGAGATCTGGGTTCGTAAGTTTTTATGGATTTCCTGAAATCTGGTTCCTGAAATTTAGGATTTTCAGGTTTCCAAGAAAATTAGGAGAACATGGTTCCTAAATTTAGGCTTTTCGTGGGTTTCAGACAAATCTGATCCGGGGCTCCTCAAATCTAGGGTTTTCCTTGATTTTCAGAAAAATCTGGAGATGCTAGTTCCTCAAATTTATGGTTTCCGGGGTCTCAGAAAACATCGGGTTACGGAGAGTTAAAATTTTTCAGGGTCTGCTTTTCTTACCGACGGTGGCGGAGTGGAAGGTGGTGGAACCGTCAACAACATTCCGGCTGCCGGTGATGATCGTCTTCCCGACACCATCTCCCACGAACACCAGATTTGTTTTCGATCTCGGCACCTCCACATTCTCCCTATAAACGCCAGCTTTGATCCTGATTACGTACTTCTTGCTGCTTTTAGACGGCGCCGCGCTGACGGCGGCGGAAAGCGTCTTAAAATTCCCGCTTCCGTCGGCGGCAACTACGACGTCAGCCGTCACGCTGCTCTGAAGCATCCTCCTATCCGCTGACGTCATCCACACAGGAAAACCCTCTTGGTCGACCTCGAAAACTCCATTTTCTCGGAGCTTCCTGCTCTTCTTCTGATCTCTCTGCTGCTTCTCTTCAAGCTCCAACATCGCGGCAATGTTGCTATCCGTCATGTTAGAGATCATTGCCAGGGCATTGCTGCAGAGATGTGCGACGTGGACGACGGCCTTTTCTATCTCGTCCCTCAGCTTCCGTTCATCGCTGTTGTGAGAGAACCCGTCGAGACAGGTCTCCTGGTTGGTGATGGAGGCGCTGACTAGGGTTTTGAGGTCGGCCGCGTGCTTGGCGAGAATTTTAGAATTCTCTCCCGGGTTGTAGGAGCTCAAGTCTTTGTCGGCTTCATTCAGCTCTTCTATGGTTTCGTCGAACATCTCCAGGCAGTCATCCAGAGCTGTGAGTTCACGTTCTGTGAGATCTTTCGATCTAGAGGAGCGGATAGAGCTAACAGTGGTGGAGAGATGATGGACAGCTGACTTGGACTTATAGATAGCGCCATGGATGATGTCTTTGTGGGTAGTAATATTGGATGAGAGCGAGGATTGAGAGAAGGAAGAGTAGCAGAGATTAGGGTAGAGCGTGGAGCTACAAGCGGAGTTGACGAGTCTGCGGTATAGGGTTTGTTCTTCTTCTCCGGAGGAGAGGAAGGAGGAAGAAGATAAGATGAAGAAGAAGAAGAACCACAGCTTGATGGCCATGGTAGAAGGTGGCGGAACGAATGACGGGGTAGAGGGGGGGTATAAATCGAAGGCTGGCCGAGAGATAGTGATAAATGCTGGGCACGGAGTTCAATTTCTTGGTAGAGTAGTAAAAAGTTACCGTTCGAGAGAGAAAGTTTGAGAGTGAATAAGTGCAGGGAATAGTCGAGTTCGAGACGCGAATTCGGCGGTGAATAGTAAGAGTTGAGGCTGCAGTGTACTGGTTAGTGGAGAAAGGTTGAGAGAGAAAGCAGGCCTTTTGATCGATCAGCTGTTTTCATGGCCGCGTTCTCTTGAAGAAGTTGGACGCATCACGCGTGCATGCTCATCTCTCTCTGGGGTAAAACGCTGAATAGGCAATATATGAAAATTATGGAATCCAATTTCTGATCAGCCAAGATGATGAAAATCTGTGAGCTCGAGCTTTCCTCGCTCTAGGACAAAATTTTCTATCTCTGGACGTGTTTGGCAGAAGAGGACTCTGGCAAAAGACTATTTGCCTGCATCGATGGTATATGCCAGAGAGAGAGCTCTGCGGTTTCAGTTTTGGGTAATCTGAGCAGGGTAAATAGCCCCATCTATCCCGAACTTTTAAAGTTTTCCCTAATATATCCCAAACTTTTGTTTTCGCCCCATCTATCCCATACTTTTTCCTCTTTCCTCAATCTATCCCAGCCGTTGACATGGACTGAAATTTAGTCCAGTTGGCGCCCGCGTCGTGTCCACGTCAGCCGCCTCCCTCCCTCCCTCTCTCTCCCGCCTCCGTCTCTCTCCCTCCCTCTCTCTGCCGCCTCCGTCTCTCTCCCGGCCTCCCTCCCTCCCTCTCTCTCCCGGTCTCCCTCCCTCGCTCGCTCCCGCGTCCCGCCCTCCCCCCTCCCTCTCCCGGCCTCCCTCCCTCCCTCTCTCTCCCGCCCTCCGTCTCTCTCCCGCCCTCCCTCCCTCTCTCTCTCTCTCCCGCCCTCCCTCCCTCCCTCCCTCCCTCCCTCCCTCCCTCTCTCCCGGCCTCCCCTCCTTCCATCTCTCCCTCTCTCTCCCGCCCTCCCTCCCTCCCTCTCTCTCCCGGCCTCCCTCCTCCGTCTCTCTCCCTCCCTCCCTCTCTCTCCCGGCCGGCCCGGCGGCGACGCTTAAGGGAGTTATCATGGGCTGCACGTCGTCTTCTTCCGGCTCGAGCTTCCGTTCTGCAGACGGAGTTCTCGGGCTGGGCTATAGTAATTCTTCCTTCGCGGCTCGCGCGGTGGGAGCTTTCGGCGGCAAGTTTTCCTACTGCCTGGTTGACCAGCTCAGCCCCAGAAACGCCTCCAACTACTTAGTCTTCGGGGAAAACGCGATTCACCGGCGCTCTAAACCAGACCGTAGACGCTACGCGCAGCGCCAGCTGGAGGAAATGGAGCCCTTTTATGGCGTCCGCGTGAAGGGCATTTCTGTCGGCGGCGAGATGTTGAACATTCCCCGCGAAGTCTGGGATTCTGCCGCCGGTGGCGGCGCCATCATCGACTCGGGCACGAGCTTAACTCTCCTGGCGGAACCCGCTTTTCGTGCAGTAATGGAGAAGTTGGGGCGCGCGTTGGAGAAGTACCAGAGGGTGGAGATGGAGCCATTCAAATTCTGCTTCAACTGGGAGGAGAATACGTTCGATGCGGCGGCGCTGCCGCGCCTGGCAGTGCATTTCGCGAAGAACGGCGGTGGTGCGTCCGCGTTGGAGCCTCCGGTCAAGAGTTACGTGATCGACGTGGCAGACGGGGTTAAGTGTATCGGGATTCTGTCTGCTTCCTGGCCGAGAGTATCCACCATCGGGAACATTCTCCAGCAGAATTATCTCTGGGAGTTTGACATATCTAATAAGCTGGTAAGCTTCGAGCCTTCCACTTGCTCTCCGTGGATATACAACCTGTAATGACGTGGGGAAGATCCCATGATCAAACGTGTAATGCTTTTTCCTCTCTCAATCTCGAATTTCTGATTCAAAATAATTTGCCTTTCGAGGGAGGGAGACCGGGAGAGAGAGGGAGGGAGGGAGGCCGGGAGAGAGAGGGAGGGGGGGGGGAGGCCGGGACGCGGGAGCGAGCGAGGGAGGAAGGCCGGGAGAGAGAGGGAGGGGGAGGGCGGGTCGCGGGAGCGAGCGAGGGAGGGAGGCCGGGAGAGGGGGGGAGGGCGGGACGCGGGAGCGAGCGAGGGAGGGAGACCGGGAGAGAGAGAGATAAAGAGGGCGGGAGAGGGAGGGAGGGAGGCCGGGAGAGAGAGAGAGAGGGAGGGAGGGCGGGAGAGAGAGGGAGGGAGGGAGAGAGACGGAGGGAGGGAGGCCGGGAGAGAGAGGGAGGGAGGGAGGGCGGGAGCGAGCGAGGGAGGGAGACCGGGAGAGAGAGAGATAAAGAGGGCGGGAGAGGGAGGGAGGGAGGGCGGGAGAGAGAGGGAGGGAGGGAGAGAGACGGAGGGAGGGAGGGCGGGAGAGGGAGGGCGGGAGGGAGGGAGGCCGGGAGAGAGAGGGAGGGAGAGAGAGGGAGGCCGGGAGAGAAGGGAGGGAGGGAGAGAGAGGGAGAGAGGGAGGCCGGGAGAGAGACGGAGGCGACAGAGAGAGGGAGGGAGGGAGGGAGAGAGACGGAGGCGGGAGAGAGAGGGAGGGAGGGAGGCGGCTGACGTGGACACGACGCGGGCGCCAACTGGACTAAATTTCAGTCCATGTCAACGGCTGGGATAGATGGGGCTAGGGTTCGCCCGTTCCGATACCGGTATTGAATACCGGTATCGGGTACCGTTAATGTCCTAAACGGTACCCGATACCTCCGGTACCCGATACCGACATCTAGATGTCGGTATCGGTAACTGGATGTCGGTATCGGTTTCCGATACCGACATCCGATACCGACATCCGCTAACGGCTAGCGGATGTCGATACCGGATATCGGTATCGGAACCGATACCGATACCGACATCCACTTTAACCCTAACTTTCTGGAAAAATAACGTAATTATTTGTCATAAATGGAAATTACGCCACCAAGAGATTCAGACCGGAATCAAACATTGTCGACGAGAGCACGATCTCAGGTAAGTTCCTTCTTCTTCGATCGTTCTCGCTTCCGCCATCTCGGATCCAGGAACAGAGAATCTCGTATTGGCGACGGGGAACCGGAAATAAACGAGGCGTCGAAGATTTACTCAGCAAGGGCTTTCTGATCAAATAACTCATACAATCCAGCTTGATAACAAAGAAACTGTAGTTTGCCGGCAAGATTTTAGGTCAAAGAAGCAGAAAACTGGGGATTAGATGACAGAAATACCGTCATCCGGTACCGGATCGGTACTGGATCCATCCAGTACCGTACCCGGTCCCCCCTTTAATCCGATACCGTCATCCAGAACTGGATGACGGTATCGGGTACTGGATACCGATCATTGGGTACCGGTATCGGCAGATACCGGTACCGGATGACGGTCCGGACGACGATAGGCGAACCCTAGATGGGGCTATTTACCCAATCTGAGCATGAGATATGCCGCCGACCATCATATCCAACCCCACGTAGAGAGATCGATCCATTTATCTCTCTACCCATCTGCCTGTACTCTCTACTCATCCACCAGTTGATGATGATTGCATTCATTACTTCGCATTCAATCTTCATCCATGCGAATCATCACCTGTCATCCTCTTCGGATCCTACATGGTATCCTGTTTGTAGGCGAAGTAGACAAATCCACTTCCCTATGATTCCCTAAATTCATGAAGCATTCAGCAGAGAGACGACGACGATAATGTCTCCCCCCACCCTTCTCTCTCTCTCTCTCTCTTCCGCTCTGTCTCTTTCTCTCTCCTTGTCAGAATAGCCGACAAGAGAAAATCGTTGGAGGCGGCGCCTCTTTCCTTCAATCGTCTTCTCGCGTTTTGTTTTTTAGTTCCCGAAAACATTATCTTTTTTCTTGGGCATCTCCCTCACTGTACGACGCTACGAGATTATTGGTTCTCTCTCTTCTTGAATTCTCTCTCTCTATAAAGGTACAGGCAGGAGGCGACAGCGCGGTGGTTTATTGGCCTTTAGCGATGATTGAAATCTGAAGGCGGCGGCGTCCCGTGGCGTAAGTTTCGAATTCGAATTTCGAATTCGCGGAGAAGATAGAGTCCCCACTCGCTTGCGAGAGGCATGTGCGCACTATCTTCTCCATCTAATGAATGAGGAGTCCGTTCTGAAATCGTCTGCCCTGCTCACCAAACAGATCCGCCAAAGGTTGGTGAAACGCCTAGAACTCCGGGTAGGACGCACCAGAAGACAAAAACGTCAATATTTCTCGCAATTGTAACCCTAGCGCCATGAAAACAGTTGAAAGTGAACTCAGTGACAGGACTGGGGCGAACTTTAACAAGACTTTATTCAGAAATGGTAGGCTAACTTTTCCATCTTTGCCCTGATTGGAGACTTAGAAACCCATTGAAGCAACGTGTTAGGGATGATTACATGATATTCCTTTTTACCACAACATGTGCATATTACAAGTATGCTTTTTATCACATGCCTCGACATGTTATAGGTATGATTACATGATATTCATTTGCACCACAACATGTGCATATCACAAGTATGTTTTTTTATCATATGCCTCTACATGTTAGATATGATTACATGATATTCATTTGCACCACAACATATGCAGATTACTAGTATACTTTTTATCATATGCCTCAACATGTTAGGTATGATTACATGATATTCATTTGCACCACAACGTGAGCATATTACAAGTATGCTTTTTTTATAAAAAAAAAATTATTTATGCTTCATGGGTCTAAGAAGACATTGGTACATATTTGGTCACTTGCACACATGACAAAGCAACACTTTGTTCAAGTGTAAATCCATTTCATATATGACATCTATAACTCTCGACTATAGTTGATGTTGCACTATAGAATTGACTAAATCTAGAAACTACCATATCAAATATACATATGTTTTTAATTATCATACTTATCATTATGGATCTAAATTGTCATTCTTGCATACTCTTTTACTTTACTTTCATAATTTTCAAAGTGACATTTTATTCAAGAATAATTCCACTTCTATATTTAAACTGAGAGACTTTCACTAAATGTAACTGGTATAGTTGATGTTTTTACATTGGATCAACTAAAAGTACATATCGGAGTTTATGCATAGAGGATTCGCACCGTCGCACCATTGGAATGTGCGAATGGGTGTGATTTATCAAGTTATTTTATTCCTTTATCGACTCCTTGGAAAAAAATGGCACACAAGTAAATGACAACAAATTGGATATAGTTCTTGTGATAAACCTCTTAAGAAATAGATAATTTCTTTTCAAGATGAGTTTTTGATGATATCCCTGGTACTTATTTGAGATCTTCAATCGGCCATCAACACAATAATATTTAAACATACTTCTTGGACTGCAAAACCTTGCATGCAAATGGTTATAAAGAATATAATTTTAAAAGAAGCAATCTAATAAAAACAAAGTTCATTGATTCTATCTAGTGGTTAACCTATGTATTGGATGCTTTTATTTGATAAAATGAAACATTATTGAAATTAGATGAAAATTAGTCATTATTTATGCGTAAATATAATAAAAAATCATGCATGTTATCATTTGTTTAATGCATTCCATGCATTCCATGACATTTAACCAAATTTCAAGTTTTACATCGTGTTAGTATTAATTTAAAGTTTAATCTTCTTGAGTTTGACCTTTTTTGAGTTAAAATTTGTTTAGCCTAATCAATCTTCTTGAAATTTCTTGGATAATGAACTCAAATCAAGTAAGTTAAGGAGAAAATAAATAGATAATATAATCTAATTCTACTATTTAGTTTTGATACAATTATTACAATATCCTTTGACTTGAGACACCAAAAACATCTTGTGGATGTATTATCGTGTTTTGATTATGACTTACAAATCCATAGCCATGGGATCTTTAAAATGTCATATATTGGATATGGTATGAAGTCTTCAATGATGATTGTGTGGTCAAGATGGGATCGTCCACACTCAATATTTGAAGAGATTGACTCAAAGAGTTAGATGCAATGAAATCCTTAGCCAACGTAATAAAAATATCGGAGGAGTTCCCAATAATTTTTTTTCTATGCATCACTATTAACTTGAGTGACTTATTAGGATTTGATAGTTGACCGTACCCTAAGTCCTTCATGAAGGATTATTGATGGAGAATTATTTTGAAACATGAACACAAGGGTTCTAAGTGAACCATCCTCCTCCTCCTCCTCCTCCTTATCCACCCACTTGAAAAATTATCCATTTATTAAATGGATGAAGAAGACCTCTCTAAATACTTAAAGAGAGAGTAGATCTTAAGGGATTTATTTTCCCTCCTCTTCTTATTTTATACTGATATAAAGATTGACTTGGTCAAAGCATTTAATCCTTATCTTTAGAAACCTAGAACTCTTTGAATGGACCAAGTCAACCACCATTTTTACCTTTGATATAGGTTCCTTAATTTCCAAAACTTCTCTACCATATCTTAGGTGCCTTATGTAATTTAGTTAATGATCTCAAAAGATTAATAGGAACATCTTTGTTACTAAATTCCTACTTTCTTTGAAAACCACCCATAGATAGAAATTCTAGAAGAGATCTAAATATTATCAAGTATGAAGAACAGTACCAAGAACATCTTGAAGGCATATAAGAAGTCTCATGAATGACATATATCAATTGCATGATTCCCTCAAGCCGAAGGAAGATCATTATATCAAAGCCTCACGAGAATCACCTCAAAGAAGAATCTACTTTGAAGAGCATGAAAGAAGATTACAAGAAGAATAATTATCTTCCATCAGATCAAAGTCTCTACGGCTGATGGTTAAGAAAAGACTCAATAAGATATCGTCTACTGAAGCAATCCTCTTGAATAGCCACTAAAGCAATCGGATGTCAACCAGATATCCACCTAGGGACGGCCTTTTAAATATCATTATCTTCCATGGTTTTAGCTGCATCAACTTCTATATTAATAGATGCACAATAATCCGTCAGCCACTCGAAGACAGACACAATACAATTATACCGACACGGGACGACTTCCCCTTAATAAGAAAGGAAGCCTACTCCTCTTTCCGGGAGCTTCTCAACGTCAATGACGAAATGCCGATTCCGTTACAACTTCCCCTGCAGAGAAGCAGCACAGACACGGCCATCTAGCAGGCAAGATTTCCTCCCATTAAGACTCTCCTGAAGACCTCCGCATTTCCCGCCAAGTACTTCGCCGGCAAGTCCAGAAAATCCACAAACGAAAATGAATGACACCTCCCATTAGAGTTGACCAGTCACGACCGTCGATCGTCTTCACCGATGGATCTGCAAGACAGGATAGAAGAAAGAGAAAATATCAGGAAATCTCCAAGAAGAAAGAAGATCGTCAAGGCCATTAACCGGAGCGCACCGTCGCGATACTCTTCCAGCGTTCGAGTCCATCACTCTTGTCACGGCGATCATTCCGCCACCCAAAGATTCCTCATCCTCCGTCCCTTTCTCTCGCACCGGATCTAAATTGTTGACACCGCGGATAAATCTGTTGCCTAACGGAAAGACAGTTGGAGACCACAGCTCCCTCTGAGAAGAAACCACTGACGACGATCGGCTAACTCACCATCACTCTAGCGAACAAGGGAAGACCGAAAACTGGATACGTTGAAGATACGAGAACACTCCTGAAAAGAATCCCTCTTCGTCAACCGATCAAGGATCAAACTTCCCTCCAACGAATTTATCGATTTCCGGAATTCATCATCTTCCATGCGTTGACGACATCTCCACAAGCAAAGCAACCTCGGGTCAACGCTCCTACAAACTCGGAAATAGAGAAAAGACATGGAGAAGTTACCGTAACCGTCGTTACATCTACGGGATAAACGAAACTCCTCGTCTCCGCAACCGCCAATACCCCTCGTATGCGAGATCAAAGAAGGAATTAAAAGCCTCCCGATCTACGTACAGTTGTACGCGGAAATGACGTCCACGCGACGTTTCATTATCACTTCTTTTCCTTCGTCTCTATAAAATGAACTGTAAGCGACGAAAACGACATGTTGAATTTGATAAAACTTGGTTACTTTCGGTTCGATTTTACCCTGTGTGTTCATCGTGTTTCTCCCCGTGTCTCCATCAATCTTTTCGCATCATCGTCATCTCCCGAGTTCTACCTCCCTACTCCATCCTCCCTATCCTTCTGTCGCTTTCGGTCACTATCGTCAGAGGCTCGCTGAGGAAATCTGTATCGGTTATCCACTCCAGGAGTGTCGCTTCTTCGCCGACTCAGGTATTCATCCTCAATTTTAACACAGTGATAATGTTCCAATCTGAAATCTATAAGTCCAGTGTTAAAGTCTCTTCCCTTTCCCATTTTCCACGTCATCCCACTACAGTCTGTCTTCTCTCGTTCCCGTATTAATCCTCTCCTACTATCCTTCCACTTACCCTATCTATTTTCGTATATTTCTCTCTATTCTATATTCTATAATATCCCTTCTATAATAGTTATCGTTATTATCTCTTATATATATTATCCTCTCTATCATATCTCTTCCCATTACTCCTCCTTTATTGTCTTCTTAATATTCACTCTCTTATTCACTTTCACCTCCATTATCTTCTCTACTAAATATCATAGTTTTAAGCTATCTATTCTATATTATTATTCACTGATATCAATTCATAGGTCCTCCCCTCATATTGTAGGATTTAGAGTTATCTCCTAAATATCCTACATCAATTATACATACATAGTAATCGATGACTGAAAGGTTTCATAAGGGAGTTCCTACAATACGTGGTGTAACTTGACACCCAATGGGTTGACAACTCAAAATGTTGATTGGGTTAAATCAATCCTAGAGAGGAAGATATCACAATAGATAGAAAAAATAAGACTGCAATAGAGGTTGTACACAAGAGAAAAAATCCGAAGGAGCAGGAGAGAGAATTAGAGGGAGAGAAAAAGCGCGACATCAAGAGAGAGAGAAGAAAAGCGAGTGAGAGAGAGAGAGCAACCACGAATTTTGAGAGAGCAATATGAGAAAGAGCATGATCGAAGGTGACCGAGAATGAGAGAGAGGAATTTTGAGAGAGTAGGAGCGGCATTGGTAAATTAGGGGAGATAAAGAGAAAGGACACAAGAGGTGGAAGAGGTGATCGCTACAGAGGAAAAGCGAAGGTTAGAAAGAGATTGAATAGTAGAAAAGAGCGAGAGAGGAAGGAGGAGCGAATGGGAGAAAAAAATGGAGTTGCAAGAAGGGGAAAAAAAGAGAAAGAGATGATGAGAAAGATGAATTGAAAGAGTTAATAGAGTTAAATAAAAGCAATTCATAGGTGTTTATAATTATTTTATGCTTTTATCAAAGTCCAATTCATATGAGAGGAAGGCCTTAAATCAATAATCCATGACGGTGAAGAGAAAGCAAGGAGAGTGGACGTACTTGACGTAAAGAGAGTTAGAAGCAAGGCAAGGCTAATTGAAGAAGAGTTTTTGGTACTTGTAGAGTGACGAAGGGCATCATACTTGTTTGACATAAAGGTCAGATGACATTGGGGAGCCATGATGCTAGGTGGAGCTAGGAAAAAAAGAGTCAAAGGAGTTGTTGACATTGGGGAGCCACATCTGCTTGGGCAATTGGAGGCTTGCTGAATTGCTTCTAACATTTGTTAGTAAGATGATTCTTCTTGCCATAGTGAAGACATGGCAAAAAGGAGTTGTGACTATGTCGAAGAGGAGGATGACTGCAATCAAAGCAGGGAGGGAGACCACCATTATCATGAGCTCGAGGAGCAAAGACCGTATTGAGAGAGGAGTAGTATCACCTGGAGCATGGGGGGGAAGGCTGATGTAGCCCAAGACGTTGTCAAGAACCCACAAAGCCTAGTATGAGTATTATAGCCCAAGAGCCCACAAAACCCACGTGTGAGACCCAGTCAGAGCTTAATGGGATAGGTGAGAATCTCTAGGAGCTGACAATATCTGGAAAAAGAAATCACTTAAAGACACACAAATATTATGTGTCAGAATTTACAATTCTTGGAACCCGTAGAATATATCTGTTCAAGCCTACTAAAGCAGAGAAGCTTCCTTTTTCTTTTTTCACTTCTATCTCTTACACATGTCTAATGTTAGAGTTAGATTTCTAGGACTTTTGAGTTGTCTTTTCTAAGGGTTTTGTCCTTTGGACAACCCTTTACTTTGTTAAGCCTATATAAGGCCCTCATTGTAAAACTTGAAGACACAATCAGAGTTATCTTTTCTAGAGCTTTCCTTTCTCCCCCTTAAGTGTTCTCCCTATTTGAGAGTGCTCATATGCTTATAGATTCAAGTACAACCCCCCTTGTAGATTCAAGGATTGAAGAGGTTAGTTCTGTGGATTCAGACACTAACCCTTCTTTTAGAGCAAGGCTTGCAGATTCAAGTTCATGTTCTACATTGTTCATACACTAATACTGCATCAAAGGCATACATGTTATGATCCAAAGAGCGGTAGAGAAAATGGTAGTGAGGCTAGGTACATAGTCACCAGATAGAAGAGAGCCCCTAATCAAGGACACGATTGAGATACGAAGCCCACTAAGATTGATGCCAACATAGAGCTCCTCACAATAACGCTTCAATGTCATAAGATCTGTGATGGGGGGCTAATGAAGGTCGACCTCTTAAAACAAGGCCTGCAAGTAGCCTAGTGGGCTTGAAAAGAAAGATCATCTTGCTTGCGACCGAGAAGGGAATCCAAGATCTCTATCACATGACTGATATTCATCTAGTTGGCATAAAATGTCTCAAAGGTTTTCCTAAGGGAGCACGTCGGCTTGATGAATGTGAGAGACTTGGGGATGCTTTACTTGATGTTGTGAAGCATCAAAGTGATCATGATCTAGTCAGGGTTACTCTTGTATATCAAAGTTAGATTATGCCTCAATTCAAAGATTATGCTGATACATGTAGATGAGCCCTTTTCTTGGATCTCATTTGATATATTCTAAATGAACCAAGGAAAAAGTCTCCATGTAACCAATACCACAAGCTTAAGAAACCCACAAGCCACCAAATGAGCTTTATGTCGAGAAATTGAAGCATCAAGTTATACTTCAAGGTGAAAAGGTCGTCGTGTAAGAGCTCCCAAGTGCCACAATCTACTAGGGCACTAAATTCCAGATTCATAGTAGCCTTTCACTTGAGTGCCTTGAGGGCTTCAAGTTGGGCAAAATCTCAAGGACCACAAATAAGGTACAAGTACCAGGTGTAATATGAAGGCTATCATATAAAAAAAATGAGAGATAAGTTGTTGGGTAAAAGAATGTGTATCATTTGGAGTAAAAGTAGGGGATGGACTTTCCACTTGAGAGAAGGAATTGGTTGGGAGGGGCCATGGATGATGATGTAGGTGGTGACGCAATCAATGATGGAGATGATAAAAACCTTGGGGATATAGGCAGAAAGAGATGCACATGGAAAACCTTGAGAAGAATAAGGAGTATGAAGGAGGGGTATTGTAGGAAATTTTTAGAAGGCCAAGAGATGGTGCAATGGATGCCCCCAAAGATAAGGGCAAGAGATAAATAAGAATGTTTTCAAGGCAGGTAAAATTGGTAGAAGTAATGTAGTGACAAATGTCAATAAGATAGTTGTGATAACCTCTTTGCATTTGTGGTGGCCAATGAATACTCTTGAGAGCACAAGAGCAAGTATAGAAAAATGAGTATGATTATAGAAAAAAATAGTTTATCCAAAGACATAAATAAGGTTCTCCTGTTCCAGTGTCGGTACTGGTTTTTTTGTGAAAACCTAAACCTATAACTAACTTCGGTTTGGTGTTGGTGACGGTATTGTCCGACATCGGTTCGGTGAAACCTATAATTTCAGTGATGTATTATTTAAGTTAAACATAAATTATGATTATTTACAAGAGATCATCACATCCTAATAGAGTTTAAGATAAAATCAATAATTTAAGATAAAATCTTAATATAAGTAAACTTTAGCCATTAAAAATTGTTAAAATTAAAATTCTCAAGAGAATATACAATAGAGTTTTTGAAAATTATCATTTCGCAAGTCTATTTTTTTCAACTTCTAAATCTAGTTCATCATCTCCGGTGGCATCCTCATGACTCCAAGACTTTGAGGTCTTCAAAGCGGATATAATGTCGGGCGCTAGCCTTCCTCTTCTAAATGTGATAATTCCTCAACTTGTGGAAAAAAGATTCTTAGAGGGAGAGCTCGATGCACAAATAGATAGAAACTCCTTTGCGAGCACTAAAAGGCGTGGATATTTTTTAGATCCTCTCTTGTGCCACCACTGTAACGAGTCATTGTGTAAGCAATCAATACAAGGTTTAAATAATCAATCTTTTAATTCAACCTTTACTGATTTCTCATCGACTTTTGTGCTCCTACTTGATTGTCGCTCCCATAAATTGCATCACTACTTTTGAATGCTTGAGAGTCATTGAAGCAAAAAGATCATCAATCGGCATAGAACTCAAAGCTTCTATGATACACACTGATTCGAGCATGTCAAGTAAAGTTTTCATAACAAACTTGTGCTCACCACTGAGGAACATGTTCCAACTTGAATCTAGGGTCTAGCACTGTGGCAATAGGAAACATAAACTTTCTCCTCACCTGCATTTCATATTTTAACAAATTTTCTTTCATCGACGTGTATGCGTGTCTTCGTGCCTTTGCTTGGTCATTGCTCATTTTTGTCCCTGTGAAATCTCGAAGAGGATGATCTAGCTAAAAAATTAATTATTCCAATTTTTCAACTAGAAGTTCATACAATCCCGATAAATTTGTCGACGTAATTGATTTTGACATAGAAAATACTTGAGTTGTCTCATGGAAAGCCAAGAGTTCATATTCAAACATCTTTAAGAGCTCATATTCTTCATCCTCAATTAAAAACTTTACTTTATTTGTGTTTAGATGGTCGCTCGCCATTACCTTCAACACTTCTCTTTTTTCCCACACAGCTTCGATCATGTCATATGTTGAATTCCACCTAGTTCGGACATCATCAACAAGAATATTTTTATTTAGCATTTCCAACTCATCACACAAATTCTTATAGTGATGAATCCTCTTAGGGGGAATATTAATTGCATTGACAAGTTTTTGAAGTCTATGGAGAATCTCACCAAATGGTTTTAACAGATGGCTTCTAGTCCCTCCAGATGTTTGTCGTCATCCTCACTATTCGAATATGACTCCTCATTACCAAGTTCCTTTAAGCCATGTTGCACGACTAGATTAAGAACATGGGTCATGCAAGACGTGAGATAGTTCTTGGTGAACCTTGAACGAGAACCCTTCAATAATTTTCCTAAGCTTCTTGCCATAGTACCATTATTTCTTGCATTATCAACTATACAAAACAAGAAAGACAAGTATTTAGTACAAAATAGTATGCAAAAATTAAAAAAAATTCTTACCTTGTCTGTCAAATTGTAATCTATGAGCACTTCATACAAAACTTTTGCCATGTGTACACCTCCATGAGATCCACACAACTCTTCGACAGCAAAAACACATTCATGAAGGTTCCACATGTCATCAATATAATGAATCGTAATCCCAAGAATTGTCAAATGATTTGTAGTAGTCCAAATATTTAGTGTGAGTGACACATTCTCAATTGGTCGAAACAATTGTCGCATTTTTACCTTTTCATCATCAAATTTCGTAGAGATGCCACATCATAATATGTTTCCACTCGAAAGGGACACATCACATTGTGAAAAATAGGAACAAAAAACTTCAAATTGTGGATGCTCAAGGGTCGCAAAGGTTGTATCAGTGTTGATTATCAAATCAATGCATCTTTCCTTTATAATCTCTTGAGACCTTCCTTAATATTTTTTTAAAAATCTAAAATCATATTTAAACCATCCAAAAAAGGGTTTTCAAATGTTAAAGGGAGATCCTAAGTGCTTGATTGATTCATTGTATTTTGTGTATATCTCTACATTTCGTTGATCATTTATAATTTCTTAATAAAAAAATACCAAAAATATTTCTTTATTTTAATCTTTTATACTTCCTTTCTATAGGTTCGACCTTAACTCACCCCTATTTTAAATTTTAAAACCGAATTTGAAGAGTTTAATATAATTTTGATACATTGATAACATGCTAAATTATCATGATAAAATATGATTTTTGATGCATAT
This sequence comes from Lemna minuta, assembly GCA_024174645.1. Lineage (NCBI taxonomy): Eukaryota > Viridiplantae > Streptophyta > Magnoliopsida > Alismatales > Araceae > Lemna > Lemna minuta. The sequence continues at coordinate 4,389,356 of CM044117.1, read as the reverse complement.
TAAGACATAAATGATTTATTTTTCATGCATGTTATCATACTTATATGTATTTTTCTATTATTCTATGAAAAAGTCATTATAATCTCAAAATACTTTAATTTAGGGTTAATTTTGATAAATTAGAACTTAATAAATTGATAACCCATCTTTTTCTTGAGATTATAAGTGTTTTTAAAGTTAAAATAAGAAGAGAAATCATTTTTATAAACATTTATTTCATTTTCTAAAGTTTAAAATCTTAATAAATGAATGTATTTTTGAAATAATAATTTTAACTCTTATTATTTATTAAATTTGACTTTTTAGAATAATAGATAATTAAATTTCGGATCAAATGAAAGAAATTTGGATTAATTTGGAGTTATATATGAAAAGTTATGAATTTTCTATTTTTAGTGATTTTTCTGGATTTTTTGTGAATTTATTTTCTAATTAAATTGATTAAAATGAATTTTAAAAAAATGCAAAAAGCGATTTATAACCGCGCGGGGCCACATGGATGCGACGTGGCACTCCGGGCCACGTGGCAGCGCCACGCGGCGTAAATATTATATTATTATTACATACTATATATAAATGGGTCTTCAGCCTTCCCTATATGGGAAGGGTTATTAACCTCATAAATCGTTGGGTATTATAAACCCGACGAAACTCTTTTTTCTTTTCCGTGTGGGACTAATCCACACGATGAATTAAATGCAGGCGACGTGGCTGACGGAGAAGCGTCGGATCGTGATGACGCGTCGATCTCACGCGTCGATCGGATGGAGTGCGGACCACCAAAGGATCATCAAGCACGTGCTCAAAAGGAAGGCGTTATAACGGCTCTGATGTAACCGTGGCGGATCACATCTGGACCGCACGATCGTGATCCAACGGGCGCGATCAAACGCGTTTTAAAATGCAAATCAAACGGAGCATCTGGACCATCCATCGGCGATCCGACGAACGCGACATTTTCGTAAACGGTCCATCGTGGACCGTTTATCGTAACCGTCGATCGTTTCGATCGGACGGTTACGATCAAACACCCTATAAAACTACATGTTCTTCGTCGTTCTAAGCATCCGAGTTGAATTTCAATCCAATTGAGCTGTCTAGACACCATTCTTCCTCTTTCATTTCCGCGTCCACGGAGGGGTTGAAGTCAAGATTTGGTGAAGAATCGAGAGAGAAATCGCAGCTTGAAGCTCACGTTTGCATTCTTCACGTTTTCGGCGATTAATCGGTTTAATCGCCTCGTTTCGATCGCTAATTGAGTTTAGTGGAAGCGGTTTTTCCTAGATTATCTTCCTATCATGTTTGATTTTTGTTTAGATTAGGATTTAGAAGTTAATTTTATCGAATTGCACCTAAAATCGCTAATTCTTCGTTCCAAAATTTCTCTCCACTTCGAATTTTGATTTCTCCGCGAAATCAAGTCCAAATTTGATGATTCTTGATTCTGTGGAATCGATTTGAAGTCTTCTTTCTTAAAATATCATTTTCCCCCAATGTTTACCATCAATTTCTCATCCGATTCGATCAAATTTGAAGATTACGTCAAGAAATTCCTTAATTCCCTGTAGATTCGACCCTTATTTACCATTATGCCACTCAATTCGAGTTAATTTCCCTAAAATTGGTAAGTTCGAATAATTTTTGACGCGATACCACGTGAAATAGACGACCTCGCGGTTTCATCTCGTCATACATGAACTTGTGCTTTCAATAATCGTGATGTTACGCAGATCAGCTTGCATATGATGGGGGACTTGAACAACTCGATAGTAGTAGTGATGTTGGTCTCGTTGGCATACAAGTTCTCCATGATTAATCATAGTTGGGGTCTATCAAAGGAGGTGTTTGTTGTCTTCAAGTGACTAACTTGCCCATGAGCAGAGAGGAAGTTATCATAATTGAAAGCCAATGATCCATATATGAACCAATTAACGATATACCTCAGTCCAGTAAGTTGAGTGGTGACGCCAAGAGATTCTCATTGCATTATTGTGAGATGGACCTTGGTGAAGCCTTTTATGTATTGGGCACTCAACTATATTGAGATCAATCATAAAATATTCTTAGTTTACAATGGTATGACATGCAAGGATGTGTAAAATACTCTACAATGGTATGACATGCAAGGATGTGTAAAATACTCTACAATGGTATGACATGCAAGGATGTGTTTAAATACTCTACAATGGTATGGCATGCAAGGATATGTTAAAGTACTCTACAATGGTATGACATGCAAGGATATGTTAAAGTACTCTACAATGGTATGACATGCAAGGATGTGTTAAAATACTCTACAATGGTATGACATGCAAGGATGTGTAAAATACTCTACAATGGTATGACATGCAAGGATGTGTAAAATACTCTACAATGGTATGACATGCAAGGATGTGTTTAAATACTCTACAATGGTATGGCATGCAAGGATATGTTAAAGTACTCTACAATGGTATGACATGCAAGGATGTGTTAAAATACTCTACAATGGTATGACATGCAAGGATGTGTTAAAATACTCTACAATGGCATGACATGCAAGGATGTGTTAAAATACTCTACAATGGTATGAGATGCAAGGATATGTTAAAATACTCTGCAATGGCATGACATGCAAGGATGTGTTAAAATACTCTACAATGGTATGACATGCAAGGATATGTTAAAATACTCTACAATGGTATGGCATGCAAGGATGTGTTAAAATACTCTACAATGGAATGACATGCAAGGATGCAATCCACTTGATAGCCCAATAGCAAATGAGAAGAATTTAGTCCCAAATTTTGTCCAAGGAAAAAAATTAAACCTGAAGCCTTTTGTGCATTGTATTATGTAGGGGAAGTCTTGTTTATGCCCATGTAGATGAGATGACATTGCATGCATGGTGAATGAACTTGGATGATACTTAAGTATCCAAGCAAGGAACCCTAGACGAAATGCAAGAGAGTCACTTGATGTTTGTAGAGGACAAAGCAGGCACTCTATGCTCGCATTGAAGAAATCAGAGAAATTGGAGATTGACGGGCATTCAAGTTCAGATTTTGATGGATGTATGGATCTTAGAAGATCTACCGAGTTGAGAGGATCTGTTATTCCAATGGGATATTCTTTTCTTCATTATTAAGAAATAAACACATTTTTTTTAGAGATTGCATGCAGGATAGCATTTCAGCTTTCCCACCAAGAACACGCTTCACTTTTACTCCATTGAGACGGCAATCCACGAGTAACCACCGATACCATAATCACGTAAGAACTCTCGCCGATTCACTGATCTGCCCTCCCATTTATTCCCTAAAATTCTGTCGCTGATCTCTGAACCAGGCTTAAAGCCCGAGGGAGAAGGGAAATCCCGTGCCGCCAAGCCATCCAGCTCCACCGATGAAGCTCCCTACAGTATACTGCTGCGCCTCACTCGCCGAAGTAATCACCTTAAAACCCTTCCAATTCACTCTCCCTGAAGTTCCAGCTCCAGCTCCAGTATTCTGATACTCTCTGTAAGTCAACGTGTTGAGCGCGAAGCTCCCGCTCCACTCGAGCCATCCTGCAGGGTCAACGGCACCGGAGATGCTCGACTGCATCACCACCGTCCTCGAGTATTGCCGCCATGGACGGCCCAGATAGGCTTTGGTAGAAGAGCCCCCAATGGAGCATCCCTGAATGGAGATTCCGGTGTTTTGATTCGGGTCGTCTCTTCCTTGAGCAGTTAGGGTGTTCTTCTGGTTGGACATGGGAGTGCGGAGCTGGAGGTTGCAGTTTTGGAGCACGACGGCGGCGTTTCCGAAGATGAAGTCGACGGTGCCGCCGACGGTGCAGTCGCGGTAGAATTGGCGGAGAGAGTAGACGTAGAGAGTGTCCTGGTAGCCGAGGATCTGGCAGCGATAGAAGGCTGAGAGGTCGGATCCCACTCGCAGAGCTACTGCCTGGTGCTTCGCCGGCCCGGCCGTGTTCTGTATCGTCAGGTCTCTCGCCAAGAACCCTCCTCCCACGATCGCTGTTTCACGAGCCAAAAAGTGTGTGACGTTAGGGTTTTTTAGGGTTAGATCACGTTCACGTTCAAGTGAAAAATCTGGGCTTCATGGACTTTACGGAGTTCTGGTTTCTTAGACTTCGGGGATCTATGAGCTTCAGTAAATTTGGAAATCTGGATTTCTTGGATTTTGGGGTTTTCCTGTGTTTGAGTAAATCTGGAGATCTGGGTTTCAGTAAATTAAGGTTTTCCCCCTTCCCTTTAGGGTTCTCCAAGACTTCCGTAATTTTGGAGATCCGGGTTCCTTAGCTTCAGGGTTTTTTTCTGGAGAACTGGTCTCTTAGTTTTCTAGATTTTCTAGGTTTTCTACGTTTCAGTAATTTGTGAGACCTGGGTTCTTTTTCCTCGGACTAAAAATTTCCCCGAGCTTCAACAAATTGGGAATCTGGAATTATCAAGATCTATGATTTTTCCTAGGCCTCAGAAAACTTTTTGATCCGGATTTCCTTAAATCACGGAGCTGATATCTCAAATTCATGGTTTTATAGTCTCAGTAAGTTCTAGCAAATGGGCTTTTCCTTGGACCTAGGGTTTTACTATTTTCAGTCAAACCTAAAAACCAGGTGTTAACTCTCTTACCGACGGTGGCGGAGTTGAAGGTGGTGGATCCACCGCCGACGCTGCGGCTGCCAGTGATCACTGTGGCTCCAGCTCCATCTCCCACAAACATGAGCTTACTCTTCGATGAAGGCACAAGAACATTCTCACTGTAAGTCCCAGCTTTAATCCTTATAATAAACCTTTTTCCTCCGCCAGAAGGCGCCGCCGCCACCGCCGCACCAATAGTCCTGTAATTCCCGCTCCCGTCGGCCGCGACCACGACGTCAGCATTCACACTACCCTGCAGTAGCCTCCTATCCACTGACGTCATCCACGTCGGAAAACCCTCGTTGTCAACCTCAAAAGCTGTGTCTGCCGCGAGCAGTTTTCTGTTCTTCTTCTCTTCGACCAGCAGTCTCGCTGCAATGTCGCTGTTGGTCATTTGCGTGATCATGGCCAGAGCATTGCTGCAGAGATTGGCGGAGCGTTTCACAAATTTAGCAATCTCGTCTTTGAGCTTCTTCCCTCGTTGTAGGAGAGCCCGTCCAAGCAGGAATCATGGTTCGTCATGGCGGCGCTGATTAGGGTTTTGAGGTCGGAGGCGTGTCTAGAGAGAGCTTGCGAGGAGTTGCTGGGGTTGTAGACTATTAGGTCTTTGTCTGCGTTGATCAGCTCCGAGATCGCTTCCTTGAAGGTCTCCAGACAGTCGGTGAGGGCGCCGCTCTGGCGCTCCGAGAGCTTGCCGAATTCCGACGAGCTCAGACTCTTCACTTTACTGGAGCTGTCGTAGATGGCGGACTCAGTGAGGCTGAGAACGCCATGAACGACGCTCTTGAGGTCGGTGAAAGTAGAAACCTTAGAAGGGTGATCAGAGAAGGAGGAGATGCAGAGGTCTGGGTAGAGAGTATTGCTGCAAGCGGAGTGGAGGATTTGAGTTCCTCTGATTAGACTGGTATCATCGCCGGAAACGAGGAAGAAGGAGGAGAGAAAAAGAAGGAGAGAGAGATAGACGGCCATTTGGAGGTGGAGAGAAGGGAGAGGTAATGGGGGAATAAATAGTGGAATGGCGATGCAGTGCTGACTTTTCTTCCGGTTATCGAGTGTTAAAGCTTGCGGAAGAAGATGATATGAAAGAAGTGAAGAAGGTCGTTTTCTTGCATGCAATAATGGGGAGGATAATTCGTCGTTTTTCAAGGGAAATTTCAAACGGCGATGCACTGGCAGAGGGCGACTCAGTGAAGCTACGCGACGGCGGCGGTCAACAGACGAGGACGATCACGGCTCTCTTTCTCTATCTCCCTCTCTCCCTCTCTCTCGCTCTCTCTCTGTCTCTCTCCCTCTCTCTCTAGGTCTCTCTGTCTCTCTCTCCTCTCTCTCTCACTGTCTCTCTCTGTCGGTCCAGTCTCTCTGACTCTCTCCCTCTGTCTGTTTGTCTCTTCCTCTCTCCCCTCCAGCCTCATTCATCTTGTCTCTCTCTCTCTTCCTCTCCCCCAGTCTCATTCATCTTATCTCTCTCTCTCTCTGCCTCTCTCAGCCTCATTTATCTTATCTCTCTTTCTCACTCTCCCTGTCTCATTTATCTTATCTCCCTTTCTCGCTCTCTCTCGTCTCATTTATCTCTTCTCTAGAAGAGTTGAGGACGGCGGAGAGAAACACGTCAGTGGCCAACATGACAAGACAGTCTTAAATTCACTGCCTTCAACTTCTATGACTAGATCTCCACGCCCGTCATCTCTCTCTCTCTCTCTCTCTCTATTCGCATAAATAATGAAACAAAACGAGGGTTACCTAAAAGTGAAAGGCAGGACTCGCCTATTCCCTTTTGCATGGTCGTCCTCGCACCCATCTCCATCCATGTCTACGACTTACTTCATCAATAGAAAAAACAAGGAAGAGATGTATTACCACAAAATCGAAGGCACGGACTCACCATCGCAGTCATTCTCTCTTTCTCTGTTACTTTGTCGTATTGACCTTCTCTCTCTCTCTCTCTCTCTATCTCTCGCATTCTATCTATCTCTAATTCTCTATCGATAAAAACAAGACGTGAGTTACCTCAGACTGTCCATCTCAGTCATTCTCCCTGTTCATTCTCTTTTTACTTTTGTTCTCTTCGTTCCAGTCCCTTTTTATGTCTACCACTTCTCTCTCTCTCTCTCCTATCAAAACAGAGAAGATGTCGATTACCTCAGACTGTCCATCTCAGTCATTCTCTCATTCATTCTCTTTTACTTTCTTGTCTTCGTTCCAGTCCCTTTTCATGTCTACCACGTCTCTCTCTCCTATCAAAAGAGAGAAGATGTCGATTACCTCGAAGTGTAGGGAATGGAATTTCTATCTCAGTCACTCTCTCAGTCTGCATTACCCTTACTCCTTCTCTGTCCCCCCCTCATTCACATGCCTCTCTCTCTCTCTCTCTAAAGAAGAGGTGGAGACTGGAAAGTAAAGCATCTAGTAGTTAGCTTGTCGAAATGATCTTCTCGCTGATCTCTTCTTCTGTTTCCCTAAACTCTCTCTCTACCCGAGTCCCCGGGCAGGTGAACAATGGCGGCCAACTTGAGCAGTTGGGATGTGCACTTCTCAACCACCACCCCCGCCCGAAGAGAGGAAGGAGGATGCCGGTGGATGCGGGAAAGGCGGCAACTGATAAAGAAAAAGGGATATTGACAGCCGACACAGGCGGTCCGATCAACGACGGCCACGTCACTTTCTTCCTTTAGACCCACGTCAACGTGAAACCTTCATGCAGATCGAGAGATAGAACCAGAAAAATTACATGGAAGCTCATCGTCTTTATCGCTGAAGCAGAAAACGATATCTGTGGACCCTAATTTCCCATCTCCAGACGACCGACCGAAGCCATTCTTGAATGGTTTTGACCTTCTCGGATTGTTTGCTTTTTAGGGTTTCACACGCCATTACTGGAGCTGCATAAATGTTTTATTTAATGGGTAATTCGTTGGCAAATGGAATTTTCAAATAAGATAATCTTTTTCAGGCGAGTGGGGTAGAATGGTCAGTTGACTATGCATTTTACTAGAAGTCAAATCCATAAGAAATTGGGTTGACGACAGGTCTGAAAATCGCGTAGTTTATTTGGTCATTGACTCGCCGGTTAGTTTTAGTAAGCTCAAGCCCAACAAGATGAAGCGTGCCGACGAGCTCGGATTCTCAGTTTATTTACCATAATTGGACTTTTTTTCCTACTTTATTCAACTGTAATTATCTTTTTCTGAGATTTCCGCAGATAATGACGCACGTCAATCTAATCCCCACCATCCTGATCGTGAACAATCCTGTCTTGATTCGTCGATCCCGATCGTACTGACCGGCATCCATCACTTCGAGACTTTTATCCACGTAGCATCGATGCCCGTCGATCGGATCATCAAGGATCTGACCGTCGATCGACGATCGTCGCTTGGATCATATCCAGAGAGGCATGAATAGAGTAGGCAATTTGATCAAGGCCCGTCTCACTGATCAGATCGTCACGCTTGATCAAGACAATCGAACCCCTTACATTCAACTAGTAATACCAGAAGAAATTTAGCGTTTTCTAGGGTCGATGATTCAAGCAAGGGGAGAGAGAGAGAGAGAGAGAGAGAGATTACCTAATACCACTATGGGAATCGTCGAATATTTAAGTATAAACCTAATGCCTAGACCTCTGATACGTCCACATCCCTCGAGGTTTCTATTGGTGAAGAATATTTGAAAGCAGTGTCTGTTTCTCTACCTAATCGCTGGCGCGCTTAAAATATTAGTCACGTTTTCCGTGCACATGAGATTTAGATTTTCATTAATATCCTATTAAATATTTTTCCATTAGGTCACGCATTCTTCTCTACTCTGGCAGGTGAATTCCTCTCCTGAATTCTCCCTCTCTCTCTTTCTCTATCTCATCTCTCTCGCCTTCCTTTCTCTATCCTCCTCTGTTTCACCATTAATTTTTCCTCACCCTCTCCCGTCTAATTCTCTCTCTACCCATGCTTTCGGCGTCTGGTTCTGTGAGCCAACAAGACAGAATCGGTTACCCGCCCACTGCGATGGGACTGCTTAACCACCACTGCCCACCAAAGGCCAACGAGGCGGAGAAGCTCTCCGATCTGGAAGTCCGACGTATGCCCAATTAAAGAACAGTATTTTAAATGGGCTGGCACCGGCCCAGAGCTATCCCTACTACCAACGTAACCAGGGAGGAACAGAAACCTAATTCTTTGTCGAGAGTCGAACCTGGATGAGTCAGATGCGGACTTCGATTCCCTCCTTGAGAAGATGCTCTTTCACGGATAGAATGGGCACCTGGATATCCAGATACACGCCAAAAGTCAAACCAAGAGACAAAAGTTCCCCGTTGACCCGGATATCAAAAGGTCAACTTACTTCCTTCCGATGGAATATCCCGGCAGCTAACGCGGCCGACGCGTTAGTCTTCTCGAAGACCTCCGAGAAATGTTCCACTGCACCGGCGCCGCTGCTGGCGATTACAGGAATATTCACTGCGTCTGATATGAGCTTGACCAGGTCTACGTCAAACCCGTTTCCCTGACCTGCCCATCAAAACTCTCTCTCGTTGATTATTGGAGAGAAGGGAAGACGACCTCGTGAAATTACTCCTACAAACTGACCATCGCAATCAATGCAGTTGAGCAGAATTTCTCCGGCTCCGAGCTCCTCAACAGCTTTGGCTAGCTCATATGCGCCGATGGGTCGACCTTCGCGGCCACCGTTGACCTGCTCAAGGCCAGCACGGTAATGTGACCCAAAAGTCAACACCAAAAAATGTTGACTTGGGAGAAACTTACGGTGCACTGGTACCATGCATACTCTTCTCCGTCAGGCCCTGAGGGTTGAATATTAAACGACAGAAGTCTAAGTTTACCAACAATTTTATGCAAGTTTGAGATTAAAAGCATGGTATAGAACCTGGAATTGATGTTTTGATGACCTTAAATGGCACTTCATCAGGGTTTCTCACGTACACCCTTCGAGGATCGATGCTCACAACAACCGCCTGCAGAAGTCAGAATCAGATCATAGGGTCCGAAAAATTAGCAAAAAAATACCGATAAGCAATGATAAAGTAAATTTCATAGCAGAAAAATATTTAAACTTCAAGGACACTTACTTGATTGCCATAAACTCGAGAAATCTGCTCTAGGCTACTATTTCCTGTCTTCACCTTAAGAGTCAACGTTCGAGTTCATAAAGTCAGCGCTTCTACAGCTAGGATCCAGTAGGGCTACAATAATCATACACGTACTCTGGTTTTAAGGTATTCCTCTGCTGCATAAACCGCATCACTTCCGATAGAGATTTTATCTGCTCCGGATCGAAAATACTCTGCTGCCACTTCCAAACTAGAATAATGCCTGAAAATATCAAATTTACCAGGAAAATAAATGTTAAAAGGAAAATAAATTTAGGACTAAAGAAATCCTGAAAGAGTTTCTACCTCCCATTTCCATCAGTGAAGTCTCTGATACCACCTCCAACTGTAAGCGGTACAAAGACATTCTCCGAAGCCTTGCGTAAGACCTTTCAATTATAAAGGTCCACGAGTGAAATCTTGCAAAATTAACAATGAAGGAGAAGAAATGCATCTCGCACCTGAAGCATTGGTAGATCTCCCAATGGGAAGTCACGATATCCAGTAATGTTCAAGAAGCTGATCTGATATGCAATTTAATAAGGTACCCATTTATTTAAAATTAACAAAGTACATGAAAAATGAAAGAGACTAACTTACCTCATCAGCGCCATCCTTATAATATTGGCCTGCAAGATCCACTGGTTTGCCAAGGTTTCTCACCTTCATACAGCCAGAGAACCATTTTTATTGTCATAGAAGGCATATATCAAAACCATGATAAAAATTTGGGAATACATCGAATTGGTGAGTGGTTTTTGAAATATATCAAAAAAAAACAACAAATGCAAACTTCTGCGAACCAAACAAATAATGAAACAATCAATACCTCGTTTTCTGATGTCTGATCTCTTACGTCATACTGATCACCTTTCGTCACAACAAGATCGCCTTTGTCATTTGCCCGCACATCTAGACATGCTATTACCTACTTTTAAGAAAATACTCCTTTTAAAAATGTACCCAACTAAAGACTAGAAAAGCTTTCTCCGTATATTATTTGTTCAAAGGGAAGGGATTTACTCTCTTGGCAAGCTTCGATGCATTCACATTACCAGACCTCTATTCAAAAGAAAATTTCAAGTTGTTGAGAAACACATGGACACATTATCCTAATCAAACGCCGAGTATTCATGACTGACCTTTACCCCTGATGACATCGATGAATGTAGAAATCTTCTCAAAATTGACAGCCCAACATCTGAGAATTAGGCGCATTCATTATATAGACAAATAAGATCACTCTTAAGTCAGTGTGAATTTCAGATAAACACTAATCGAAATGTCAACAGAAACCGAAATTATTTAACTTGAAAAAAAATTAATTGATGGTACACTTAAAAACGGGAAGAACGGCTGAGGCATTAATGAGAAACCCTCAATAACTAACAATTGAGGATTATAAGTCTAATACCTCCACTTTTCTCTGGATGAAATTGTACTGCATGCACGTTTCCTCTTCTGATAGAAGAAATGAACTCTTCGCCGTAGTTGCATGTCGATGAAATCCAATCTTTGTTATCTTGTGACTGGAAAAAACTACCTCAAATGATCCAACCCAAAATGAAAAGTGCAGAGAGAAGAGAGATAGAAAAGAAGTACCCTACAGGTAAAGCACGGTATGAGTGGACAAAATAGAGGTGGCAGCCTTCAATCTCATCCAAGATCAAAGAATCTTTGGTAACATTCAATGCATTCCAACCAATATGAGGTACTCTTATGCCGCAAGATGCATTGAAACGGCCAACTATGCCGGGTATCAATCCCAGACCTTTTACTGCAAGCGAACATCAACATGTAAAGCATATATAATATTAGCTTCTGATACGGTCTGTCCAAGGATCTCAAGAAAACAGAGGAAAATGATATTTCTTGAACTGTATCTGCCTGAACTAAGGCTAGTCACCATCGACCTACTGTGTTTCAAACTAGGCGAATACAGTACAGGAATAACTTTCCTCTAGAACCCTGGGAACCCTGATCTCTTCAGATGAATGCAGCTCTACGCTTGCAGCCCCCTTATTTTCTCATCTTGGCATTCCTTATCCCCCACTCCCAGCTCCCCTTTAATTTATCGACCTCTCCCAAATGTATCCCAACAATTCCTCACCCCCCTGCCCAATGAGTCGTATGTCTACCTGCAGGTGACTCGTAACTCCCTTTTCCAGGGGATATCAGGCCTCCCTCAGGCCACATCCTGCCCTCTCCATTCAGGCCTTCCCCTGGCCCAATAGCTTCCTCTCTGTCCAGACCCCCTGCCTTCTGCCACAAATACATCTTCAAGGGGATAGTACCAGCTTAAATGCAAAGCAAATACATCTATCTCATGGTATAATATCATCCATTCATTCTGTAAGCCACAAATTATGACTGTGGAGGTATTATACCAGTGGTTCGAGAAACAGAGCTCCTTTGGCCAAATAAAGACCTAAAGTAAAAGACATTCAGATTATGTATGGTGACTAATGCAATAACTCATCACATATGATTTACTAAACTACTCCCTTTATGAAATAGGTCACCATAAACAGAAGAAAAATCAGCTCACCATAAATAGGGTGCTGTCTCATTTTTCATTATCTTTTGTACTCCACTCTCAATTTTCATTCATGTTTTTTCAATTAGAAAAGAAAAGGTGAATATTGAATCCTCTGCAGAGCACTTTTCATTAAGAATGGCATGAACAAAATAATATTACTTGGACCATTCTCCTCGCTGGATTCAAAGAGCAGCTGCAACCCAAGGCAGATACCGAGAAATGGACGATCTTCCGATATATACCTACAAAGGGCTTCAGCCATCCTGCGGAAAATAGATGGCATGTATCATGAGTTATAGCCTAGAGGCCAGAGATACAACTATCTTCGGCCCTCATTCAATTATATCCTTCTAAAAAACAATGATCCCACAAGAAAAGGAGCAAAGTGATCTTCTGAAACAATAGTTTATTAATGAGTTTCTCATAATCAATATAATTGATTTTGTTCTTCCATTCAACTTCCAGAAGAAAGTGATCCTAACAGAGGACGTCATGTGAAAACATAAGGCGCTCTGTCTCTTCCTCTCTTCCTTCATCTGACCTCCTTTCTGCCTCTCAAGATTTTATCATACAGTTACATAAATAATGAGCTATAAAAAATTTTATGATCCAGGCAAAAAATGCCAGAACAAACAAATGTACCATCTAAATTCTTTACCAAAATTTTGGAAGATTCTTAGGATGACAAACTTTGGTTCAGAAAAGGCACGCACCCTTTTTGGCTCAACACCTCCATGGCTTGTGCATATGCCCCAACGCCTGGGAAGAGAAGGCACTCGGCATTCAAAATATCTTGTGTGTTGGTCACCTGGGACAATTAAAAATATAAATATGCTGCACTACATTATATGGTTCTTTAGACACCACATAAACAAACAATATTCTGAAAAACTGATCATTTCTGATGATTCTCTAATTCTTATGAATCTCATAGTTTAAGTTATTCCTTCAACACCACATAAAAAAAATTTCCTAATATAAAACAATTCCAAATAACTGATTGTTTCTGATTCTAATCTTTTAATTCTAATGAAACTCATAGTTTCTGTGTTTATTCTGGCACCACGTTAAAAAATTCTCCGAATGAGCGATCTTTTCAAATGATTTTACTGTCACAAAAGTCATTCTTCCACAATAACCTAAAATCGATCAATCGCAAAAGAATGTCCGGCATTGATAGAGAATCTCACATCCTTGATGTCATAACCGAGATGACGAATCGCATTCCGCAGGCTCCGCACGTTCCCCGCGCCGTAATCAAGCAGAGTGACGGCTGGATCACCACAACAAACAGAGTCAGGGAAAACCTCATTCATGAAAACATAAGCGACGTTCTCACTGTTCTTAACTGGAAGACGCGCGACAACAGAAGCGCTGCGGATTCCGAGCGCGGGAACGGCAGTTTCCTGCAACGCTATATCTACGGGGAAAAGACAGCGGAGAAGCTCGCAGAGTGGAGGAAGAAGCGAGGCGGATTGAGGGGGATAAAGGAGCCTCCATAGCGAAAGCTCAGCTCGGCCGTGCTCTGATCACTGCACTCGGGAACGCCAATCGGGAGTCGACGAGAGTAACGGATTCGAATTGGTTCTTTATCGACCGAAGAAATTATCTGTATCCAAAACAGGGGAAAGCCGTTGAAATGCTGAAATTTAAAAAAGTGAAAAGGTGGAGTCATGACTCATGATTAGGGCTTCTCATACACCATGAATCATAAGAGATCATTACTTCCTAATAACATGCATAAAACATGCCATGATTCAAATTTTGACAAAAAATTACAAGGAAATTACGTTGCCGAAGTGCACATATGATAGTTAGAAAGATAGATTTTTTAAATTCAATTGATTTAGGCCCTAATATCCATTAATAAATGCCTCATTTTAACTTTTTTGACCCGCTATTTGTTATTTTAACTCTCGATCTGATCGTTGACTAGCTTGAGAATTTTTTAAATTTTTCATATTTTAATTTTAATTTTCTGTGACTTTGTAGTGCTATTAAGCGGATCTAAACCCCTTGATCCAATCTTTTATCAGATTGAGGAACTGATCATCACCCTTCGATCCGTTAATTGATTAGAAGTAATGTACACTCTGTAAGTATAAATTTGTAGTTTTTAAGTGTTTATAATGTATAATTTCTTTCTTTATGATGAATGTTATTATAATTTTATTATATTATAATAAATATCATTTCTTTAGGCTCAAATTCTCAAAATGCACTTTTCAAAGCGAAAGAGTTTGGCCTAATGTTAAGATTAAATATCTTGTTTATTAGTTTATTTTACTAATAATTTGGAATTTGAGATTCGAGAAGATCAAATTTTGAAAACTAAAGAAGAGATTGAACAGATTTTGATCTAGACGCACTGTCTAATTTGACTAAGTTTTGTTTTCTTAGGTATTATAGTGATATTTTAGAAAAACACTTTGATTATGGGTACATTTTCTAAATAAACAATGTGAAAATATATAAGATTAATTCGTGACCTAATGAAGAAAATTAGGTGAAAAAATATATATTTTCTAAGGTTTAGAGATTTTTAAGAATTTATTTTAAAGAGAAAAGGCAAAAACATGTGGACCCCATTGCAAAGGTGACATAGCACATGCACCTCTAGTGGCATTGATTTCGCACTTCTTTAGCACCTGCATCGCCCCCCTAGGTGGCACACATGGCGCTTATGATTTAGATGAATGATTCGTGCTTAATGGGTGGATGAATGGGCTGATTTGAAAACTTCTTATTGCCTTACATTTTACAATTAAATATTTCTAGAATATCTTGCGTGTGGGACTATGCTTGCCTCTAATCTTTTGCAAGAGACATTGCACAACATGTGGCATTGGATCTAAGAGATTCAATCAGAGCCTTAGATCTTCTCTTATTAGCCGTGGGGCACATAGAGTGTTGGGAATGGCCTATGTAGTGATTAATCAAAGTTGTTTAAAAATTGGTCCAACACAGTGACATGGCCCTTGTTCCATTTAAATATCTTATCTTCATAACAATGGTTGAATCACGATCCAACAACAAATATCGAGCTGTGATTTACTTTCTCAAAACTACATGGATACGTGGTGAAAATCTTATCATTGATTGCTATGAGAGCTGCTAGGATCTGAAGTCAATACGCATTCCAAAACTTTGATGAAAACATTGAACATAACTGAAGACATTGAATCGAACATTTAACACCAAAGAAGCACCATGAAGAGGTAATCATATCATCTAGAATAGATTAAAAGCATTCTTACCAGAATTATTTTAAGGAGTCTCTGAAGGTGTTCAAGTGTCTAGCCTCTAGAGACATCAACACAATCGCCAAAAATTAGATTTCCAATTCAATGCTCTTCATTAAGAGATAAAAAATAAGAAAGAAGATAGTTTTCACAAGTTTTGTACGGGCACTTTAAGTTGTTATTGTTCTCCCCCTATTTATAAACTTTGGAACTGTGAACCTTTCACAAAAACCCTTATAATTATGTCTATATTCATAACGTTTGTCAATCGCATATGTGTGACCCTCTTGGTCTATATATCTTTTTAGTTCATAACTATATTGTCCCAACAATGCTAATTAGTCAACCTTATTAATTAATGATATCAATATATGGATTAATTGATTAAAGATCGATTTAACCTAATTGACAAGTTGAGTTACAAGCCCAATGGGTGCCACGCTATAACATGTTAGATGATGGCAAGATTTTATACGAGAGTTCTAATATACTCTATATCTCCTAGAGCACATGTTATAGCTTGGCACCCATTGGAACACATGTTATATCTAGGAGATATAGAGTATATTAGAACTCTCGTATAAAATCTTGCCATCATCTATCATGTATGTATAATCCGTCTTCTACATGAGATTTATGAATGACTTAAGGTATGATTAATTGAAAATTTATAATCAATCACCTAAGTTAGTATGGATGCATAGAAGAAATCATCAATAATACCTCCAATTTTCTATTGCCTCAGCCAAAAAATTTATCGCATCTCATTCCTTAAGTCAATCTTCTCAAATACTAAGGGCAAATGATTTCATATTCACCTCACAATAACCTTTAAGGATTTAATATCGTATTGAATCTATGCCATCTTTGAGATCCTGTGGTTAGGGATTTGTAAGTCATAATCAAAATATGATTATATATTTACAAGATGTATTTAGTATTTCAGGTCAAAAGGCTAGTTGCACAATCATAACATGAATAAACATGATTGACAATTAGGTATAATACTATTTAGGAATTCATACATATCATTTTAATAAACTATTTCTCCAAAGAGCACCCACACCACCTATAATCAGTATCTCCACACCAATAGCCAAAGAATCAACTATACTCATCACATCAGTTATATCAGACATTACTATTATGTCTAAATAATTTGATATCCTTCTCAAATAAATCTTTGATAGGAATGTCTAAAACATATATTTAAATACTAATTATTGATGTCTTATGATCTCATCATAATTTACTTAGTTATTACATATATTCATGGACTTCATTACAAACATCACACAAGAATAAAGATGAATAAAGTTCATTTCAATAAATATAAATAACAAACATTAAAGTGTGATTCGACTTATAAGCCACATAATATTTATCACATCACCCAAGAATAATAATAAATAAATAAATTTCTATGAATATAAGTAAGATGTAAAAGTGTGATTTGACTTATAGGTCATAATATACATCAAAATATGCCTCCATAATTATATTACACAAGAGTGGCTTATCTATAGGCCTTTGAGGAAAGAGAAATTAAAAATCAAAATCAAAATAAAGAAAAGAAAATTAGAAAATCAAATAGAAATATAATCCCTAATAATATATGAAACTCAACTTAGATGATCAGGCTACCACACTCACCCCCATCAAGTTTGACTATTAGACTTTGTTCTTCTACTCCTTATTGAGCCTAATGCAAACCCACCTATTCCTATATATAGAGAGCTCTCTCTTTATAGAGAAAATTGACCCTCATTTTCCTTTATTCTATCTTCTCAAAATCAACTATTTCTCCTATTCAATATTCACAAACAATGGATGTCAAGGTATTTATCCTAACAAGAAGATAGGTTGAGTACATTGATGACTTAAAGCATAAAAATATGTATGCCGACCTTGGTGGTGATAGATATAATTTGGCCTACAAGCCAATCACTCTTCTGTACATCTCGTTTATGTTTATTGAAATGAAATTTATTCATTTTCACTCTTTTATGATATTCATACTGAAGTCCATAAGCACATACAATGACTTCGTAAATTATAAAAAGGGAGAGAAAGACTACAATTCAAGGTGCTTATGCAATTCTTGTGAGAATTCTCTCTTTTTGTTATCTTTCTCTCTCAGTGAAGAGCTTAGAAGAGGAGATCCAACCATATAGAGACCATGTGATTACTATTAGAGGCTAGATACTTGAATAGCTTCAAGAACTCCTTCAAGAGAACTTTGTAAGTATATTTTTCTCATACACACTAGATGATATGATCATCTATTATTGGTGACTCTGTGTTTTAAATGTCCTATTTAACGTATGTCGTTGCATTGAACATTTTGATCAAAATTTTAGAAGGCTTGTCGACCTCATATCCCAACAACGAGTTCCCGATGATTTCCTCCACATATGAGTATTAACTTGAGTGACCTATTAGGGTTTGACAATTGACCACACTCTATGTTATTCATGAGTCTCATGTAAAAGAAGAATTATATATATACATGGTAACTGATGATGATAAGTTTACATACGGGTATTCTCATATACTCTATATCTCCTAGAGTATGTGATGTAGCTTGGCACCTAACAGGCTAGTAACTCAACTTATCAATTAGGTTAAAGTGATCCTTAATTATACTTAAAAAAATTGATCCTTAATCAATTAACCTATATCGTGATGTAGATGATTAATAAAGGTTGACCAATAACGTGTTATTGGGCCTTTAGAGTTTTTAACTAGTGAGATATATGTTCCTAGAAGGTCACACACATAAGGTCTATGGATGTTGGTGAATATAAATATAGTTATGAGAGAGTTTATAAAAAAAATTACATATTAAATGTCTATAAATAGGGAGAGAAAGACCACAAATCAAGGTGCCCACACAAGTCTTATGAAAAGTATTACTTTTCTTCTCATGCTCTCTTGACGAGGAGCTTTGAAGAGGAGATCCAAAAATTTAGTGATTGTGTGGATGTCGGTACAAGCCAAACACTTGAATAGCTTCAAGAACTCTATCAAGAGAATCCTATAAGTATGCTTTCTTATACATACTAGATGATAAGATCATATGTTTTTTGTACCTCGGTGTTTTGAATATCCAATTCAATGATCAAACTTTTGATAGGCTTATCGACCTCATATCTCTTGCGTCTTTTTGTATTCTATGTTTGTAGCTGGGTGTGATTTCATTGTCCAGTGAGGACTAACCTCAATCATCAAAATATGTCAAGATCAATAAAATCAAGTAGTACTCTTTGAGTAGATGATAACATACATATTTAACTTGAATTCTTATCATATTCAACTAATATTCATGC